>JABSTQ010009680.1:0-324790 GCA_013358835.2 Ixodes persulcatus | reverse complement strand
AATGTCCATACTTGTGCTGCTTTCAGTTTTGTAACTCTTGTTTGTTTTTAAGTGTACGAAGCGGTATTGTGCAATCCACTGTCTAGGTTGATTATTCTTTGTATAATGGTTACTTTTATATTTTATTTTTGTATGCCCACTCCTGTAAGAGCCCATGGGCTGACAGGATCGATAAATGAATGAATGAATGAATGAGCTGGAGTTTTGGCAGCCGTGCCGCCGTGAGGCAATCTTCTAAGTAACAAAGGCGGTAAAATCAGCCTCACGAACAATGCCTAGCTGAGCTGCTCGGTACTGCTAATACGTCATTTGAGCAGAACTACAAGGTGCTTGTTCCACGAGTGAGACCGCACATAAGGAAACATATTCAGCAATCGCTTTATGAGTAGATTCCGTGTAACCACCAAAATTAAATGAAAAAATACTGCCACGCCTTATTTTTTTTTTTATTGTGGCTCTTACTTCAATACTCTATTTTATAGCTCTGCGCACATGTTCGTCTGGCCACCGCTGTTCTATGCCAACCGTTGCTACCAGCTTCTTGTTCCTCAAAGCGTAGTATATCTCATAATAAAGTAAAGGTGAGGTTGGTAGAACTGGAAACCAACTTGGCTGTAAGTTCAGCAGTCTCGTCCTCTTCTCTGCACACTCAACACGCACAGCGTCAACACTGCATTTTATTTCGGAACATTTCAGGCTCCAGCCCTTGCATTGAGCAACGAAGAGCTCTCTCTGGAACTGCCATTTATGCCCGCAGATACTATCTCCGGCGAAATCCATTTTGAGCAATCTGTACAATGGTTTTCACCAAACTTGTAGGAAAGTGCGAATTGTGTCTCATATGGCGAATTCGGGTGGTCATTTCCCGGCAAATATTTTGCCATTTCTTCGGCAAGGGCGTTCGCGCGGTCAAAGGCTGGCGGTAAGCTGTTCGGGTGGCGCTGCTCAAGGATCTCTTGGGTCAACTGTGCCATGAACGATGACCCTCGGTCTGTGATCAGGACTTTGGGGGCGCCATGCTGGAGGACGATGGACTCGATGAAGAACTTGGCGACTTCGAAAGCCCTTCCGTCGGGGACGTCCCCGACGGAAGGGCTTTCGTTTTGGCGTAACGAGTAAGGTAATCTGTGGCGACGATTATCCAGTGGTTCCCCATCGTCGACGGTGGAAAAGCACCCAGCAAATCCATTCCAATTTGCTGGAAGGGCTTGGTTGGCGGGGTAATCGGCCTGAAGGAGACCTGCTGGCTTTGACTGCCGGTTTCTTGCGTCGCTGACACTCATGGCACGGTCGTGTGTAGAGATGGGCGTTCTTCGGAAGCTTGGGCCAGTAGTTTTTTTCACGTATTCGGGCTAGTGTCCGGCTGTAACCGAGGTGTCTTGAAGTCGGGTCGTCCTAGCAGGCTCTAAAAATCTCTTCTCGAAGGCTGGTAGGGACTACTAGAAGCAACCGCGAATTACTGGTTCCGAAATTCTTTTTATAAAGTACACCTCGTCGAATAGTGAAGGACGGCAGGGCTCGTGAAAAGGCACGAGGAACGATGCTTCCTCGTCCTTCTATATGCTCGATCAGGGCGCGCAGTTCAGGATCGTCTCGTTGAAGTCCTGCCATGTCGTCAGTGTCTACGGCACCTAGGAAACATTCGTCGTCATCGTTGTCGGCGCCGGCGATGGGAGGTTCAACTAGAGCCCTAGACAAACAGTCAGCGTCATTATGCTTGCGGCCGGACTTATGCACAATGGTTACGTCGAATTCTTGCAGTCGAAGACTCCAGCGGGCGAGGCGTCCGGACGGATCCTTGAGGTTTGCGAGCCAGCAGAGGGCGTGGCGGTCTGTGACCACGCGGAATGGGATCCCGTACAAGTACGAACGGAACTTGGTTATCGCCCAGACGACGGCAAGACGTGCTTTGTCGGTCGTTGAATAATTTTGTTCTGCCTTAGACAGCGCCCGGCTTGCGTAAGCGATTACTCTCTCTGCCCCTTCTTGTCGCTGAACGAGTACCGCATCGAGACCGGTATTGCTGGCGTCCGTATGGATTTCAGTCTCCGCCGACTGATCAAAATGCCCGAGGATAGGGGGCGACTGGAGCCTTCGCTTGAGGTTGTCGAACGCTTGTTCTTGCTCCTCTCCCCACTGGAACAGCACGTCGTCCTTCGTCAGATGCGTCAGTGGTGCACAAATTTGTGCAAAGTCGCGAACGAAACGTCTGTAGTAGGCTTCGAACGGCTTTCTTGTCTGATGACTTTGGGAATTCGGCGACAGCGGACGTTTTTGCAGGATCAGGGCTTACAGCTTGAGCACTCACGACGTAGCCCAGAAATTTCAGCTCACTATAGGCGAACCGACACTTGGAAGGTTTGAGTGTCAGCCCAGCAGCCTTGAAGGCCCGTAGCACGGCTCGCAGTCGTCTCAGATGCTCGTCGAATTCGCGTGCGAACACCACAACGTCGTCGAGGTAAACGAGACAGTTTTGCCATTTCAAGCCGGAAAGGACGGTGCCCATAACGCGCTGGAAGGTTGCCGGCGCTGTGCACAGCCCGAACGGCATAACTTTAAATTCATAAGCGCGGAACACATGCGCGTCAAAAACTGTCCGGTCCGGCGTGCGAACTGTCGGGAAGATGGCTGCTCCGATCGCCGCACAGGACGGTTTCGCGACACATGGTTTCCGAAGCGTCGTTGCGTCGCTCCGTTCAGCTCCACCAGTTTCGGGTATCCCTCTACCGAAGTGGACTGGATGAATGCTAATGGCTATATATATAACGGGCGGTAGCTCGCGCCACCTAGCCTAGAAAACTAAAATACTTCCCTCGCCCTTCTTGGCTTTTCTGAATTTAAAACAAAGCTTAATATTTTTATTACATTCTATTAAAGTGTGGGTGTGTAGAGATTTTTCGTGAGGTTACTTTTCTGCTCAACATCACTTAATCGCGATGGACCGCAGCGGACCTTAGGAGCCATCCCAGTGAAGCGAGCACTGCGTACAAATCACGTGACTACGCACACCGCGCATTGCTGCGTCTCTCCCGAAGTTCACGTAACACTCACAGGGCATTGCAATGGCTCGTAGCGTCCGCTGCTCTCCATCGTAAGGCGAAACGGAGTACATTCGGGTTTCGACGGCCTCGATCGGTCCCAGAAGAACGGCTTGCTATGGTGCGCGAGATCAGCAGCTTGCTTTGTGCGCGCGAGAAAACTCGATGGCGTCCATTTCCTTCACCGCGCACCGCCACATGTGTGTGTCATAGTGTGTGTAGGCGTTGTAAAAGAGGGGGAGATCCGCTTCCCCGAACTGCCCGAACCACGAAGCGCCTCCTCACCCGATCGGGCCGAAAGTCACGTGACAACATGACCTTCGCGCCATCCGTGCTGCCATTGGCTGCGGCCCTCCGAAAATCGGACAGCCGTGCGGCGATATCTAGCAAGTTGGACGCACGCCGGCGCCGGACGGAGGCTCAGGGTTCCGTCTTTCTTCTTCACCAGGACTACTGGGGAAGCCCACAGACTGTTTGAGGGCTGGACGATGTCGTCATCACGCATTTTCTGAACTTCCTTCTGGATGGCTTCCCTTTCTTTCACGGAGACACTGTACGGCGGCCGATGCACAGAGAGTGCGTCGTCATCAATAATTATTCGATGTTTCGCAACCGTCGTTTGGCGCACCTTTGACGACGTGGAGAGTACTCACTGAACTCGTCGAGTAGGTCACAGAGTTGTCGTCGTTGTCGGGGCTGGGAGGGACGGGTCGATGTCGAGCTCTGATGGCGTGATTCTCTTGTGCTGCGTCGGAGAGGCGTCTTCTGAGATCACGGCGATCGCGGCTGAGTCCTGAATTTCCTCGACGTAGCCCACAGCTGCACCCTTTTGAGTTGCTGCGACTCTTGCCGGAAGTTGGTGACAAGAGCTACGGTACGCCCGTCCTGAAGCTCGGTTACGCCTCTTGCAATGCCAATCCCTCGTCCAAGGAGAAGTTGAACGCTTCCTTTCAACAGTGCTACACCGCAGATGGCTTCGTCGGTCCCGACGGGGAAAAAGATACTGGACAGCGGCGACAGGTTTACGTGGCTGGCAAGGACTCGCAATGCAGCTAACGTCGCTTTGGGATTTTCCCCGGATGGGACAGGTTTCCGAAGCGTCAGCTTGTTCACCGCAAGGTCGATGATGGCGCCGTATTCACACAAGAAGTCCATTCCGAGAATGACGTCCCTCGAACAGTCTTGCAGAACGACGAACTTCACAGGGCAGGTTTCATCGTGGATCTCAACGCGAGCAGTGCCCCTGCCGACAGGTGTGATGAGATGTCCGCCGGCAGTTCGTATCTGCGGTCCGTCCCAAGACGTCGTAACTTTCCGAAGGCGACGAGAGAGTCTCCCACTCAAAACGGAGTAGTCTGCTCCGGTGTCGACGAGTGCCGTCGCGTCGTGGCCGTCGATGATAACGTTGAGGTTATTCGACACTGTTACAGAAACCTCGTTTCGGGGCGTTGCGGCGTTAGAGTGGGAGAGCTCCGACGATCTTGGAGGATCTTGGCATTGTTCGTCTTCGGCAACAATGCTGAAGGAAAAAGATCGAAGAAAAATACTGCTCCTCAACGGCCAACGCCATAGTCACCCCCGAAAAAGAGCCGAGTCGGCCTCTAAACGTAGGGTCCCTATTTTTAGGATTTGTTTGGTTGTCGTTCCTCATTTATTGTTTTCCCAACCAGAAATATTTCTCTCAAACGTTTACTTTCAAGTGAGAATAAGCATTCTTTATTATGCCAAGTAAGGCACTGCTTTACCACACCTCTGCAAGCACAAAACTGAGAAGGAGGTCTGCCCATCGTGTCCCTAGAGGCTATGTTGAGAACTTTACGTCTGGGAACAAGAACAACATGCATTATTTTAAGAAGCGAAAGTATTGAGGCGAGCTGGTTAGGAAACATAATAATCTAAACCCTGAGACACTGAGAAATTAAATGACGAAGACAACACAAAATCTTAAACGCAGCTTGGTTTGTTTGTGAGGGAACAGCGATATATAGCCGTTCAAACAAACAGAAAAAAAAATCCCGCTGCAAATTTTTAACGAAACTCAGCCAGACAGACTGATCTCCAACTTCAACACCGCACCAAAAGCAGACTGTCCAGTGGGCTAGCGCACACCAGCTCGGAACACGTGGAGCGAAAGCTCGCGCTAGAAAACCCAGGATCCTGGGTTCAATGGACCTTTTGTAGAAACATCGGTTCGAGAGTAAATGGTTCTATACTTCGTCTCACCCTACGATGGACTAAACGCCAAAGCTACGGACCGCCAGATCCAATCACGATCCACTTAGAAATTGTGCGGTATTTCGCTTCGATGACCGTATCGGTGCCCGCTTCTCGAATCACTGATGAAGGGACGGGTGGACAGTGGTTCGAATCGAAGAGCACTGAGTGACTCAACAATTCTACATCGCAAAGAAAGCCACAACATATAGGCTCTTTGCAGCGTCGAAGGTATAGAAATGATGCCACGCTTTTGGATTCGAGCATTATTCATCCACCCCTAATCAATGTTAAGCGTGTCATAGTATGCGTGGAACGTGATTGGACCTTGCGGCCCGTGGCTTTGGCCTTTAGTCCATCGTAGGATGAGACAAAGTATAGTACCGTCTTTCTCTTCCTTGTGGCCGAGCAAAGAGAAAAGATGCTTTTTTGTGTCGACTTCGGGGCAGAAGATAGCCCACGATGGGGACAAAGGCGAGCCTCCTTGAATACCAGCTGAGCGTAGAGGAAAAGCGAAGGAGAGGAGAAAACAAAGACTCACACTGCTGGACAATCAACATTTTAATGAAAAACTTTCTTTTCCTCGACACTAGCTGTAGAGGTAACTTCTTTTTCTGTCAGATGGTCCAGCAGTTTGAGTATTTGTTTCTTCCTCTCCTTCGCTTTTCCTCTACGTTCAGCTATATTCAAGGAAGCATGTCAAATTAACCAGCTCAGCTCCAGGCCGTCACAACAAAGTCGAGTTCGGGGGAGCCGTATCTAGGTCACAGCGGCTCAATGGGCGAACAGGATGTGCCTGACGTTTTGGGTGTCGAACGGGTGGGAGAGGCCTTGCGCGCACGTTGTTTTCTAGCTACTTAGTCTCAAACCCAGTCGCGTGTCTAGGTGGCAGCTAGCACATATTCGCCAAAGGGTGAATTCAATCCCCACCCCTGCCCGTTTCGATCTGGATGAGCATCGTACCGGCGTGCGGTCATGTATCACAACTGCGTGATGCACGTTAAAGACCCCAGGTTACCGGTTGTACTGCACTGGCTAAATTCCTCATCTACAGCTGGGAGACTCGTCGCCCATTGAGGCAGACCAAGTTCTAGTCTGTATAAACCTACACACAACCCATTTTGTTTTTACTTCATCGCACACCAGCTTGTCACTGGATTTTAGGAGCACGTGGAGCGAAAGCTCTCAGCTGCAGAACCCAGGAACCCTGGGTTCAATCCCCACCCCTGCTCGCCCGTTTTGATCTCGATGGGCGTCGTACCGGCGTTCGGCCGTGCTTCACTACTGCGTGATGCACGTTAAATACCCCAGGCTAGCGGTTGTACTGCACTGAATTAAATTTCTTGTCTACAGCTGAGACATATACGCCCATTGAATATGACTAGGGTGTGTACTTTCCGGTGTTTATTTGTGGAGAAAATCGGCGGAGGTTTTTCGATGTTTATTTATTTTCGAAACACCGGTGTATTTCGGTGGAACGTCTCACGAAGAGGCTAAAATCGGTGATTATCGGTGGAAAAAAATGCGGTTGACCACAGGCAGAGTTCCAATTTATTTCCATATTTCATACACTTATTCTCGAGGAAGCATCTATTTCTCACGATTAGTTGTTATAGTAGAAGCAACCCTACTTCGAGAGGCTTGCATCCGTCATGGCAGCACGTTCCTTGCGGTTCACAACCCGCAATTTTGAAAACGCACGCTCCACATTTACGCTGGACACAGGAAATCCCAAAATGTCCAGCGAGGCTTGGGACAGTAGTGGCCAGTCAGGTAAGTGAAGTTTCCAAAATAACACTGGATCAACGGTGCTAGTCACAGCCTACTGGCGGTAACAAAGAAATTCTGATTCTAGGTCACTCAGCTTGCGCTCGTCTCGGAGGACCAGCCGATAGATACTTTCATAAGGCACAAATCCCTCTGGCAGCTCCACTTTTATGCACGGATTAACAATTTGCACGCGGAACCAGAACGACAATTCATCCATGAAATCTAAGTCATCAGAGATGTTTCGGGAAACAGTCCTAAACCACTTGCTTTGAATCATCTGATAGTAGGCAGAGAAGGAGTCAACAAGCTTTAACCTCTCACGTTGAGGAAACCCGCAGACGCGGGACGGACGCGCCTTCTCAAACACGTCTGCAAATTTTTTTACAGAACGGTCCTTTTTTATACAGCGAAAAAACCCCACGCCAACAAAACCCTGTTTCCGTTTCCCCAAAAGCCCATGGAAACTAAACAGATAACAATGAAGGCATCTCAGTTCTCAAAGGTCAGTAGCCCTGTACAACACGGATGTTGGCAGTGTCTTCCCGGAACCAGAGCAACCTCTGAATACATGGCTTGCACCGACATCACTTGGCCAGACACAATGGGGAAAGGGCACGTGAGAGCGTACCCTCCACTGCGTTAATTTTTCCAGAAAAGGGGGCCATGGGAGACACAGTGGAAGGAAAGGCGTGTGAGAGCTTAGCTTCCACTGCGTTAACTAGACGCTTTTGACCCCCAGAAAGGAGGGCGGACTGATGCCACGTGCAAGCCATGTATAGACACTGGAAGAATGCAGGATCCACGAGATAACACGTTTGACAAACCTCTACGGGGAAAGGGTTTCGCTAGGTCGGTTTTTTTCGACCGGTGTTTTTCGGTTTTAACCAGGGCGAAAATATCCAACCACCGGTGTTTTTCGGTTTTAACCGGTTTTGTATTTTCGTCACCGACGGAAGTTTATCGGTGGTTTTTGGTTAAAATCGGAAAATACACACCGTAAATATGACTAAGTTCCAGATGTATAAGCATACACACAGCATTCTAATTATTTTGTGGTTTGCGACCGGTTCTTGAATCTCGCGGTACATAGAAACAGTATCGTTTCTAATAGATATATGTCTAATCAATCTTCTCGAATGTAGTGAATTGTACCGCGCCGCATAAACCCTAACTTTTATGAGGGCGAATTTTTACGCGGACTACTTTGATAGCGGATAACATTTTTCCATTTATCTTGTCAGAACTAGTACGTGTCACCGCGCTAGAAAATTTATTACTTCAGCTAACTTTTACTAGGACAAATTTTTGAGCGGATGCCATTTCTAGTTTATCTTGGCGGAAACCATAAATTTCACTGCGCCACATAAATTATTGTCCTCATTACAAAAAAGGAGAAAAACACTTTCAATTACTTTTTCTTTTTCAGGGCGGATGACATTTGTATTCTATTTTCTCGGAACTAGTAAGTTTCACGGCGCTGGATAAACCCGTACTTTTATGACAACGAACTTTTGCAGGGACAATGTTTTGCAGAGCTGATGAATCTGTGAGACGGCATGTGACAAATAAGCCCGCAGAGGGGTCACTGAAAGCTTAAAAAAAGCAGAGCGTCGCTCATGCTTCATTCTCTGCTTCATTCTTCATTGGCTGCGGAGCCATAATTAGATGCTCATAAGAATCGCCAAGCCCCGCGTCACTTAAACTGACAGTGACTATAGAAACAAAGATAAATGATTATGCAGACTGCCATCTTTCGTTTCAGAAGACAGATCGTCGAATCGCCACGTTGTATCGTTTGTACCACTGTAGAGCGCATGGCACGCTCACTGTGCACCTGTACTTGGAGGAGCGTTCGTTTGACGATGATCTTTTCAGCGCACCCTCAGCTGCATCAAGTGGCGCAAGAGACACGTGTATATCATGTTTCGCCGTAAGTGCGCTCGGGCAGGAAGATATATGGCTCGGACACAGCCTCCTGATAATGCCTGCCCAGTCGCCGATTGCCACATATAACCAATAATAACAACATTAATAATAATAATAATAATAATAATAATGTGAGTTAGAACGGGTAGTCCATTCAGATATGCCTATCTGTAAAAAAAAAAAAAATAAAACGCTATTGCGTTATGGCTACATGTCCTAAAACTTCTTATTGAACAGCAATAACTTGTTTTCACTGAGGTTCCTTCGTGCTTGTAACTCCAAACCAAAAGGATTATGAATCTTTTTTTTAATTACTGTGAATGATATTTAAACTTAGCCCTAGTGATCATAAAAATAAGACATGTGACTTTTGTTTCTTAAAGGGACAATGAAGACGATTTTATTTAATGTTTTTAAATGGTATTTTTATGCTTCTTGGGAACATAGCATGCTGCCCAATTTTTTGTAGACATTTGTGACGCGTATTTCTGTGCCTACGAAAGAAGTAAAGAAACCGAAACTGAACAATCTCCATTCCCGTTTCTGGGCCCCCGAAAACGGAGGTGACGTAGGGAGTGACGTCAAGTGTGAATAGTCGGTATCGGTAGTATTTAGGAGATCGAGACTCTGGTTACCGCGGTGGGTTATAGCAGCGTGGTGGCGCGGTCGTTTCGCTCCATAGTTTCGCCGAATCTGTCAACATGAACGGCAATGCCGCTCTCGCGAACGAGTTCGAGCTTCCGTTCAGTGATCGAACACCAACGGAACGGGAGTACGTGTGTGGCGACCTCTGTTATCACCCGACGGAGACCGACCAGCCGGCAACGAGCGGCCCGCATGCCGAAGGACCATGGAAGGACGGACGCGAGGAGATGCCGAGGGGAAAGCGGCAACGATCCGGTTCTTCCGCGGACGTCCTCTTTTCGTCGTCAAAGAACACGAACAGCAACCCACACGTGAAAACTAGCGTCGCCCGAACGAATACTGGTCTTCAGTCGACCGTTAGCAGCCATCTACAGCTACCATTTTGCAGAATCCTTCGAGTACCGTGTTCTTTTTTTATTTTATTTTGTTTGCCCATAGTTGCTCGTTGCCCGTTTCGCGTCCAGCGTAGCAAAGAACAAAACAATTATACTGTTTTATTTACGGTTTAGTAATGATTTCCGGTCTGATTTATACTTTTCATGGTTATTCAAGCGGAAATTAGAACAGTATTCCTAAAAATCGCGAACCAAAACGTGACCGAGGGCACGTTTCTCGTTTCGACCAATCGCTGACGCGTCTTTTGTGACGTCGCGCTTCTTGGCCCCGCATCGGTCACGTGAGCTCCGCTTCTCCTGGGGTGCTATTCTGGGGGGCTATGTTGCGCTTTTTGGACTCCCAGGAGACTAGGGAGAGGGAAGTGACGTCAACAACGCAGCAAATGCAGATTGATGTTGATTTTGTTTTTTTTCTGTCACATCCAATCTGCGTTCCTCTAGTCCGTTGACGTCACTTCCCTCTTCCAAGTCTCCTGGGAGTCCAAAAAGCGCAACATAGCACCCCAGGGGTGCTATTCTGGTCGCAAACGGGTACTTTCGAGTTGTGACGTATCGAGAAAGAAGGGGCGGAGCCTCAAACTAGAATGATTCTTGTTTGAGGCTCCGCCCCAACGTTCGGGTTCACGCACGCGGCTCAGCATAGAATTGACGATCCCCCTACGTCGCGATGACGTGTCCACGCAGTTGGGGCGCAGAAATCCCCGCATTTCCCCCTGTTCTTTTTGTTATCTTCTTTCTTTCCTCCGGGAGTTAGAACGAGCGAATAACGAGAAAAAAGCTACCTTCCGGAAAATGGAAGGAAACAGAGAAAAATAATATTATCCTTTTATAAAATACGAAAGGATTATTTCAATAATTATGACGTAAAGGAAATTTAGCTAAGATATTTCAACTTGTTTTCTCGAAGACTTTCGCTACGGTCTTTCAAAACAAACATGGCGAAAAACCGCTGTAACGACCTTGTGGTGTTTGTGTCTCGTTTGCGTCGTTGCTTTTCCTGTTTGTGCACGATGTGGATGGTATTACGAGAAGAAAATACTATCTGAAGGTACGCTGCGGACACCGATCATCCTTTGTGAGCCTCCGTGAACATAAGCTGAAAATGAAATTTCCTGTTGCACCTGTGAAGGAGACTCCAATGGGTACAGAGCTGACGACGACTCTGTGGTAATATATGACAAGTCATGAGATTGGCGCAGAGTGCACCGGTTGTGAACTATGCTGTGGATGATGCAGGAAAGTTTCTTCGGGCAGTTTTAACTAATGCTTTGCTCCCTTTGCTCACTGCAGTGATTACGACGGTAGTCCCCATAAGCCATGCTCTTTGCTTTCGGCGCTGAAGAAATGGACGCGACCGCATAATCTCGGGCAGTCTTTTTACTTACTTTTTTATTTAAGAAAAGCTCGTGCAAAAAAAAAAAGAAAAAAACGCTATTACACGTTCCCTACATAGGTACCTCGCTATCCCATTGGCTTCATTGCGCGTGACGATTCAACGCTCTTTGCCATGGGAACGTTCGTGAAACTAGAAAGCCTCTG
Source organism: Ixodes persulcatus (assembly GCA_013358835.2). Classification (NCBI taxonomy): domain Eukaryota; kingdom Metazoa; phylum Arthropoda; class Arachnida; order Ixodida; family Ixodidae; genus Ixodes; species Ixodes persulcatus. Next base: position 313,263 of record JABSTQ010009680.1, on the reverse strand, counting down.
TTTGTCGCTAACAGTCAGCTTTTCGAGTTCGGGTTGTGACGACAAAATGACGTAAGAACAAGAATGCACGAGAGTATTTGCATTGTTTTAACTCGACAGCCGTACCCTTGGCGTGATAAACTCGAAAGAACATGGCCGCGATGCTCGTCGGATCGACCGCGGCTGGGGTTTGACATGCGATCGGTAACTTGATCAACGCGCACACGAATGCTTTCGTGCTAGTTAGATGAGCCCATTCAACGGCAGGACCGGATTGAAGAGCACGGTGAGCTGGCGTTCAACGTCTCCGGTATAACACTTGGCGAGATGCAAGACTTGGCTTCTATTTGTGCCGGTGTTATGAAGCTTAAAAGTTGTGGTGTTGTTGTGGCTCGTAACGGCAGCCTTGCTGAGATTGTGAAGACGGTAGGATACCTTCATTCAGCTTTGCCATGCGTCAAGGTTCAAAACCTCATCTTGTCACAAAGTGACCAACGCTTCTGCGAGCACGGAGGCAGCAGCCAACGGTCTGAGAAAGAATGGACCTTTTGTAGAAATACGCGGTGCGCATGCGCGGAGTATTTCATGCGCCTAGGTTCGGGAGTATCTAGTTCCAAACGATCCGCCATCTTGCATTTCTCGCCTTTGAGCGGTTTCGTTGTGTCGACCTCGGGGCGGAAGATTACGCACGATGGGGACAAAGGTGAGCTTGGGGGAGCCGTATCCAGGTCACATCGCCTCAATGGGTGAACAGGATGTAGCTGACGTTTTGGGTGTGGAACGGGTGGGAGAGGCCTTGGGCGCGCGTTGTTTTCCAGTCACCTAGTCTCGAACCGATTCGCGTGTCTAGGTGGCAGCATCAAGCCCCAACGGCAAGAAAACAAACGACAAGCTCATTGAGGTTTGTGTAGCGCTGACTGCTGATTTATCGGACGACAAAGGTGAATTATGTAAAACGCAATGTAAGTTTGCCAGCGTTTTGCAAAACTAACGCGTTTCGTTGAAATTTAATTTGTGGAATTCGTTAACGCCTTGAAAGTTTGACGGGGACTGCATTGTGAACGCAGCCTTCACACAAGTGTTTTCTGAAGTGTGTGCTTTGCCTGCATGCATATAAAGACAGAAACACTGCCTATAGGGTGCATAAAATAAAATAAATTTCGCTTATCCTGATAATGTTGACTATCTATTTGAGTGCTGTTGATCGTAGTGGCGTAGCCAGGAACTTTTGAGGGGGTGAGGGGGTAGGAAAGTTGAGGTGACTAGATGTACATGACTTGGGGTGCGGGGGGGGGGGGGGTGGATGTTGTCGAAATTTGTGTGTATATTCTAGGGCCCGCCGGATTTGGGGAGGGGGGGGGGGCGAAGCCCCATAAGCCCCACCCCCCTGGCTTCGCCACTGGTTGATACCATATGGGGAGCATCCTACATTCACAGGCTGCCATAAGCATGTGCATATCAACTGAGCTCGTACCACCGCAAGATAGTTGCTGACATTCTTCACGTTACGTAGCAGTTCTTTCTTTAGCATATGCTCGCTTTTCCTTCACACATCTACTCTGCTTCCGCTCGTTGTTTATGCTTGATGTTGATAAGTCAACAGTGCGTATTTGCTCTGTATCACAGGCAAATTAAAAAAATCCAGTTAACACTACTCTTTAATTTCAATGAGTTACTGTCACTTTTGAAACGACAATCTATTTAATTGGTATCATAACCTTTACATTAAACATACGTGTGTTGAATGTAGGACAATGGTATCTTTATTGTTTTTCTTGGTCACGGAGGTGACAACCATCCACAAAATTGCACTGGCTAAATTTCTCGTCTACAGTTAATGGCAGGGAATCGAACAGTGTTTCTTAGGACTGTCCGATGACTGACATGCAACTCCAGAAGCTTGGCGTAGAAAGGTAGAATATCTAATTGATACAATAAAATGACATCAGCAGCCCACCCAGATTTTATTGCGTGAATGACAGTAGCTACAAACCGCAATAAACGGTCAACTGTAGACATAGGCACTAAGCGTGCACTAACTTCGAAGCGGTAGAAACCCTGAAGTTTTAACGTACTTACCACCATGTCGTTAATGGCAAAGTGGTGTTTGCGGCAAAGTGTAGGAGGCCTTCAGAACGGTGAGGGTCTCCTTCAGACCGATGATGACGGTAACGAAGGTTCAGTTAGATTCTAGGTTCCGTCAACGCACCCCACGACGTCGGTGTGCTTGTCGTGGTGGCGACGAAAGCCTTCTTTCGCACATGCCTCAGCTTCCTCGGTCCAGGGTTTTGTCGACCCAGCCGCCTCTTCCCAGCCGGTTGACAGCGACACTCGCGACGGCCGTCACGGCTCTGATCACCATCGACTGGGCATTAGCTATGAGATCATCGGTGGCCAACCGCGCCCTTGTAGCTTCCCGTTGCGCAAAATCTCAGTGCGATTCGATTGGTAGCTGCTGCTAGACGGTCATCATCTCTCATCGTCTCCGTCCTTCGGCGCGCAGCTGTCACCACTGCGATCGCACGGTGCGTTTTGACAAGCGGTATACGTCGTCAGAAACAGTCGTCGTGCATAGCGAAGGCCACCGGTGCTCGCAGAAAACCCGTCATTGTACGCGTTTGGTCGAGCCATCGTTGAGCAGACAAGCAATCACCGCCATTTTCTACGCTCTAGAATCCTGCCCAAAGCTTTTTTCCTCTTCGTGCAATAGAAACAGAAGTTACAAGCACGAGCACATCACCCCGAACGATGCTTACACGAGCGTTGGCTTGCACTGCGCAAGCGCGCCTGCTCGACAGGGACGTTTGAAAGCCCGGAAACACGTTCTTGTAGCTGCTCGCACTCTTAGTGAAACAGAGAGTAGGGTGTGTCGAGGTAGTACCGCAGTTAATCTAGTTACGTGACTTCCGCTATGTGCTAGCGTAGGTCGACGTGGTCATACGTCACTTTGTCGTCACGGTCCGAACTCGAAGAGCGGCACTTACGGCAAACGGTTGCCTTTCGTGTTTCGCGAACGTTCCCATGGGAACCGCGTGGAATTATCACGCGCGCTGTGGCCAATAGGAGCGCGCGGTTCGTAGGGGGGAGGAGTTTTCGAGAAACACGAACGTGACCGTTTGTGACCAGAATAGCACCCCTGGGGTGCTATTCTGGTCACAAACGGTCACGTTCGTGTTTCTCGAAAACTCCTCCCCCCTACGAACCGCGCGCTCCTATTGGCCAGCAGCGCGCGTGATAATTCCACGCGGTTCCCATGGGAACGTTCGCGAAACACGAAAGGCAACCGTTTGCCGTAAGTGCCGCTCTTCGAGTTCGGACCGTGACGACAAAGTGACGTATGACCACGTCCGACCTACGTAGCACATAGCGGAAGTCACGTAACTAGATTAACTGCGGTACTACTCGACACACCCTAATCTCTGTTTCACTATGAGTGCGAGCTAGTGCGAGTATAAGAGCTACAAGAACGTGTTACGGGCTTTCAACGTCCCTGTCGAGCAGGCGCGCTTGCGCAGTGCAAGCCAACGCTCGTGCAAGCATCGTTCGGGGTGATGTGCTCGTGCTTTTAACTTCTGTTTCTATTGCAAGAAGAGGAAAAAGCTTTGGGCAGGATTCTAGAGCGTAGAAAATGGCGGCGATGCTTGTTGCTCAACGATGGCTCGACCAACGCGAAAAATGACGGGTTTTCTGCGAGCACCCGGTTGCCTTCGCTATGTACGATGACTGTTTCTGGCGACAGTACCGCTTGTCGAAAAGCACCGTGCGATCGCAGTGTGACCAGCTGCGCGCCGAGAGACGGAGACGATGAGAGATGATGACCGTCGAGCAGCAGCTACCAATCGAATCGCACTGAGATTTTGCGCAACGGGAAGCTACAAGGGCGCGGTTGCCACCGATGATCTCATAGCTAATGCCCAGTCGATGGTGATCAGAGCCGTGACGGCCGTCGCGAGTGTCGCTGTCAACCGGCTGGGAAGAGGCGGCTGGGTCGACAAAACCCTGGACCGAGGAAGCTGAGGCATGTGCGAAAGAAGGCTTTCGTCGCCACCACGACAAGCACACCGACGTCGTGGGGTGCGTTGACGGAACCTAGAATCTAACCGAACCATCGTTACCGTCATCATCGGTCTGAAGGAGACCCTCACCGTTCTGAAGGCCTCCTACACTTTGCCGCAAACACCACTTTGCCATTAACGACATGGTGGTAAGTACGTTAAAACTTCAGGGTTTCTACCGCTTCGAAGTTAGTGCACGCTTAGTGCCTATGTCTACAGTTGACCGTTTATTGCGGTTTGTAGCTACTGTCATTCACGCAATAAAATCTGGGTGGGCTGCTGATGTCATTTTATTGTATCAATTAGATATTCTACCTTTCTACGCTAAGCTTCTGGAGTTGCATGTCAGTCATCGGACAGTCCTAAGAAACACTGTTCGATTCCCTGCCATTAACTGTAGACGAGAAATTTAGCCAGTACAATTTTGTGGATGGTTGTCACCTCCGTGACCAAGAAAAACAATAAAGATACCATTGTCCTACATTCAACGCACGTATGTTTAATGTAAAGGTTATGATACCAATTAAATAGATTGTCGTTTCAAAAGTGACAGTAACTCATTGAAATTAAAGAGTAGTGTTAACGGGATTTGTTTAAATTTGCCTGCGATGCAGAGCAAATACGCACTGTTGACTTATCACCATCAAGCGTAAACAGCAAGCGGAGGCAGAGTAGATGTGTGAACGAAAAGCGAGCATATGCTAAAGAAAGAACTGCTACGTAACGTGAAGAATGTCAGCAACTATCTTGCATTGTGGTACGAGCTCAGTTGCTATGCATATGCTTATGGCAGCCTGTGAATGTAGGATGCTCCCCATATGGTATCAACCTGTGGTGAAACCGGGAGAGGGGGGGGGGGGGGTTATGGGGCTTCGTCCCCCCCTCCCCAAATCTGGCGGGCCCTAGAATATACACACAAATTTCGACAACATCCCCCCCCCCCCGCACCCCAAGTCATGAACACCTCATTCACCTCAACTTCCCTCCCCCCTCACCCCCTCAAAAGTTCCTGGCTACGCCACTACGATCAACAGCACTCAATAGATAGTCAACATTATCAGGACAAGCGAAATTTCTTTTATTTTATGCACCATATAGGCATGCGTTTCTGTCTTTATATGCATGCAGGCAAAGCACACACTTCAGAAAACACTTGCGTGAAGGCTGCGTTCACAATGCAGTCCCCGACAAACTTTCAAGGCGTTCACAAATTCCACAAATTAAATTTTCAACGAAATGCGTTAGATTTGCAAAACGCTGGCAAACTTACATTGCGTTTTACATAATTCCCCTTTGTCGTTCGATGAATCAGCAGTCAGCGCTACACTAACCTCAATGAGCTCGTCGTTTGTTTTCTTGCCGTTGGGGCGATCATTGGCGGTCGTGGCGGCGGCACAATTCTTTCTCAGACCGTTGGCTGCTGCCTCCGTGCTCGCAGAAGCGTTGGTCACTTTGTGACAAGATGAGGTTTTGAATCTTGACGCATGGCAAAGCTGAATGAAGGTATCCTACCGTCTTCATAATATCTGCAAGGCTGCCATTACGAGCCACAACAACACCACAACTTTTAAGCTTCATAACACCGGCACAAATAGAAGCCAAGTCTTGCATCTCGCCAAGTGTTATACCGAAGACGTTGAACGCCAGCTCACCGTGCTCTTCAATCCGGTCCTGCCGTTGAATGGGCTCATCTAACAGCACGAAAGCATTCGCGTGCGCGTTGATCAAGTTACCGATCGCATGTCAAACCCCAGCCGCGGTCGATCCGACGAGCATCGCGGCCATGTTCTTTCGAGTTTATCACGCCAAGGGTACGGCTGTCGAGTTAAAACAATGCAAATACTCTCGTGCATTCTTGTTCTTACGTCATTTTGTCGTCACAACCCGAACTCGAAAAGCAACTGTTAGCGAAAAACAGAGGCTTTCTAGTTTCACGAACGTTCCCATGGCAAAGAGCGTTGAATCGTCACGCGCAATGAAGCCAATGGGATAGAGAGGTACCTATGTAGGGACGTGTAATAGCGTTTTTTTCTTTTTTGTTTTTTGCACGAGCTTTTCTGTAAATAAAAAATAAGTAAAAAGACTGCCCGAGATTATGCGGTCACATCCATTTCTTCAGCGCCGAAAGCAAAGAGCATGGCTTATGAAGACTACCGTCGTAATCAGTGCAGTGAGCAAAGGGAGCAAAGCATTATTAAAACTGCCCGAAGAAACTTTCCTGCATCATCCACAGCATGTTCACAACCGGTGCACTGTGCGCCAATCTCATGACTTCTCATATATTACCACAGAGTCGTTGTCAGCTCTGTACCCATTTGGAGTCTCCTTCACAGGCAAACAGAAAATTTCATTTTCAGCTTATGTTCACGGAGGCTTCACAAACGATGATCGGTGCCGCAGCGTACCTTCAGATAGTATTTTCTTCTCGTAATACGATCCGCATCGTGCACAAACAGGAAAAGCAACGACGCAAACGAGACACAAACACCACAAGGTCGTTACAGCGGTTTTCGCCATGTTTGTTTTGAAAGACCGTAGCGAAAGACTTCGAGAAAACAAGTTGAGATATCTTAGCTAAATTTTCTTTACGTCATAATTATTGAAATAATCTTTCGTATTTTATTAAAGGATGATGTTATTTTTCTCTGTTTCTCTCCATTTTCCAGGAAGGTATCCTTTTCTCCGTTATTCGCTCGTTCTAACTCCCGGAGGAAAGAAAGAAGATAACAAAAAGAACAGGGGGAAATGCGGGGATTTCTGCGCCCCAACTGCGAGGACACGTCATCGCGACGTAGGGTGATCGTCAGATTCCAGCTGACCGCGTGCGTGAACCCGACCGTTGGGGCGGAGCCTCAAACAAGAATCATTCTAGTTTGAGGCTCCGCCCCTTCTTTCTCGATACGTCACAACTCGAAAGTACCCGTTTGCGACCGGAATAGCACCCCTGGCTTCTCCCGCAACTCTCGGGGCGTCGCCCCAGTCGATCCCGGTACGATTATTACCGCGACTGTTTAATTGATTTGCGCGGCACACAAGCGCCGGTTTCGGCTGAAATTTGGGCAACGTGGCCTGAGACGTGCCTGAAACCCAGATCAATCGCCAAAAAGATGTCCGAAATTGCCTTCATTGTCCCTTTAAGCATCGGGGGTTCTTCTTGGATTTTTATTATTTCTTGTGCCACTCAAGGTTATCGCCAGGTGCCTAAAGCAATTCTCAGAGAGCGTGCTAGGCCCCGGACATTGATAGTGCTCGGTGATCTTTGCCACCTTAAACGGGAGTGTTCGCCAACAGAGAGGTCGCCACCGAGCATAAGCCGAGCGTTTCCGGTCAGTCCGTGAGCCGCAAGCGACCGTTGAGACCATACCACACTAGCGTCGCGGAGGCTTGCCGCGCGCCGCTGGCCGCCGCAGGCTGCCGGCCAAAACTAGTTTTCGCCAACAGCGGCTCGCCGCTTGGCGCCGTCCAGGCAAGCACCCAGTGCGCGGTTGAAGGACCGCCGTTTCTTGCTGCAAAGAAAGAAGCCAATGGGAGGCGGACCCGAGAGAATCGCGATAAAGTCTAAAGGAGAAAAAACAAATATGCCTCTCTTTTTTTAGAAACTTCAAGAAACCAAAACGAATTTTTGGCTGGGATAGATGATTCTAGATTGAGGAGATTCTACCAATCGCATATCGTTTATTGTGCCAAAAGAAAACTAGTGCTCTAGGGTAGAAAGCAAAAAGACTGCTTTTCGGTACGAAAAATTGAAGATATATCAAACGATTTTCTACCTTTTTTCCTTCCAAAGCTCTCCGCCTTCTTACTGAGATGCATTCGCGGTGCTCAAACACGTCTGCCTACCCCAGTTCACGCATTGGACACGAGTACTGCGTCACTCGGACGTATGCGCTCGTCAACAACCAATCCGTCAACGAATATTTGGATTCGAGTTTGTGGCCAATTGCCCGGTAAGTGATGACGTCGCAACATGACGCTGTGCTCTAGACAAACCGTTGCTAGGGCCGTTGTTACGGACAAATGCATGGGGTCTCAATGTCACTTTAGAAATTGCCTAGTAAAACAAAAGAGAATATTTTTCGGTAAGCGTTTTGTCTTCCCGAAATATAACCATGAAATTTTTTTTTCTATCGTCTCAGTGTTATAAAACGATCATAAACGCCCGTAATAAATTTGTACAAACGGTTTTGCCTTTCTACCAGACGACACGATGGCTCAGCGGGCTCAGTGATTCTTTTTGAGGGAGTACGCGACTGCGTTAAGGTGCAACCCCACCCTTGGTTAGTGTGATTCTGAACCAACAGATGGCGGTGGGATCGCCTTCCAGGCCTGTACATCAATGTGAGAAATCGTGCGTGGTGGCGCTTCGATTCAGTGCGGTCTTTTTCTAGATCCTGAATTTGACATCCCTGGTCCTTTGCTTGTCTTTCTCTGCACGAGCTTTCTTTGGAACGCGCACAGCTGCGCCAGTTCTCGTGCAAGGGGGCCAGTTGCCTACGCTCCGAGCTCACGTCTCCAGCAAATGTGGGCACGACAAAACGCGAAAATCGTCCTGAGCCAAATGGCGAGACACATGCACAACAAAACCACCGACGTGTTGAAAAATATAAAATTGCCTGTGCGCCGTTATCGGAGATTTCAGAGGCCAATTACACATATTTCATTGTGATCAGATTTATATTAGAGAGTTTTAGTAGATCGTTCCGATACCTACGATAGCCCCGATAACGATACTATGCATGCGCAAGGGAGGCAGTGGCGGAGTATCGTGATCGGCAGTATCGGAGGTATCGGAACGATCTACTAAAACTCTCTATTGACACGAATGAAGGTAACGAGAGGACGAACAGTGAACTGAAAAATAAAGGTTTAATAGGCAAACTTGTGCCAAACAAAAAAAAACTAAAGAAAGAGCGTCGAGGCAGCAGAAAAGCAGGCGGCGATTCGGCAACGTAACAGAGAGCAAGAGCGAGACTGACTCGACAAGGTCGCTGGCTACTGCTTATCTACAATGCGTCACCATCTCGAAAGTTCGGCAAAGAAGGTTCGAGCGTCGCGCGCTCCGGGCGAGGATGAACTGGCACTTTCGAGAACAACAAAACAGGGCGAAAGTTACGTCCAGTGCAAGAATGAACGCGATCTTCGAGAAGTCCATGACCGAGCGTTTGCTTTCTCGGCTCTGCGGGCGGCAATATGACGGGCCGGCCCTTTTGTCGTGCATGTGTTTGACTCTTTGTGGATTTCCAGGAAAACGTGATGACGTGATAGACTTGGGTTTCCAAAATTCTAGCTTGAGGAATTAACTACCTAAAAATAAAAAAAAAAGATAAATGAACAATTTGTCGGGCGGTCAGTTGTCTCATTTAGGTAGCTGGGTGTTTATTTTGACCAGAACCACGAGACTGGAAAACACAAAAAAATGACTCTCAGGTTTAGATGTTGAGTTTGGTAAACCCAAAGTAGGACTGCTGCGGGAGTCAATAAAAAACATGCCGAGGTTAAAAATTAACTCACAGCAATAAATGATAAGAATTAATTTTAATACGATCTCAGTGATAAATGCAATGACTATACTCCGTTTCACCTTATGTTGTACGGCAGCGAAGGATAGAAGCGCGAGCTCATAGCGCAGCTGCCCTCAATGCACGAGAGCTTGTGCCGCCGAGATGTCCCCTAGAGCAAGGAGCTCTCGCCTGTAGCCTTTCCTGCGGTACATCATAAGGTGAAACAGTGTATAGCCAGGCAAGCATTTTGGGTCTGTGGATAGCTTTTGCACATAGTTTAAGCAATGTACAGGGTGTCACAAAACAAAATATCGCAGTTTTTTGTTTGTTTGTTTTTACCTCAAGAACAGACTAGGCATTGCCGAACGCTCATTCTCCGCCCAAAGGTAGCGCTAGAGGTCACATTCAGATGTCAATGTTTCAGCCCGATCCGATACCTTATTAAAAAGTTATAAGTGATTTTCTGAAAAGTACAAAAGGAAAACGGCGGCCGACGGAGTTTTCGAATACATGGGGCTCTATGGCACCAAAAACCGAAAACGGGCAAAAATTGGCTCCATTTTCCCATTGAATTTTTCAGAAATTTCTTTAACTTTTGAATAAGGTGTCCGTTCGGGATGAACCTTTGGCATCTGGTTGTGACCTAACGCTACCTTTGGGCGAAGAATGAGCGTTAGGCGATGCGTGGTTTATTTTTGAGGTGAAAAAACCCTGTAAATTTATTTTTTCTGACATTCATTACCAGTCTTAATTTGGTGATTTATGCGCGCAAGTAGTGGTGTGCAAAAATTAAAAAGATGCAAACGGGTAGAGTTTGACATTGTATAAACTATAGTGCAAGCACGCACTTGGTACGCTGATTAAGAATGAAACAGCCCTACATTTTACACTAGCGTTGAGCGTATCGAAAGTTAAAGGTGCATCAAAAGCTAAAGCTTGTACACATATACTGCTCAGGCCATTATGTTTGAATGCTCATAGTACTTTATTACCCTCAAATGTGGTGTAAGTTGTCTCCTGATTGCTTACAACAGAAAGAAGTTGAGAGGAAAACTCCACCTGCTGACAGCTTCCAATCATCTCGGCGCCGAATATGAGTATTCACTGCATGCCAACGGTCGCGTGCTTAGAACGAGTTTTTCCCACGTGATTTCATACAATCGCACTTTTTCTTGACAAACAACAATGTTTACTCAGGCAAGCAGTCACATGTGAAGCTTAGAATATTTTGTATTGATTGTGGCACACGTAGCAAGTTGCATATGTTTTTTTTTTTTTTTTAAATCCGCGAAATAGAATGCTCCTGGGTTGCCTTGTTCTCTAATTCATGTAGCACACAAAAGAGCAGGAACTGAATCGCAGTGGGAAACGAAAACAATAATGACAAACAAGCGTGTAATCACGCGAAAACTGAGGGCATTGCACATGTACAGAAGGTAAGCTTTGTTTCACTAAATACATTACCAGTAAAGTGTTTGGTTTTATCCTGCGAGCGAAGCGGAACATACAAGTGCGAGCATACTACGCTGAACTACTCTTCCAGTGAGCAAGCGCACCATCTAAAGCATCGAGCTCGCGTTTATAGATTTTGGTGCGCTCTAACCTTTGAAAACACAATTATAATCAATTCTATTATTTCAATTATTTTTATTAATTGCGCCTATGTGTGTGTGTGTGTGTGTGTGTGTGTGTGTGTGTGTGTGTTCTTGTCCTTTGCGTTCATGTGCCATTTTCTTAGCTATATAATATTTTTCAGAAGTCCGACAACTATAGTCTGTTTCATCATAAGTATGAGCCGCATATCAAAAATGTAAACAAAAAAAAGAGAAAGTGAACACGCGATTACACATTAAAATGCAATATAACGGCGCATTCAAAATTATCCGTTAGTTTTTTAGAGAGCAGCAGTTTCGAAGGGCGACATTGTTACCCGTTGAAGGTTATAGAAAGTGCAGTACAACTGTTAGCTCAGGGTCTTTAACGTGCATTACGATGTGGTACACGATCGCATGACGCTATAGGATGCAGATGGGCGACTGAACCCAGGGTCCCTGCTAAAGCCCCTAGATAAAGGCGTTTTTTTACAAGTACCGCTAACCATTATTGTGGAAACGCGCAACACACGTGCCACGAGCGGGTGCTCCGCCGCCATTTGCTTTCAAGGGTCAGTCATTTTAGTGCTGCGCCGCCATTTGCCTCCAATGGCCGCTCGAGACACGGGCCTCGTGCACTGGCACCTTTGAGGTTATTTGAAAGACCAACGCAAACACATCGATGGGATTTAGTCCCTACAGGTTCTGCAGTGTGAGCTCCGTGCTTTGAACGGAGCTCGCGCTCGAGCATTTCTTCACGTGCTCTGATCTGCGGTGCCGCAACACACTCGGCCAACGATTCCCCACCGCACTTGGTTTAGATAAAGCCCCTCTATCCTGGGAAAAGTGGCGCCATTCATTGTTGTTAAAATGCTCGAGGCACGTCCCGTGTGCCACTTGGAAATTCATGGCGTCTGAAATCTAGCTCAGTGCTGCGCTGTGCCGCCATGACCTTCCCAAGGGCTGCACGTTGCACGTGCCTCGTGCATCGACGAAACTTGCGCTACATCTGAAACATGAAGGGGCTTTAGGTTTAGCCTGTGAGCTAAACCAAATGAGCTACGCTTAGAGTATCGGCACTTTTTCCCCAGATATTGTTGTGGGCGCCGCCATCTTGGTGGTTAGTAAAAAATCAAACGCAGCTGCCGATCGCCATGATTTAAAAGTGCGACTTCCTCAGCATTAGTTTCGGTGTCAGGATGCTCACGTAATATTGCTTTGCTTTGTCGCGACTGTTTGAACATTTGTGGAGGACGGAAAAGCGTTTACTGTGATTTCAGATAAAACTTCAGATAACTGACAACCATTATTTTAAGCGCCAAGATATGTATGAAGCGTAGCTTATTTAGTGGCTCTAGTTTAGCCCGACCGCAGAGGCCCAGAAAGAGAACGAACAGCTTGAACTCGCGCTCTTGGCGCTGCTTCAGTGGCTTCATCCAGAGCCTTTTATACTGGGCTCTGGATGACCCAGTATAAAAGGCTCTGGCTTCATCATCCCGCAGCGTTGGCTGCGCTCCGAACTAAGGTAAAGCAAAGCAAATATTCAGATCTTAGGGTTTCACAAGCCAAACCAACAAAAATCACTTAACACGCCACAATAAAAAAAAATTGCGGGTTTATTTTGACTAACTGGAGATCTTCTGACGTTCAACCGAAATCTTAGATTGGCCTCTGTCGGATTGCGGGCACCTCGGCCGATATTTAAACCCGACAAATACAGATTCATGAGCCAGCGTGTTGGCTCAGAGACACTGTGACGATTTAATTTTTTGTGTTTGTTTTAATATCACTGCCACACAAGAGCCATTGAGGTGGTTTTGAAACAAAATATAGTTGAACTATTCCGACAAGCATAGTTTGATGGCGAAAATGATTTTCGCAAGTGATAAAAACATTAAAATATTTTCGCATACGGGGTGGAATCTGAAATGGCAGACTGCATTTCATGACGCCCCTTTCATTTGGATCGCGTCGGGCATGTGTACCGACGCACAGTAGAACGCGCGCAAAAGTAGCTGTGGCGCACCCGCAGCCTCGCGCTTGTTGTTCTGACATCTCTCGCTCGCTCACTGCCGGCATCCAGGCATCTGACACCCTGACATCTGGCGCTTTTTCTGTCTTTCACGTGGCGTTCCAAGCGGCACACGACGGAAAATGCACATCAAGCAGTTCTTGAACACGTGTCGCCATCTGTACTTTATATTAAGAAACTGCAATTTGCCGTAACTGAATGGGAAAAGTTTGAGGTCTTATAACATTCTTAACGTGTAATGTATCAATATGAAAGTTCTGGGAAATGTAATATCGAAGGATGCTTCATAATTCAATGTCTCGTTATTTTGATTAGTTGACGTGATTCCGCTTTTATAGCGCCATAAAATAATGTCATTTTAAACTTTATTTTTTATTTTAAAATATACATTATATGTACAGTTCGTTGCTTACTTTTTTTTTAATTAAGTGCATCCAACCGAACGTTCACGTAAAATATTGTGGACGATGGAACGTTATAACTCGGGAAGTAATTTTTTCAATATTATAGGCTGTGGTCTATTAAAAGCTGAATAATTAACTAACAACTAAAAATAATCGTAATGTCGAGACATTAAAATATCGTTAAAAGACAGCTCTTGGATTTGACATTAACTTTATAATTGTAAGATACATAGAACGAAAGTTATAAGTTGTCAAAAAAGCACTAAAACGTCATGCACGGTGGGGTTGCACCTTAAATGAAGTTGGTGACGAGCGACGAAACATCCATTCTCGTAGTCAACTCTCTGTGGGATTTTGGAAGCGAAGAGTGCCCGTGCACAGCTTTGATCGACGCTCGAGGTGCGGGAGCGCGCGAACGCCTACTCGTGGAGGCTTCCCAATACTTGAGAGGGGCGAGAACACTGTTAAGCCGAATCACGTACGACGACGACGTGAAGTGTATCAACGTCAAAATGCAGGCCAGCCCCAGCACATATTTCAGAAAGTTCTGACGGCAAAGTAGTTGATTCAGTGCACATTTGTGTGATCAAACGAACTGTCCCTAACATATATATATATATATATATATATATATATATATATATATATATATATATATATATATATATATATAACTTATATTATGTTTTTATCCAGCTCTATCGCTATTTGGAGTCCTACTGAAAACGGAAGAATCAGCAGGATTTGTTTTCTCAGTGTGATGGTTACAAACAGGTTCGGAAAACGTACACGCATATTGCGAGCCTGCAAAACAAAGTATTGGGTCTCTATTTTTAGTAGATCTCCATACATGTAATGAGTTTCGACAGACAGTGTCCCGTAGTGCACGCAAATATAATCGAGTTTATAGTCTTGATGAGTATTCTTAGACCTACCACGTCCTCAATAAATACAAGATACCTAAATTGTATTATTATGAAAACGATTCAAACTGTTGCAGTCGACATACTTAAGTCATTCCGAGACGTTCGTCGTCTGCAGTAGGCATCTTGAGACGTCTCGGGGATCGGACGTTGCAGTCGCAACTATTTCAAAAACAGCCGATTTTCGGCAAATCTTTGTCGTGGCAAGTGTGAAATCTGGGCTTGCTATATCTATTCGTTTTAGACGTTTAAATTCCACGTCCAATCTTTCAACGATGGTTCTTTCAGAGCGAAATCCAGTGCCCTGTACTTGTTCATAGAAACGCCCCAAGCAACGGTTTGTTCGGACCAGTGACGCAAGACTTGCGGGGTCGATGAGCGTGATGACGGCATTTATCATCACTTGTGAATGAAAAGTACCATGATGTGCATACAAAGCATAATGGAAGCTTGGAGTCAACGTATTCTGAAAGCAACACTCTCGAAATTGAATATCTGACATTATTACCCTTCTTCAAGTCGATTGAAGCAAAATTAACCAGACTGTCCGGTCGTTGAGGGGCCGACTACGTCGGCAAGAAGGTTCAGAGGGCTGTCGCTGTAGCTCGATATGGATCGAAGGCTATCCCTCTGACGGCTGGAAGATATTCAGTTTCCAGCGAAACACTACGCCACGACCACGTGATTTTCATCTCACTTTTGAGTTGAGGAGAAAGGAGAGAAGCGAGAAAAATAAAACATTATTTTATTATTCCTTTCACCGCGGTAACATGTCCTACTCCTAGTCCTCGTGCTCTACTTGTCTTGTGCCCCACCGAGCGTGATACAAAGTTAGCGAGGTTCTAACACAAAATTGTTGTATGGTTCATTAACACAGTACCAAGTTCCAAAGTGCAGTCGCTGAAGCAATCGATTGTCTCGTGGCAGCGCCTTTGTAGTGCGCCGCGTCTCCTATAGTTATACCACCCTATCCCTGTACAATACTTTGTGCCTTTTCTGACCTTGTGAAAAAAAAAAATGGATTGTGATATGAACGATTTGCAGAGAAGGAAATGGGTCTGGCAACGTGCACGACCAAAAGCGTCACTGCGGTAGGCCTTCCAAAGTGACGCTTTTGGTCTGGAGTATGTTGAATTTTAGTTTCATTAATGCGAATAGGAGGAACGGCATACTGTCAACGTTGACGGTGTTGGTTTAAGGATACATAAACTATACTTTGTTTCAGCTCAAAAGGGTCATAAACCGATATCGGGTTGGCTTGTTCACGAGCTTGTAGAGTCGTATTGGTCCTATAGTCCGTTTGCAACTCAAGAAGGTGAGGCGAGGGAAAGGAAAGCGGAAGAGAAGAAAGCAGAGGGAACACTGGAGAGGAGAGGGGGAAATCTCCTCCTCTCTTTAGCGTTTCGTCTGCTTCTTCCTCCCCGGCCTTCCTTTCCCTCGCCCTACCTTCTTGAGTTGCAACGGACTATGGTCTGGTCCAAGTATACTTGCACAGAATGGCGCTGATTCAGAAGCTTATTTGTCGAGGTACAATTGTGAGGATAAAAGACTATTTCTTTCAGTCTTGCCTTCGCAAAGCTTGATCACGTAATTCTGGGATCGAAACCACCCGCCTGACGACAGTCGAGCGCGGCTCGTGAATTGGACACGAGAACTGCGTGAGCACTCGAATTGGGCTCGTAACAACCAATGCCTCGGCGGACATTCGGGTAGTCACTCGGGTCCAACCACTGCGGTGATGAGAATGGCCGAACTCTAACAATGCCTGGAGCTCAGAACGCGTTTTCTGCTTTTCCAACCCTATCGCGTGGCTATGATTAACGCTGGCGGCATAGGATAGGCCATAGAGTTATTACAATAAACGCTAGAGGTTCAGGTGGGGCTAGTGTGCTGTTGCATTTTGAAGCAGACAGCAAGCAGTCTAAATTTGACTTCCGGTAATGCGTTTTCTCTTCGCGCTCGATTATAAGACCAAATATTGCTTAGTGTTTTGAGAGAATAAAAAGTTTGAAACGTTTTACAATCGGATGTACAAAAAATATCCGTCAGTTAGAGCGTTTTTGCTTTAGAATTCAGGCGTCGAACATTGCGCTATAATATCTCAATACAGATGTAAATTACGTGCTGACGTTGCAGACTTTTATTATAGGGCACATACTTATACAGTCAATTCTATGAAGCACAGAGAGTAAATGAGCTTGACAAAACACCGAAAGGATGCTAATATATGCCAAATCAAACAATCATAAAAGACGACAAGAACAAAGAATGGAGTTATGGAACGAAGAACACTTACTGGATTAGTAACAAACTTTCCATGAATAATCAAAATAAAGCATTAACCAAGTGTTGTTGTTCTGAAATAAACACGATTGTTGTTCGTTTTGCTTGAATTCATAACAATTGGTTGCCCCTCTGTGTTGTTGGTGGCTGATTGTGGGCTATATAAGGAGGCGGGCTAAATAAACCTGGTAGCTGAGTTTGAGACGCCCTCCTGTCCTTTTCTGTTCCTTCGACTTTTATGTTCATTTCTGCCCCAGTCTCAGGTTTATTCAACATGGTTAACATTCACCAGCTCGCCTGCACTCTTACTATATCATGTTTTATTGACATTTAGTGCTGTACAACATAGACCTGGGCCTCGATTTGTGCTAACTTAAACATCGCCCAGTAATAAAAAAAAAAAGACATCAAATAAATTAGTTACACTTTTTTAATGTGAGTGAAATTACATAGTGCCCGTTACGAGTAAAGAAACTACGCTGATTTGTATTAATCCCTGGCAAAGAAAAAAATAGAACGTACGTTTTCCCAAGTAAGGCACAGGAAGACTGGAAAAGTAGACTGTTCGCTGTCTGCTTTAATTTGCAACCGGAAGTCCCGTAGACACTAGCGCCAGCTGAGCCTCTAGCGTTTATTGTAATAACTCTATGGGATCGGCCCCAGCCCCTGTGGCCACTTGTTCTGGCTCCAAGTTGAGGTGATGAACAGTGCCCATACTTCTCGATTCTTTTTGGGAACTTCCATTGCCTGGAATAAAAATGAAGGCAAGTTTATTCAGTTACTAACGTTAGTGAGCGATTCTGAGTAGTATTTAGCGGAGGTAGAAAAATCCCGTTTCATGGCTCCTTTAAGTTTAAACGCAGCCGACGCTAAGAGTTAATTGGACCAAGCAGGCTTCGTCAAAAGCACAAGTCATTAGGCCTTTTCGTTTATGATTATCTCAGTGATGATACAACACCTACAGAAGCATGGCGAACACTAGCGTCGTAGCGTCGTCGGTTGCGCCTGAACGTAAGGTAAAACGAAGTATTCGTTCTTTCTCGCGTAAATTGAAAAGTGGTGGCGCCAGTGGGCGAATTGCCCCCAAGCACTTCCGCTTCTGTACTAGACGGCGGGTTTCGCAGTAGTTTTAAAATGAAATATGCACGCTATCTTCTGGAAATGTCCGCGTATAGCACTGTCAGTCTTGGTTCAATCTTATAATAAAATAACGATGAGTAAAAACTTAAACACATATACATGAATCGGAAGTGTGCCGGTTGCTCCACAATAGAAAGCGCAACTGAGTTCATTGCTCAGCAAAAAAGGGGCGAATACAAGCTTCCACCGTGCTTTTTACACACACACCAGAGGGGATCACTGGAAATCGATAATCTTAGTCTTGACGTCATAGATCGGAACTACAAGAAAGAATTCACGAAAGGTATCGTGTCCAGTAGCCACCTCCTAGAGCAAAGCGGAGCAAGGCAACACGAGCGCTTGCGTGCGTCTTCTATAACATGTCTCAGTGACCTCTAATAGAACAACAAGAGACAGGATGTATGCACGCCGTCGTCCACCTGTCCGCACTGTCGCCTAAGCAACGGCCTCTCGTGGGAAAAGTGCAGTACAGGTAGATACCCGCAATCGAAACATTTCCGGCTCAGTGTCAACTGCGTGCGCAACGCGAACTGTATATCGCGCAAATCCGTGCGGAAGTTGACGCCATCGGTGAACTCGGTGAGTATATTCCGTCCCGCATTCTTTCGAATTATTGCGGATATGTAAGGGGCTGTGCAACGATATTGGGACACAAGATTACTGGCATTAGTAAGATCCAAGTGTGCCCGCACGCAACGCCACTGACCGAGAAGTTGCTTTAAAATGTTAGCTTGGAACTCTAATCACGCTTTAATAAAAGCAAAGATCCCGACTTTCCGGGGCCAGCTCGGCCCCTTGATCACACCGCGGGCGACTGTTTCTGTCCCGCGGAACGGCCTGCCCACAAACTCGGGGAAAGAAACAGTCACCCGTAATCAAGGGGCCGAGTTGGCCCCGAAACGTCAGGATCTTTGCTTTTATTTAAGCGTTGCTAGAGTTCGAAGCTAAACTTTAATTCATTCCTAACCAGACAGATGTGCGTCAAAAATGTTTACATCTAAGAAGTTTCTTTGTCACCGCGTAGTTTCAAGAATAATAACTGACGTTCTCTTTGAGTCCCTCCTTCACAAAACTTGATGACGAAGTTGTGGGGATCGGATTTTCGGCGTTGTCAACACTGTGATTCTGATGGTATTTGTCATCAAGCTTTGCGATCCCCGCTGTTACGATATTTAAATGCGGCTTAATTAGTGGGCACGACCCGTGCGTAAGCATTTGATTCGGGCTCCTGACAATTAATGCCTCGACATGCATTTAGGTAGCGTCTCGTGTCTAATCGTTGCAATGGCGGGAATAGCCGAAACTTGTCGAAGTTTGTAGCGTACCGCCTAGAGCTTCTGCGTTATTTTCTGAAATCAATATTTCGGTTCAGCATCCCTTTAAAGGGACCATGAAACGATTCTGAAATCGAATTTCATCCACCGGACGCCGTAAAAGGTGTGAAAAGAAACACAAAAACACAAAAATAGGAAGCCAAAAAAAATTCTTTGCTATAGAAGTTTTAAAAGAAAACTGGACTCTTTTGCGCCTTCTTTCCTTCGAAAGCTCTCTGCCTTTTCACTGCTATGCATCCGCGGAACTGCAGCACGTCAGCCGAATCCACGTCGCCTATTGGGTAAGCGCCTACCTCACCAGCACCGCGATCATAAATAATAAATAGCCGGCAAATGTTTCCTAAAAGTTTTGTTAAATAATATTCAGATCCACATTTTGTAGCATAATAAGAGATGTGTGGCGAAAATTGCAAAATTTGATAATGCTGAGAGCCAAGCGCCATCTATCGTGTGGTAAACGAAGCTGAGAGCCAGCTCCGGAGGAACTCCATGGGACGAATATGTTGCGAATAACCGACGACTTTTGCCCGGCGGCTTTTACTCTGCGCGTGGAATCAGCACAGTGCCTGCTACGTCGCGCGCAAAGCGAGCGTGCCGTCAGGCGGCATTCGCCAGTTATTCGTCACATAATTCGTTCCATGGAGTTCAGCCTTTACGCACTTTTTACGATCAAATCAGCATGGCCGACAGCGTCGCTTGGTCGCGACGACCAACGAACGTTTATTTTTCTACGTGTTCTTCTCGCGCGTCCCGACTTCAAGCAGCAAGAAAAAAGTACTTGAAACAGACCACGACGAACAAGAACGCTGAATCCACGAACACCCGAGAAAAGCTACGACGGTCACGAATCCACCGACTCCGATCAAGCGAGCTGCGCAGAATATAGGACTAGCAGGCACTCCGACTCGGCGCAGCGTTGCTTCGACGGTACTATGCCAAAACAGTCTGCCCACGACCGGCTGGCGTGCTGAATGGGATATGCCCGCGCGACTCTTGTGGACCCTTCCCGTGTAGTTTGATCGCTGACCTCAATTTTAGATTAACAGGGTCGCTAAACTCGTCAAGCACAACTTTGTGCCCGAAGTTTGCGGAACGCGCTAATTGGACTCTCGCGACGCTGACGTCGCGCCGAGCGAGGTGTCAATCATTCGAACGCTCATTTCTTTGAGAGAGGCAGAATGTAGCAAAGTTCATCGAGGCGCGCGTGCGGCGCGTGAGGGGCGCGAGGAGCCCCCTGATTGAACGGCTTCGCCGATGACGTAGCGCCCATTTGCCCCTACATCCCTACGCCAAGCTAAAATAAATGCTTTACAGATTGTCCCTAGGCGACCTGCCGACGCTCAAAATCCCTCCGAAGTTTGTGTAAAAAAGAAACCTCGTTTGTCGAAGTTGTCGCTGACGTCAAAGTGACGTTTCCGAACTTTGCGAGAGCCGTGGTTTGAGCTCGAGATCTTCGCTTCGGATCGAGGCAAAGTTAAACTTTGTCAACATGGCGGTGCCGTACGCTGCGGCCGAGTTTATCTTCCGCCACCGTCGGCGTCGCTACTGAGACCACCGGGGACGCCTTTCAACTCCCCAACGACGACTTTCGGCGACAGTATACCGGCTATCGAAAGCCGTTGTGCGTTGACTCTGCGACGAGCTTCGTTCGGCGCCCGGACTTCGAGGCGGCGGACAATCGCGTCTACCATGACCGTGGGACCACAAGTTCTTTGCGCGCTCCGGTTCTTCGAAACCGGTAGCTTTCAAGGCATGGTGGCGACTGACGAGCACCTGTCAGTCTCCCACATGACTGTGAGCCGGGCTGTCAGAGTTTTTGCGGCTGCCATCGTTTTTTTGTTTTTTTTTCTGCAATATCCGAAGAGGTAGTAATAAGCTGGTATACAATTCAGAATGTTGAAAAACAAACAAGAACCGGGATAATTCTTGGGTAGGTTCGAGTCTTCCGGCAGCCGGCAGAATTATTTCCCCGAAATTTTACTGGCAGTCGTCACTCATTGGCGGTCAAATCAGTTCATCGAACGACGTGTCATCGACAGATCGTTTCATCGGCACGCGATGTAATCACATGAAAGAGATTTTCTTCCGTTAGAGGTATATACAAATTAAACATTTTCACAGCTTTATACATGTAAGTGGGGTGTCCAATAACTAACCCCCTAATAAGTGTAGCAATAGACCTTATAGAAAAATGTAAACCTCGCACCTTTAAAAATGTGTGATTTGTTAAACACGTTTCTTAAAACGTGTGATAATGCACTACACCTTTTTATAAAGTTGTAAAACTACAATACCCCTTCTCGTCAGACACGTAGCCAGGGGGGGGGCATAAGGCCCCCCCCCCCCCGAAATCTTCCATTTTGCTGGGGCCTCTTCTCCCCCCTCCCCCTCATAGAGCACTTTGTCATGGGCGCCCCCCCCCCCCCCCCCTCTAAAACAAAATCCTGGCTACATGCCTCCTTCTCGTCAAGGTGTAATTACCACAGTACATTCCTTTTTTGGGGCGTACACAGTGGCCCGGGACCCAATAAAATGACTGAAAAATTAAATTACACAAACGAGTCGCCGAAACAACACGTTGCTTCTTGGCGAGTGTCGAGGCAACTTCGACCGAAAACCGGCTTCATTATTGGCCGGATGTACGGTTTTGCGCCTCGTCTCGACATCCGGCAGGTATGGGTGTACCGATGCAAATACACGATTTATGTCTAATAGCACTGGCACCACTGATCTCTTATTAGGCTGGATCGCGGATAGAGCCCTGTATTGCTGGGGTCGAGCGGCACCACCGGCAGCCATCGCTTCACACGATCTAATGCATGCTATAAGAGAAACAGGAAAACTCAATTTTATAACGTTAGTAGGTTGTTCTCGATCATGAAACTTCTATCGTGTTTCCGCAAATAACAGTTAATATTGTGGGCAAGAATATTAAACGCGTTAGAATACCAATCTTGTTTAAATAAACGTTGTGTGGTTGAGGGTCGAGGGCGACTTTGTTGGGCGTTAACTGTGATGTGTTTAAAGAGACAAGGGCTACCGAGAGTTATTGTGGTGTCATCCGTGATCTCGGAGTCATCAGAGCTCAGCAACGATAAGTTGGAAGGCCTTTACTGGGGACATTCGCATCGTTTTAACTGCTTGTACATAGTACTTCATGGTGAAAGCTTTTTCTTTGAACTGCTGTGAGGGCACCCGTGACAAACTGAAACTCGGAGCGTGCCGTTCAGTCGCTGAACGTGCCGTTTATTTGGAAGTGACTACGGTGACGGGTCCCCTCACTTTGAGAAACTGCACTACGGTGACGGGGCAACAGCAAACGATAGAGATGTCCAATGGATGCCCAGTCTGGAAGTGCCCCGTGGCGTCGGCTTATGTGCTGGGGGTTGGCGGTTCAAATCGCGTTCGGGACGATACTTTTTTTTTTACTTTTTATTTTTTTTCTTGTTTAGGTAACAGACGCTATATTTACGTGTAGGGACAGGGACAGGACCGCGAGGCGTGGGTTAAGGTGCTTGTAAATTACAAGTTATTAATTCTCACTGTTCCCACCACATACAACACAGGACGGGCCCCCTAGCTCACTCTTGCCGGCCGCACGTACTACGGTGAATAGCGAATAGTCGGACGCCGCGAAGCGGCGTTTTCGGGTGGGCCAAGTGGGTTCACATTTTTGTAATGAGCCGCCGCAGACTGTCGCCGCGAAGCGGCGTAAGCGCAGCGCGGCGGATGGGTTAACGCGCGCCCCCGTTACTCGCTAAAACGGTGCCCCCTCACTTTTGCCGGCCGCACTACAGTGACGGGCCCCCTCACCGTAGTGAGTGCCCGTTTATTTAGCAACCGAAGCAAGCGACGTCAGTAAAGTCGGTGGTGCTCCGGCCCATTTATTTTTTTTTTTTTTTAATCAATGTTCGAACGTTTGACGAATGTCTAGTTGATCTCCAAGCACCCGATATAATCATCGCAGCACGTCATAAAATACTCGCCCTCGACACCCCGTACAAGCTTCCCATTTTCGCGTGTTTCTCTCTTAGACTTTCGTGTATTGCCTCATGGTGTAATACGCTAAAACAACAAGGACGGAAACGAAGGGAGAACTAGACAGGACGCGGCGTATTGCCTGTTGTCAAGCAATGGCCGCCGGTGAGGCCAGTGACGGGCTCCCGATCCGCGATCCAGACTTGCACTGTGAGAGTTCTAATGCATTGCACCCGCGGAGTGCTGCGCGGAGAACAGGCCCCGGATGAACTTGCCGAATGCACCTAGTGCAGACTGATGCTGTCGCCATAGATGTTGTAGAAAAGTACCGACCTCAAACCGAAACTAGCGCCTTTTTGTTCGACGTGATGGGTGGGAATGCGGGAGCGCAGTCGCTGCCATCGTTTATCTATAAACGTTGGTTGCTGCAACGTGTCACTTATATTTGCGATGATTTCCAATTAAGGAACTCGGCTGTCAGAGATATCTACAGACGGCGTAAGTTTCCGAAGCCAGCTGACTACAAAACAGCATACACTTGAGAAAATTTATGGCACTGTACGCGCAAAAGCTTGCTTCGTTTTAAGCATAGTATTATGAGTGAACCACTGAAAGGATACTGCGTAAATCTAGTTCTTTGGAACATCTAGCAATACGTTTCGTAAGACTTTTTTTATGTCCCTGGCGAGGGCATTGAGAACGAGAGCTTTCTCAAACAAAATACGACGGGGCAAGATAGCTGCCGTTCAAATATGACTGTGCTTGAGCCTCGGGCAACGTCTCCATGTTTAGCCTTCCCGGACGCTGAGTGAATGCGTCACAGGTTTCTGCTGTGGCAGCTTTGTCGAAAAATGTTCCACTTTTCACCTGCACAGAGATGATGCGAAATCTCGCGGCCTCTGTGTTTGTCCTGGGCCTTTCATTACACACTGGTAGGTTTCAGCGTCTGTACGGCAACAAAGCGACCCAAATTTTGCAAATAAAACACGGGTCGTCGATTCCTCCCTTCGTGGAATATCAGACGCTTACAATTCAAGCTCGCGTTTGAGTTTGTGGCCCGCGGGACGCGATTTCGAGCAGAATACCAACTTTTTCTTTCAGCTCCGCTGTGCGAATGCCGCCTCGTAGCAGACGAACTCCCGTCGTGTGCTCTCGCTCCTCGCCGGGGCGAGGCATGACGGGATTGTCCGCGCTAGAGAGCTCAAAGACAACGTACAGCGAGCGGCGTGAACGCTCGCCTCCCCGCGCTGTCTCGTGCTCTCGTGCACCGCCTAGGGATCGCGGGGGATATTTCGTCAAAAGTTGCGAAGTTGAGCGCGCGCAGGGAGGAGGAAACTTTGCGGCGTTCTTTTGGTCACTCCCCCCGCTACGTCAAAAAGCGAAGAATGTTTTGCTCCACGAGTTTAGCTACCCAGGTGAGGTCAATCTCTTCCCCTTGTCATCTCCTTGTTTTCCGAGGCAGCTATACTCTGTTTCACCTTGTGTTGTACCGCAGGAAAGGCTACAAGCTCGAGCTCCTTGCTCTAGGGCACATCTCGGCAGCACAAGCTCTCGTGCATTAAGGGCAGCTGCCAACGCTATCAGCTCGCGCTTCTAGCCTTCGCTGCGGTACAACATAAGGTGAAACGGAGTATAGTGTTGACGAACACTGTCGTCAAAAAGGAACTCTCGTCGATTCTATCTTCATGTTTTGTGTGATATAGAGCTCGAATAAACGCCGTATGGATTACCTTCGTAACACGGTATGTACACTTTGTTATTAGTATGCCATTTTTATTCTGACACGACTCTACGTCACTGTCGAACTAAAAAAGTTCGTGGGAGCTACGTGCAATGCCAGGCCAACCTTCCTTTGCCGAGTGCCGTCTGCTCAGAGTTTGAACAGGTATTTACGTGGCTCTTGCTGACACTGTCGTAGTTCAAACGTATCTTTTTTAGCGTCGGCTCGCTCCTGCATCTCCGAGGCCATGAAAAACGCCGCGGCGATTTGTTTCCATCTACGTCGCTTTGCAAACGACTGACACGGGCCGCCTTTTACCAACAATGACAGTTGGGTTGACTTCTGGAGTCTTCACCGGAAGACTCGCCGCACTTCCCAACAGGCATACCGGTGTATGAGACTAGTCCCATGCTGTCGCTGTAGCGCAACATATATCTCATTGAATTTCGCACAGCTGCGATGTGTCCATGGCTATGGGCCTCCTGCGTTGCCCAGGGGGTGCTGCGAAAAGGTCTTGTTTTGGGTAGTACAGACTTGAGGGTCTCAAACTGCCACGCATGCAGAAGCGTGCCAGCTCTGGTGCCGAGCGCGAGATCACCATGAAAATACAAAGAAACAACAAAAATTCGAACGCCGTCAAAGCTAAGACGCTAAGCGCGTGAGCCAAGGGGTGTGTTCCAAAATTTACTCGATCCGACTCCGGAGTAAAGGTTTCGTACCGTTGCGTTTCAAAACTTACTCGCGCTTACTCGATGACGTCAGAACTCGCGTTCCAGAAGCGGGTTGTTTACTCCGGAGTAATTACTCGCGCTACCCTCCTCGATCGGGGGGTAACGCCGGATCAAATCGAGTAAATACGTCACGTGATCTGTTCGTCGTCTGCTTCCTGCGCCGACAGCCGTCAAAGCTCGTTTGCTCCGTTGGCTTTGGCGGCGGACGTTCGAAATAACAAAGAATGAGGTGCAGCCATTTATGGTTGGTTATTGCGATTTGCTGTTTTCAACGCAGGAATTGATTGCACCACATCCAGACCGTGTACCTTCCCTCAGGAAGGTATACTTGTTATTATCAGAGTGCGAGCGTAAACAGGAGCTTCTCCGCATCCTCGTTCTCGGCGTTGGAGGGAACTCCGTATTCTTACGTTAAAAGATGAAAATGTTCGAAGGCAGTAGATAATGTGGAAGGTTTTTGGAGGTTTCTTTTTTTTTTTTTTTCTCCCCAGAGTGTGTGTAATGAGAGGATAACGCTTGTAAAGCAGTGAAGGCATCGAAGATTTTATTTTTATGACCAGTCAACAACCCCACCACATCTCCCTCCCTAATATATTGTCTATAGCGGTTTCGAAGTGCTCTCTGTGATTTTATAATCATATTCGCGTCAAAGCGAACGTAAGTTACATACCACTGTTGAGAAAGCCCCATGCGCTCTACCGCTACACCGTGTGGAAGCAATATCCGCAAAACGTAATCGGTGTTTATTACGATGAGTTGAGGCTGTTTATGGCACCTGGACTAGACTTACAGCGATTGCGCAGATTAGTCAAAACAAAAATGTTGACGTCTAACTGAAAGGAATAAGTAACTTTTATCTCAATATTCAGTCCAAAAGGAAGGTGAGCAAAAGGAACCGATGGAGCCATCTCAGAAAAAAACGCGTCGTCACTGTCAAAGAAAAACTTTGAAGCGGTTAACGTTATCGTCTCTATCTGGTTTCTCCTTGATCGAAAGAGATCGTCTGCTATTTTCCGCCATCGCTGCTGTTTTCTTTTTGCCGTAGCTCAAGACGAAGCCAATCCGCGTCCTATCCAAGTGATTATCCCGGCCGTTCCAAAATCAAGTCGCGGATCGTTTACTCGCGATGTCACGTGGTATTACCCGCTGACGTAGGAGACAGGTTACTCGGGTAACATTTGGAACATAGCCAAGAACAGCCGTTCCGCGCGTTCCAAAGTAGACTTGACAAAGAAAAAGAAAAATTAAAGCGTCGCTTCACAGGTGTTTTGACGTCACCACCCAGAGATAAGAGACGCGTTCCCTAGCGGTGGTGTCATGAATGTGGCACTTTTGATTGTCTTGCGGCGTTGAGTCTGGCCAATTTTCTGCGTCCAAAGGTGTTTTTTTCATTCTTCAGCACAAGACAAAATTAAAAAAGCTCAACCAACGTGCCATAAGTAGTGCGAGGCTCAATCAGTTGAGCTTGTACTACCCAAAAGGAGGGCGCTACAGTTTGTTCGAAGCTTCAGCGCAGGTGGCCTATCGCGGCGGTGAGAGGCGTCGATTCAGAAAATACGTCGATGACATCAGCGCAGTAAAACCTACCGGCGCACCCCCAACTCGCCGCCGCTAGCGCTCCCACTCTCCTACTGCCGAGATAACTTCCGGTTCCTGTCCCAGCGTACGTCACGACCGACAAAATTACGCCGCAACTTGTTTTGCGGTCAGTTGGAGAGAAAGAAAAAGTCGATATTTCATTATTTTTTTGTGTAGAAACTAATGAACCGAGACGAAAACGGATGCCTGTTCGGCATTCAGTGAACGTTGAAGGTTAATGTAAAAGTTATCTGGCAAAAGTAAAAAGGTCATTTCATGGTCCCTTTAAGCATGCTTTGAAAGTGAGACTGCAGCCCATGTCACAAGTACAAGAGCTCCAGGTCGCTGCTTTGAAGCGTTCTTCCGCAGAACAAGCGTGCACTCGCGCTAGAAATGCACGTCTCAAAGCCAGGAGCTCGAGTTAGCTCGCGCTTGTAGCTTTGGCTACAGTCTAAGCTTAAGGGTGAACAGAGTATAGCAACAGATGACGGAAGAGTGAACCTCACTGTACCCATAATGTCTCACGCTCGCCACCTGAGGGCGCGCGCTACTTTCCAGAAAGGTCGATTAGAGAGCGATATTCTTCACAGCGCATTCGGAGGAGGGGGAAGGGGGGGGGGGGAGTGGTATGATAGGTTTGGCAGAGGTCTCCGCATACTTAGATCAAGCACTTACTGAACGTCTGCTAAGGATGGCAATCTTGATGGTGTGGAAGGGGGGTCGGTAGCCAAGTGGGCTAGCGCACACCAGCTCAGAGCACGTGGAGCGAAAGCTCGCGCTGCAGAACCCAGGGATCCTTGGGTTCAATATCCACCCCTGCCCGTTTCGATCTGGATGAGAATCGTACCAGCGTCCGGTCGTGTATCACTACTGCGTGGCGCACGTTAAAGACCCCACGGTAGCGGTTGTACTGCACATCCTAAATTGCTCATCTACGGCTGGGAGACAAGTCGCCCGTTGAGGCAGACTAAGTTCAAGCTATATGAACATACCCACAACCCAATTTAATGGAGTGCAGTGGAATGCACGTGGCGGAAGCACTGTGGAAGTTTTAAGATACCGTATTTACTCGAGTAATAGCCGCACTATCTATGAACAAGGCCCTTGCGTCTACTTTCCCACAGAACAGATATACAGCCAATCATTACGTTGCGCATAAATAACATAGCGAATAACCAGATCGAGAACGCTATTCTCCATACAAATGCAATATTCACAGGTGGTGTCTTCGCGCCAAGACGTTATCTCTTTCCTGTAAACAGCTGGAATCATGCTGTCGATCGCGGTGATTGGCAATCTGCTTGCTCCGCGGAAAAACGAACCCTCTGGTTTTCTTCAGAAACAGTAGGGCTGTTACTCGAGTAAATATGGTATACAACGTCATATACGCGTTAGAGTTCTCCACCAAATCACATTCAGGACTAGATAAATCCACGAGCGAGTCATACTGCTGCGAACTGGCGTTGCTTCTTAGGAACTTATGACGTGCGGAACTCCAACGAAGCTTCAGACTGCTACCAGACCGTCATGAAATGAAATCCGTCATTTCATTTTAATTTTTTTTTTTACTTCTTTGCCGGCAGCCTACAAAAACTAGTCTAGGATAGCGTTTTTGTGCTGCCGGCACAACATAGACCACATCTAACCGAAGAAAAAAAGGCAAACTTTTTGTTTCCGCGCCCCTTTAAGAGGGCATTACCGAATTATTTCGGCACTAATACATAAACCAGACGCCTGTTAGAAATAAAAAAAGCGCTGTTATAAACAAAATGAATGTTTCTTCAGAGCGTCCTCACAATAGGCGCGTTTGGAGGATAAACAAGCGCAGTACGTACGGAAAGAACAAGATGAACTTTGCACGCCTTATGAATAGACCTCGGAAAGTCAGGAGCGGGTTCGAAATACGTGACTTTGAGACTCAGCACGCTGCTGTGAGTTCGGCGATCGTTACGCGATGGCGTAAATACGCTCCAATTTTTTTTTTCATATATTTTTTCAGTGTTGACGCAAGACAACAGCTGAATGGGACAACTATACTGGCTCAATGTCGTCCAGTGCAATGTGCTATTCAGCTTTCGTACCCAGTCAGAAAGTAAAAATAAGTTGTCAGTGACGTTTTGACCTTATGGTTTAGTTAGACATGTGCGGAACTAAGTGCATGCGTCGATGCTCATTGTTCGTCCTCGTTGTCATCGGGAGCCTGACCCTGCTCGCAAGTCTCCGGTACACCCGGACGCCTGGTGATGGAGGCCTGCGCGCTATTGGGAAAACCCTGGCCGCATCACTTCAGGTCAATGGCTCCACACAGAACAGGTAGGTGAGCAGCCGCCGAAGAACAGCGACTTTTAAACGATCAGAGAAAAGGTTGGTTATTCAAAACGCACGTATTTATTTATTTATCGTATGTTAAGGTCTAGAAGCCGCACCGTGTAAGTCGCACCGTATAAGTTGCACTGTTAGGGCTTAAGTCAAACTAACTTAATTTTAGGAAAAGCAGCGAAAGGTGCACTGATGAAGTTTGTCCAGGTGAGTTATACGGCCAGGGGACCTAATTTAGTATGCTAATCGTAACGATAGTCACCTAATGAACCAATATTTTACTAATTAGCATTTTAAGTACTAAAGTAAATGTATGGCTGCAATCAGAAACTTGCCGAGCGTTATTGAAAATCACCAAATCAGTCATTCTGAGGACCACTTGAAACCCTGGGGAAGCGCGGGGATGCACTAAAGCTACCCCCGTGCAACCGGCGCAAAGCTGATGGAGAGACACGCGGATGACAATCCTGCCATCCACATGTTTCGCACCGACAGCGCGTAGTTTTAATTGAATCACAAATATTCGAGTACACGTAAAAAAAGAAAAAAAAGCAGACGTATTTTTAATGCTTTGTTGCATCGATGTTTAAGCGACGGGAAAAGAGTCTAGCCGCCTCAAAATCGTTTCTGCAGATCCCCTCTCTAAATGGGAAATTCCAATACAAGTTTAATACGCTCGTAGCTGTAGGCTCGCCAGGCGTGCGGGCGGCGAGGAAAGGTGGAGCCCGTGCTTTAATCCCAATCTGCATCACGCATTTGCGATCACACAACCGCATGCCGGTGCGACGTTGATTCAGATTGAAACGGAAAAGGGGCCGGGATTAAACGCTTCGTTATAATCCATGCACGCAATTTGGGAAGATCGCGGCACAGAAAGAAATTGAGGGAGACGGAAGGACGAGAGAGCGCGTGGACGGCAGAGAACCGCGAGCTCTGATTGGGGGGACAGCGGGTGGAAAAAAAGGCTGTTCTCTTTTTGACTCTGCGTCCGGCAGCACCCGACGTTACGACCCAATGGTGTCGATCAAGAAGGGCCTAAAGAACCTCGCGTCACGGCGGTATTTGTCCTTTTGGCGTTTCTTATGCGGAGCGCAAGTTCGTCTGCTTTTTTCGCAGGGGTTGTGGTGACGTCAGAATGCCAATCTCTGATTGGTTTTGATTGAAGAATAGTGGGTAGACCTCAAAGCGAGCTGCCTTGAGGTTTATTGGCAACTCCAACGGACTGGAGTGGCGCCACTCATTTTCCAAAATGGCGACTATAGTGAGGGTCGTAGATGCGTGCCGCTGCTGAGCCTGTCTAGTGTGCTGGCTTCATTGAGCGACACAAATTATTCCTGCTTATACGAGGAAGCTAGGGTGCTACGAGCGCCGGTCACGTCTTTATTCTGAAAACAAAAACAGTGGTTAGAGTAATACCCGTGTCAGACGGGTATTTTAAAGGACTTTAGAACAGGCTCCTTCATAAAATTGGCGAACCAGCGCACGCAGTAGGGCACGTGCGCACCCAACATCGCGAGCTCATTGGTCGCTTTTATAAAGGAGCCTAGTGAAAAAGGACCTTTAGAACGCCGCCTGACAGGGGTATTATACTTACTCCAGGAGGCACGTTGTAATTCTGGAGCGAAACCGAAACTAACCTCTATTTTGGATTTAATTTCTCGATTATAGGTCTTAATTTCGGATTCTTTCATAACTCAAAATGTGTCTCGCATTGTAATTATTTAGTGGGAGAAGTTGTTCGCGGAAACGTTTTTGTGCCAGAAATGTTCGATCCAGGCACTTCAAATATTTTGGAGATTTCAGTGTTCCTTTAAATGCAGAGTCTTTCATACACCTTAGAGGCAACATAGAATATTGTAATTGTTGAAAAAATCAGTGCTGATAATTTTGTGTTCTCGCTGCCTTTTCTCGCCAAGATAATTGTCACGGGAAATAATGAACTCCGGGCTTTTTAATTGGTTTCTGGGAATTTGGATGATTAATTGGTCGAATATTATTCTCAGCACAAGAATAACAGAATAAATCCAATTTTTGCAATAATTCCAGAAAGCATATCAATTAATAAACGCTGTTCCCACTACTACAATCCAACTACGGAATCCGAGTCAGACAGATGAAGTGTGTGTGTTTTTTTTATAGCAACGCTTGACGCATAGGACTTTATACTACATCCAGTGTTTGACTGTTTGTCTATCTTGATGACGATGTCGGAGTTTTTCATATGCTAAAAAGAAAACAAAATTATACCTTTCTGGAAAGACTATTATGGTTAAATGGCGCATTTTCGTGATCCTGTCGTTAATGGGGGGCATACACTGCCGCGACTTGTATTAATAATAATATTATTAAATTGAGATATTTTAATACGTAATTTTTAAGCTCTAATTTAATTTGTTGCTAATGATCTAATTTCAAACGCGCGAACAAGTATGACAATCAAAGGTGTACTAATTTTAATTACAAGTAATAAAATATAAATAATCTGAAATCAATTAAAACATTCCAGCTAATGTGAGAAATTCATGTAAAATTACATTAACTGTTGGTAAAGTATATTTTGTTATCAAAGTCGCGAGGTTTGACAATCGGAAAAACTTCCACAGTCGCCGCCAATATCCTTTCAGACCAAATGCCCCAAAATATAAAAAAATAAAAATAAAAAAACATACTTATTACCAATATTTTCATAACATTTAGTTACTTTCAATTTTACGCGCCGTCGTTTTTCCAATCTCAGCCTGTCCAATTCAAAGGAACGCCTACCTGCTTGCACGTCTGCTCGCTGCAGCACGTTTCATTGGCGTTGGAAGCCGGTGAAACAGTTGTGAGTTTTTGTGTTGCGTATGCTAGGCGAACGCAAGCGCTGTGTATTTGCGTTAGCTTTGCGTGTTCCACACTGCGCGTGCGCGGAGCCCAACATTGTAGTCTTGGATTGGCGCATGGCGATGACGCGCACGCACAACGTGGAGCACGCAACTCTAACGCAAACGCACACCGCTTGCGGTTGCTTCTATAGGCAATACTAAAACTCTCATGTAAGGTACAATCCCATACCGGCTGCAGCACTACGTTGGGACGGTGAAGAGTGTTGTTTCCATTCGGAAGTGACATTTCGCAAGCCAGGATCGCGAGCAGTTCCGCCGTGCCCGCTGAGCAGGAGAATCGGGGTACCCTCGCTGGAGCGCTTCCCGCTTCCGCCGCGGGAGGGCGAGAAACGAGCTGGGGACGCGAATACCCACTATCCTTCAATCAGAGCCAATCAGAGCTTGGCATTCTGGCGTCACCACAACCCCTCCAAAAGAAGCAGACGAACTTGCCCTCCGCATTGCCGGCTGAACCGATCGCGCGCCGGAGAAGCGCGGGATCATGGCGTATTCATTGTGCGGTATTAAAGGGAAGCTGAAACACTTCTTGAAAAAAACGAGTTAGAGGTGAATTCTGGCGTATTTGTATCCCGTGAATCTGAATATCACATTCGCTTTCCCCGAAGATGCAACTAGAAGCGAGAAAACGCGAAAAACATCCGACCAGTCGTGACGTCATACTAGGATATTTGAGCCGCCAGCGCGTGTCGCTCGTGTGGGCAGCGCGTGCAATGACAAGCTTGCCAGGTATATTTTTCCGCACTGACGGCAGTCACGACGTCTCTTTCTGACCTTTTTGAAAATAGCAAAAGTGCGCGTGCATAGCTTTGACAGGCGCTGAA
Source organism: Ixodes persulcatus (assembly GCA_013358835.2). Taxonomy (NCBI): domain Eukaryota; kingdom Metazoa; phylum Arthropoda; class Arachnida; order Ixodida; family Ixodidae; genus Ixodes; species Ixodes persulcatus. Next base: position 279,988 of record JABSTQ010009680.1, on the reverse strand, counting down.
GATGCGCGAGAGCAGAGATTCCGAAAACTCCTAGTGTGACGTCACGCCCCGGGAAGGAGGGGCTTCGGCGGTACTTTAAAAATTAATTTCTGAAGCATCCGTGCACCAAATTGAAAATAATCTTAATATTCCTGATCCTGGAGGTAGAATGAAGGCCATTGAAGTCTTTTTTCTCAAATACAAAACCGCTTCAGTTTCCCTTTAATTTATAGCCGTGCCACGCGGGCGACTCGAATGCTATTTACAACGAATGACATTTGTGTGATCGGCGAATAAGCTCGCAATCTGTCGCGTGTGGAATGCGCCACGCCCGGAGTGGTCGCGCGCTGATCGATTGGCCGTCCGCTCAAATGTCATTCGTTGTAAATGGAATTCGAGTTGCCCGTGTGGCACGGATATTAGTCGGTGAGAGCGCAAACGCAAAATCAACAAGAGCCGTGACGATGAACCTTTAAAGCCTCATGATTGGCCTCATTTGATCGCGTGCATCGTCCACGGGCGGACGTATACTTTCAAACGAAGTATACACCTTTTCTGCGTGGGCGCCGCCATCTTCAATTCTGGAACTTCCGGTATGCGTGAAACCATCGCTTTCTTCTCGTCTCGGCACTAGAACGTGTTAACATTTTAATTGCAACCGTCAGTCGTTCTAGTTATGACCCTTCTATACTTTTTTTACTTGTTCGGGGTTGTAATGTCTTATTTTTTGTTAGGAACGCATACCGGATATGGGACAACGTGGCTGGGTGCGAGGCTAAACAAAAAGGTGTATAGCATGTCTTTGTCTTTAGATGCGGAGCATCTCTTGCTCGGTCTATGTCCCACGGCGTCGGCGTTGTAGTCGGCACTCGAACTACGCAACGCGCAAACTCTCCTCCTTCCCTCTCTCCAACAGCTGCGCGTTACTCTCTCCGCTCTCTCTCTCTACCAGCTGCGTGCACTGCGCGTGCGTTCGCTTCTCCTCACACCGCGCGCGCACGCGCAAGCTCTCCTCCTCTAGGTCTCCTCTCCTTCAAGTGTGAAAAAAAAATAAACGGCGAGCGGCGAGCGTTCCAAGTTTCCTGCCGCGAGCCGCGACGAAGGCTCGCGTAGGGGGTAACGCTAGGGCAGTCGGTGGCGCCATCTCTCGACGTCAGCACGCAACTGACTCTTTCCTCGGAACCAACACGATGCTCCGCATCACCCCATGGTTTCCCTCAGGGAAGATGGTGTAAATTTTTTTTTTTTTTTGCTGTCTCCATCCAACAGAAGTGAACAAGACGGGTCTGCTACTTCTCACGCATGCAGTGTCCAGCGTTCCAACCCCGGACGCCAGTGTTCGGCTTTTGAGCGCGTTCGCATAGTGGGTAAAGATATAGGGACGCTAAAGGCCTTTCCGTGTATACCCAATATCCTGCCAATCAGAGCTTGGCGCTCTGACGCTCCCCCCCCCCCCCCCCCCGCGCTTTCTCATCTCTTTTGTTCCACCAGTTTCGCCACGTGTAGGTTGATACAGCTATACACTATAAAAAAGAAAGAAAGAAAAGCGAAGTCACTTAAGACTGCTTACGTGTAGGAATGCGAGAGCATTCCTACAAGCAGCGCGCCACGTCTGCCTTTTTCACACGGAGCTTCGGCGGTGACATCACGCTCCCACACTACGCAGGCGCGGCGCCCCCGCCGGCTCCACGGCTTCCGTGACGATGCATCTGCGTTGCTGTGCTTTTCTTCGTGTTTTATTTCTGAGGCGCGTCCGCTTTGACCTAGAGTTGCGCGTGCACGTATTTTTATGGCCGTCTTTTGGGCACAACGCCGACGCCTTTTCCCGTAAAAGGACAAGTAAGGCTTTCGCCTAAAAAAAGACACATGTTTTAAAATTAACCCAGGGGACCCGTGACGATGGTGGTAGTAACGTGTGCGGGCGGCATGGAGATGACCATGACCAGTCTCAAGTCGGCCATCGCATTTTCAAGAGCTCCCCTGAGGCTTATCCTGTACGCCGATCTAGAGAACATCAAGCGTCTTCAAGACAGGGTAACTACGTCTCAAAATAATTTTGCTCCCCCCTCAAAAAAAAAGAAAAAAGAAAGAGAAGAAAATCGTACGTTTTTGTTGTTGCAAATCACCGGCGAGTCCTTCAAGACTGGTTACGAGGTTAACGAGTCACCAGGGCTGGAGACAATAATATAATTAACTGCAAAAACGCCTCACGTGTGTGCGAAACATGTTTACCTTATGAATGTGTATCTTTGGAATGGCTGTAAAAGAAGAATTTTTGTATGACCAATGTGATAGGGCCGTCGTACACAAGGAAGAAACCCGCCACAGACGGTGTCTCCAGACTGTCTTTTGTATGGTGTATTAGCTTCATGACAGCGGCTTTTTTGTTTGGATGCTTGTGTGAATAGTCCCCTTACTTTGAGATTTGGACAGCCTGCACACAGAGATTTTGTAAGTCTGCATATTCTGACATCGTGTTAATCTGGCAACCCAGATCATGCAGTGGCCAGCCAGCGTCTTTAATCGGATCACCTACGACCTTCGCTTGGTCACGTTTCCGAAAGAAGACTTTGAAAGATGGAAGCAACTCTTCAGGCCCTGTTCTACACAACGACTCTTTCTCCCAGTGAGTACATGGTTTGCGTCAGAACACAGTCTCACGGTGAAGTTACGTTGTGATGTACCGCAGAAAAAGGGCTCCACATGACAAACTACTTGATTAAAGATTTGTTTTTCTTAGTATCATCGTTCAAATGGCCGTCTAACATTAGACGTCGTCGTCATCGTGACATTGTACTTTTTTTCAGTGGCAACAATGGTTGTAATGACCTCTGTAACGCACCTGCATTTCTTAATTTCTCAGAAACGTCGCACATTGCGAAACTGTTTTCACGCTCAGTAAAGTTTAGAGCTGGAAATTTTCTACGCAGCCATAATAATAATGTCCAAATGTATTGGAACCACGATAAGTTACCACCTACCAATTTATATGTTTGTCCACTCGAAAGTCGGGATATAGAAGGACGGAGATGACTCCCCAGTTTATTATCAAAATATCAGTGCAAAAAATCTAGATGCATTTGAAGCTGAGGTCTGCCGTACTGATAGGAGCATGGTGTTGTCTAGTGTTTGAGCTGACGAGGCATATGATTACTTTATTGGGGTTTTTACAAAGATATATGAACAGCGATTCCCGTACAGAAAACAAATTGCCTCCAGGAAAACAGAGAAGCCCTGGGTGACCAAGGAGGTAATCAAAATGATGAGTAAAAAAGACGCTTTCTACAACAAGTTCATGATATCCATAAAACCAAATGTGCTGGCGTTATTTAAAAAGCAGCGAAAGGCTGTGATAAGCGCTTTACGTAAGGCTAAACGTATATATTTTAATGCTGCATTTGAATAGGAGCGACGAATAGATATTTAATAGAAGAAGCTTAACTAATTTTTGAGGCGTGGCCCTTTCGAATCTACAGCCATCAAGCTTAACATCGAGGGGGAGACGAGAGGTGCTTTGGCGTTAGCTGAAATATTTAATGACTATTTTGTGTAACATTGTAAATGATGGTAACGCTGCCGATGATTTTCCATTTGCAAAAAAAGTCTCTGACGCACATTTTTGTTTCCCCCCTGACGGTGAGGAAGGGGCGGCAGTCTTCAGGAACCTTGGAAACAGCAAAAGAAGTGACATAAATGGTGTTCAAATCAAGCCACTAAACCAATAAATAAATCAAATTCTCCTCGTTTAACACATATTTTTAATTTGGCAATTAAAAATGGGCATTTTTCTCAAAATTGCGAATCGCTAAGATTACTTTTTTTTAAGTCTGGTGATAAAAATAACCTAGGAACTCTGCTCCCAGTGTTTTTTAACCAGAACTCTGCTCCCCTCCTCCCAGTGTTTTCAAAGGTGACAGAGAAAATAATATACGCCAGATTATACACCTTCTGTGAAAAACACACTGTCCTAAGATCTTCCCAGTTTGGTTTTAGGAAGCGGCATTCGAGGGAACTCGTGCTAATAAAACAAAAAGAACTAATTTTAAACAATATTGATAAAAATTGATTACACTGAGGGTCTTCATTAATATTTCAAAGGTTTTCGACCACCAAAACCATAAAAATCTGATTCTAAAATTAAATGCATACGGGGTGCTAGGAGTAACCTCAACAATAATTAAGTTTTTTTTTTTTATCGGTATTATTGTGTCGTGCAGGGGTGGCAAGCTGACCCGGCCTAAGAGCCGCAAACAAAACCACGAAACTTCCAAAAGCCGCAAGGAAGGGGGGGGGGGGGGGGTGAGTAGCAAACTTGTGTCCAGAGCAATAAACGAAACTCGAACTACTTTCAATCTATCCGAGTCAAAAGCAGTCCAATTGTACGTAAGGTAGCAGTAGCACAAGACTACCAAACCGAATCCTGTCTTTCGATTTTAAACGCGTTCCATTTCTCTTTTTGGGAAAGTGCTCATGTGACCGGGAGGAAGTTGGTGGAGTGTGTGTGTGTGTGTGGGGGGGGGGGGGGGGGGGGGGGGGGAGCCGCGAGCTGCACTCTAGCAAGGGAAGAGCGCAGGTCGGCCACCCCTGTAGATATATAGTCAGCGATCTAGCTTAGATAAACTGACGTCATGGGTGCCGCAGGGGACCCCCCCCCCCCCCCCCCCATCCTTAGGCCCCTTCCTCGTTCAACTTATACATAAATGATATAGTAAATATAGGCGACAGCGCAGATCTTTACTTTACGCAGACGACACCAGTTAATTCTTTTCGGATGAAGTTGTCCACCAGATTGTATGTACGGCAATTAGCGTTCTGCTGAAGATCAGTGTCTGGACAATCTCAAACTTTTTAGTAATTAAAACGGCAAGACGAAAGCAATACTTTTTCGATCAAAAATCTGTGTGTTCGTCTACTCAAGGGTTCCCTCTCCAAGGACGAAATATTGACTTTGTACAAAATGAGAAGGTCCTAGGTGTGATATTTGATGAGATCATGAACTGGGACGCCGAAGTACAATGGGTAACTGGCAGACTTTCAAAAGTTGTGGGCATCATTTATAAACGCCGACATATATTACCCCTTTCGGTATTGGTCCTTCTTTATACCTCCCTCTTTTGCTCTTGCTATAATTACTGCATCCTTGTTTGGGGTGACAAAACGGCTACAAATACGCATCGCTTCCATGTTCTCCAGAAGAGAATCATCCAAATTATGTGCAATATGGTGTTCAACGCTCACACATCACAGCTTTTCAAAAACCCTCACACACTTTCAATTACAGAAAATTACAATTGTAAACTTCTAAGAAATCAAACGTCTGTATGGAAAAATCAACTTGTTTTTCTATCAATCGCCAATGTGAAGCGAAGGGTGCCTGCATACGCAAGCCGCTATGTTGACACATGGTCAACGCCTCACTCGAGGACAGGCTACGGCCTCCAGATGATGCAGTCCTCCTTGCCTAATATTATAAATAGTACGCCTTAATTTGGCACGGATTTGATGAGTTTGAGTAGAAAGGATATTCGTTCTTAATTTCTCTAGTTTTACTCGTACCTATTTTTGATGGGACTTTCGACCTGTAAGAAATGTTTGTAATGTATCTGAGATCGCGGCCAGCTTTCTGGAACACGCTGTTTTAATTCCCAAATTTCACGACACGTTGCGTATCAACCTTGAGCAAGATAAACGGGGAATTCGAAGCGCGCGACCGCTATCTGATCCTCCTCTCTTCTGAATCTATTTCTGCGGCATCCCGCCCTTTCACCGTTTGCGTCTGGCTATCGCTTTCTGCGATCGAATGCTGCAACACCTGCCACCGGCATTCAAGCATAAAAGAAACATTTTCTCGTCGCGTCCAGGGGCTCTTGTCTGGACACTTGGCGAAAACGTCGGCGAGAAATCTGGCGGCCGTGATTGGCCAGCGCCTGACTTGACCTTGGTGCCGGCCAATCACAGCAGGCGGAGGTTTCGCCAACTTTCTCGCTAAGTGCCCCAGTTCTCGAGCTTTCCGATTATGCACAACAGAACTGCGTGAACCTTGTTTCTGATTTTGTACCAAGCTGAATATATAGCAATCAAAGCGTGAACTTCATGTTGTAAAACCCAAACAGTGCCCATTGCAGATTATAGTATATACTTCATGAACAGACCAGGAACAGACTTTCACGCTTTTTTTCGCGCTCTTCCGAGTTCTAGTCTCGTTCTTGTTGATCAACGAGGGCTCGAACTAAACGCTCATATCCCGACCTAGGCGCTATTTGCAAGTTGAGAGTGTAGGAGCCACAAGCATAGGAAGACATCGGATTTATTGGCACCTTTCGTATAGCTCTCGATTACACCCAAACTAGAGTACCCAAGCTAAGTATAGTGAGGAGGTGCTAAAGTACGCAGCGAAGGATACCGTCGTTAGCCGGCGTTCTATGAGTGACTCAGTACATAATCCTGAAGGGAATAATATCCCGCTTTGTTACGTCGTATCACTAATTAATCTTGCATTCACAAAAGTTTGTTTTGCGTGCACAATATTCGATGCGGTAGTTTGATCCCCCATGCGTTTTTCAAGGGCTTTATAAATATAGATGGACTCAGCGAGAGGACCGAAGCTTTTTTTGTGTTACACTGACAGGGCTAGGATAGCTTTCAGAAAGCTAGCAAGCCAAAACGTAAGGGCTTGTGGTATCATGCATTGCGAGATGCCGGCATGGCAATCATCGCTAAGCATGCTGGCGATTCCATCAGCAGCGCGAGGCTACAAAACTGAGGAACCTACACCTTGGCAGAGTAACGCAGAGTATAGATTTTTCAAACAATCGCCTTCAGTGAGAGAAGGGAGAAAGAGACATTTTATTGACAACGACACCTAATCCACTTCATCGTTATGTATACTGCGGTAATCAGGCTGCGGCCATGACGATGTACACACACGGCCGCGGCCGTGTGTACTTTGCCGCGGCGGATTCTGCTTCGGTGGCAGCGGATTCGCTGTAAGCGTGAACCAGGCATAAGTAAGGCGGCGGTCCCAAGGCCGCCATCTTTATTCCTGGTGGGTTTTAGTTTCTTACGTTACGTAGAAGGCAGCTACAGAGCTGTTGTTCTGCATGCATTTTTTTTAAATATTGGTGGGTAAATTACAACCAAACTTCATTGACATAATTAATTTGCGTGATCAAAAAATTAAAAAATTTGGAAATCGCATACCGTATCGCAGATTTCTCGTTTACTAATAAAGCTAGGATTACTATTTTTTTTTTCATTCATATTGTCATGGCTGAGGCTTGTTCAGTATAAAGACCTTCATGCGATTTCAATTTTAAAATAGGCTTAGAAAATGAAACTCACTTGTTAACATAATCTTTTAATATTTTAATCTTGTTTTAAAATTGAAGCCGCGAAAAACGCGCTATACAAAACAAGCCCACAGCCATGAAAGTAGGAATGTAAAAGTTGGTAATCCTAACTTTATGAATAGTGGAGAAATCTGCGATCCGATACACGATTTCTAAATTTCTAACTTTCTGATCACGTAAATTAGTTATGTCAATAAAACTTAGTTGTAATAAGAAGAATTCGTGTCAAACGACAGCTCTGTAGCTGCTTTCTAAGTACCGTAAAAAATAAACCGTTAAACACCAACAATAATGATGGCGAACGTGGGACCGCCTCCTTAACGTGTTCTGATTATGACCTATAGCTTTCTGCCACGAAATACCGTGCGCTGCGCCTGTGCCCAGAACCCAATTACTCGGCATTTTTTGTCTGGGCAATAAGCGTTAGAACGGTAAATAGGCTCTTAGGCAAAACCTTTCGTTACGGCCACAAGAACTGAAATAGCATTACCTAATTCCAAATTAGTTCATCTGATTAAGGTAATCGTAGCGTGATATATGCGCTATGAATGTGGTTCAGGATCTTGATGAAATAATCTTGAGGCCGGGGGATTAAGAAAAAGCATTAAAAAATCAAAGGAACAAAAAAAAAAAACTGGACGACACCTTGTTTTGAGACGTCGTACTGTCCCTTTTCTATTCCTGTTCTCTAGACCTATGGTGCTTCTCAATTCCCACCCCAGTCTCGGGTCCTATTCATCATGGTTAATGTTTGCCAGCTTGCCTGTACGTTAACTGTGGTTTAGGAATGTTTCTATAGGTTAAATAAAAAGCATGGCCCTTTAAAATAAGCGCTTGCATCGACTATGAGTCATTAAGTTGAAGATGTATTGCGTGCTTACACTGCATGTTGCACATTAGCCGGCGATATGAGCGGGAACAGTGGCTCTTGAGAAAAATGTAATGTGAGACGCGCCAGGCGGGTTAGGTGTAAAAGGGGAACATTGTGGTAGACTGGCACGTTCCATAATTTCGCTTCACGACATTTTGTTCCGTGGGTTAAGACGTAGGAAAACATCATGCCGCATTTTGTCCCGCTCAGCTGTTCCAGCTCACAGTACTGGCCGCTGTACATGTGGTGTATATCTGAGTTATTTCGATAATATTGACAACCCTGTTATAACGGTAATTATTATGATGCCCCGGTCACCTTGGGGAAGGGGGGGGGGGGACGTGAGATTAGAAGGAAAGGTGGTCTTGGCGGGTGTGCCGAGCTGGTTTCCCTTAGAAAAGGAAGAGGGAAAGAGTGGAAGAGAGGCGTATAACTCATATAACGCATATGACGCGTATAGCTGATAACACTCGAGAGAGAACGGTAAGGATCAAAAGAATTCAGGAAGAGGTAAAGGATAGATGGTTAGATAGGACGGATAGGATAGATTGGGTTATGATGAAAGAAGACAGCTATACTGTCGAGGCCGGTTGACTTCAGAAAGTCTAGTAAGTGTTTCTAAATCGTCCGTCGACGTCGGGTGGAGCCAGTTGGAAAATGAGTGTCTCTTCCGAAGGGTTCCTTACTCTAACCTTTGTGAGCTTTGCCAGCAGATCTCGACGACCATCCGAGTAATCGGGCAGTTCAGGAGAATACAGTCAAAGGTCTTATTTTCGGGCCATTTAAAGCACGCAGGGTTGTCGACGGCGGATATCTTTGAGAGGAAAGCACGAGTAATAGCACTCCTACAGCGAAGTCGCAAAAGGAGCGTAGCCTTTTTCCGCTTCCGGCCCCGTGTCAGGCATCGCTGGTGTGCTGCAAAGGTGGTTGGTTCCAGATCATGTATGTTCCATTTAACTGCTCGGAGAGCGGTCATGGAATGAAATTCCAGAGCCTCACAACACTCTTAAACATTTATTTTATACGTGCTATGGCGATGCGCTGTTCAACAAGAATTTTTCGCTCGAAACATTTCTAGGGAGGATGCTTTCGGCCTGTGTTTTCTGATTTGTTGCCCACAATGTGAGTTTTACTAGTATCCCCCGTATGAACCCGCATAAGCTTTAATTCACTTTCAGAAATATAATTAAGTTGAACCTCACACGTAGCAAGTGCAGTGCAAGATGCATCGCATATATTCTGTGCTGGTCTGGGGAGCATACAAATAACTGGGTTCCTTAAAGCACCAAAAAAAATTATATCTGTTTTTTCGTTTTCAAGCACTGTCGTCTTTTTTTCGGAAAGCACCGGGCCAAGACGAGACACCACACGCTGGAAGTAAATCAGCCGGCTTCTTTTGTCTGTGAACTCGCCAAAGTTGCGCCGGGTTAATTCGTAAGTTGTCGTAGGCGTGGAGTAACTGGAGTTATAAAACAAAAAATGAGTTGGAATGGACGGTTATTAATTTCGGGACCAGTGACGTCGGGAAAGAGTAGGGTTAGTCTAAAGTTACGTGACAACGCAAAAAAAAAAAAAATCGGTTATTAAGGAAATTGGATGAGAGCGATAGCATTGAAATGATTCTGGATATTTCTGATAAATAAATGGCAAATACTTTAGTAATTGGTGCGCTGAAAAGCGTATGGCCATAAATGAAGCAAATACGTGCTTGAATACTCGGATTATTGAATTTTCGTACGAATCATTTAAGGGCAAGTTTACTTTTGTATGAATTAATTAACCGGCATTATGTCTGAATTCATCACTTTCTCAAGATGCAGCGCTACACCCCCGCGACGGTCTTATACCCCTGTCAGACGTTAAAGTAAATGTCATTTTGATTGAATGTCATTCACCGCTCGGCGAATCAGCTCGTGATCCTGATTCTGCACGTGGCGGGTGCACGCGCAGCGTGGTGTATTAAACACGCGGATTGGCCGAGCTGTTATGTCATTTTGCTTATATGTCATTTAACGTGCCCGTCTGACAGGGGTATTTCCCTAAGAATAATTCATTTCCGCTCGGAAAATAAATGCTTCAAGTTTTCTTTCTTCGGCGAAAAACTAACCGACTAGAATAACTTGCTGAAATTCTCGTTACGGGCGCCATTAATGCCATTATTTAATTTCCCCTAATAAGCTTCATTTTATAAATATTTGGTTTTGCTTTCCCACATTTAAATGTTACCATTTTTTGCCCGCATTTTGATAATTCACTCAAGTATCAACCGCTGAAATTATACGCAAGCATTGCAGTAATAATAGGTAAATAAAACAAGTAATGAAATAAATAATTGACAGCATGTATCATTTCATGCGCGTCAGCCTTAGCCATTCTTATTCTACGTCCAAACAAACCGCAGGGAGCGCTCTGGAAAGAAAAACATTCCTTTCAAGCCCAGCACTCGCTAGTTCCCTTTGAATATTTCTAGAGACTCAAAAAACGCTGCTTTCGGCACAAATAACACGTAAAAAATGAAATTATCGAGCCAAAAACAATCTCCATCAGACAGCTGACTACTTCGAGACTGTCACTGGTCGTTAATTGTGATTTTATGAACTAAACACAAAAACATAGATATCAGAGTTCCAAATTATCCACTTCCAGAGATGTCAAACCACAAATCAGTCGACATAAACCGACATGGCAACATGGCAACCGACATGGCAACACAAGCCGTGCCTCGGAGGACAGTGGCGGAATTTAAGAGAAGAAACTGAGGTGTGACAAGGTTAATTTTCATAGCCCAGCTTTTTCTGCTAAGATGCCGGTCATAGCATTATATACAATATTAAGAGCGTCAGAGGCCACCTGCTGTTAAGTCAAATTGCGGATGCTGCGATATGAGTGGACGTTAAACCCCTAGTGATGGTCCGTATTATGCAATTGATTTACATAAGCTGTTCATTTACGTTTTCCGCTGATATCTTGAATTAAACTCTCCGTTTGTACTTTAAGACATGCAAAAGACTGAATTGTCAGCATGAACATCAATAGGAACAGTGAAACTTAGAGTTCTGTGGGCGCGAATTGAAGCTGTTTCTAAATGGCTCATATGGGCATGCCATTACAAAAATCGTGCATCATAAAAACAGACCCAAATGCTGGATCCTGTTTATTTTGCCGCGACCTTATCGCTGAATGCCCAAACCTTTAAACTCTTTAGTTTACCCGATTGTATTAGCCGATATCGCTTCACCCTTTTCTAGTGGAACGCCGCATGGGTGATATAAACTCACCACCGATATCAGCATTGACTAAGCAATAGTTAGCCGTTGAAGAGGGAAGTGGCAGCGAGAATTAAACAGCCGCCGATTAGTCTTGAGCGCACATTTGTGATCATAACTTAGCTCTCTCCTTTTAGCTTGAGGGAGCTTATTTAAAACCTGTCTCGTGTCTGTTGCCTACGCGGAAAGGGGTATATACGCAGTAACAGTAAAAGCCGATTGTGCATGCGCTGCACTCTTTCCTTACCATGCTGTGGAACATTATCTGAGCATGCTCGATACCTCCTCCCACCCCCGCCTCCCCCCCCCCCCCCTTCACGCGAGATATCGTACAACACGGCTTGCATTCACAGTTCGGTGACTCGCATTTTCCGCCTGGGAGATGGTGCCAGAAAGGTCGATGTATTGTGTTTCACCGAACACCAGCGAAGGTTTTGTGCAAAAACGAGGCATCGCAAATAAATAATATTACTACCTTATCAATCCCTGTCAAAGGGCCTATTGATTGAGGTATACAATGTCTGAAAGGACTAGGTTAATAATTAGAATTGCTTATAAAGTTCTGTAATAATGAAGAAAAGCATGCGGTGTTTATTAGAAATTTGCACAGCATGGTTGGAAATAGAAAAATTGATCAGTTTTAGTTAGACGTGAGACACGTGGGAAGCCTAATGGTGTGCTAAATTGGCTGCTTCTGAAACCATCACCAAGCTGACGGAGAAAAAACGCGGACGATAAAAACGGGAAAATGGCGGAGCTAGCTAGATGCATTTTCGGGGCCCAGTAAAACGAAGCGCATGCTTCAAATATCACTAGCGTAAATGATTTAGTGGTGTTTGGATTTGTCCAGCAAGCGTCTACTTGGAACGACACGTTACTTTTTATTAATTAAAATATGAATTAAATAAACTTATTATAAGCCTAAGTAATTGAAAAAAAGGGATGCACCTTAATCAGGGGTGCCTGTAACAGTCATTGATTCGGTAGCAATCGTATTCCTGAAAATACCTAGTGACTAAACAACCAAAATGTGCGATCAGAAAAATGGAGCCACCTACTCTTTGATGTCGCAAACGCCTGTTATTTCCAACACAGAAGGTGTTTGTTGTTGTTGAAAATGTGCTTATGAAAAAGAAAGGAAAACAAAAAAAACAGTGAGGTCAGCTGTGTGCCGTCTCGGGGGGAGGGGGGGGGGGGGGGGGGGGGGGGGGCAGCAGCGACTCAGGGTAATGCAAAGGAAACGTCTTATCAACCAAATTTCATGGGAAAAGCATTAAATTTGGCTGTCACGTTTGCTATACATGAAAAGGTTCTATTTGCGTATGCAATAGAGAGTACCACGCTGTCGAACCTGGGACCCTGTGATCTACAGCCCAATGCTCTACCAACAAAGCAATGGGACGATCACGTCTCAAAGCTTCCAAGTTAATTCTTTGTGGGACCCGATGCCAACAGCACGCGCTCGCGGAATCAATAGGAAGAAAAAACAGGAAACGGCAAATGATTGATGGCCACATGGTCACATGACTATGATCCGTAAGGGCACGTGACCATTGTTAATCGGTGGTCGCGTGGTCCTTGTCCATGGGTTGTCACGCGACCATTGACATTGTCAAAAGCTGGAAATAGCGGGCCATTGTGGTCAGATGGTCAAGTGACCATAATTTTCTGCGGTAACGTCACCGTCGGCTATGCCGATCACGCGACCATGGTTCGAGGGTTCCGTCAGCTTCTCGACCAGGCTGGAAATAGCGGACCTATGGTGGTCAAATGGTCAAGTGACCATGATTCATGGGCTCACGTTACCATCATTCATTATCCGTGACCACGCACAGGATTGATACGCTAGAGTGAGTCCAACATATTTTGTGCTTTCCGGTTTTCGTCAGCAGGATCAAGCTGGCCTAACTTTTTTGTTTTGTTTTGCGAGCATCCTTTAGGGCTCGTAATCGACCGTACCAGCTATTGTATTCGGTCATCTTAGGTGACGTGAAACTTCTAGCGCCTCTACCACGGAGAGAGAAAATATCAAGGATGTCAATAAACGTCAGAATCTACGTAGCCTACTGAATCTTACAAACTTCCCTGGAAATAATGCTGCGCGGCTACTATAGTATTTCTTTCAGTAATTTTATACCGCCTAAGATGCAAGAGGTGAAAGTAGCCAGCCTAATATATTTCGCGCAACGTACTTTTCTCCCTAAATTAGGGCAAAACAGTTGCTTTATGTATAAAACAAACACTGGTCAGCACAACATGAAACCATAAAACAGGTTGGAGAGGTTGACGGCCGTTCTCAACAAATGTGCTAGGCACGTAGCCACGGGGGAGGCTCAAATGGCCCGCCGAATGTTTTTTCGGCGGAGGGGGCCCTCCGCCGAAAAACATTAGTATGCTAAGGACCATTCCTCTCCTCATCCCCCATTTATGGCGTTTCGCCATGAACCTGAATTGTGCGTAGCCTTTTGGTCGCGCCGAGAATACTTCTAGTTATACACGCCTGAAAGAATTTTGTTCAGTTTGTGTCTGTAACCACGCTAAAACTTTAACGTACACTGGCAAATTTAACGCAAAACAGATACAATGCAAGAGTTTCTGACATTATATACCAGTTGCTTATATTTGAAATCCAGGGCACATATTTTGATTGTAAACATCTACTTATAGCCATATTATAACCTCCACATTCGTAGTCAATATGCTGTCACAAACGCATCGTAATTTTTTTTTTTTTTTTTTCAAATAGCCCATGTAAAGGTAGCTTGGCCGCAAGCTATTTGGTGCACGGCGGAGTGCTAACTTCACAGGGGTAAAAAGCGGGCCGAACTTGAAAGTCTCGAGGAATAAAGAGTATTAATTAAAATGCCTAAATTTTAACTGCGGTGTGTGCTATGAGTTGGCCGCTATTATATTCCTCGGGAACATTACGATTCTTCGTTTCAGTGAGAAGAAATTCAAAATTTTGTCAAAGTGGCCCGTTTGACCTAATGCAAAAAGATTATGTCGGGCCCAGGAAGGTATACAATCCTGAGGTTCAAGTAGTTATTAAATAAGACTGCATTAGTGCCCTCAAATTAGGCTGTATTAGTGCCGGGGAACTTAGGGATTTCTGCAGCAGTTTGACTGAAATTTTCGTTTTACTGCGTTTGGCTGAGAATAGCCAAGAGAGGGCGCAGGGAGACCATCTCTAGGAATGCTGGGGATGCTCTTTTGGTTTAATGTTGCATGTTTTGAATCTCTTATTTTTGTTGTAGGAATCAATAGCATGTAAAATGGTTTATGTTGTTGCTGGTGGGAGGAGAGACTCTGTCAAGCGACAACAGCCTGCTTTTTCCCCCTCATCCTCTTCCCTGGAGAGAAACAACCAAAGTAAAAGTTTGGAACCCATATCTGCCCCACATTAGCGATGTGGGCTGGGTTAAGTGAAGTCTTACTCACACACAAACACACACACACACACGCCCCCGCAAACACACCCATACACACAGATATACATACACACAAAGTAACATGTGTTCAGAATACTCGCACCGAAGTTTGCGCGTCTTTCAAATTATCACATACAATTAAGACGCACCTAATTCTTTGTTCCGCTGCAGGAGTCAACGCCGGCGTGATGCTCATAAACCTCACGCGCATGCGCAACTTCGGCTGGGTGTCGCGCATGGTGTCCTTGCTGGATGAGTACGAGGAGAGGCTCATCTTAGGCGACCAGGACCTGGTGAACATTCTCTTCAGCGTCCACCCGGACAGGCTGTTCCGGATGACGTGCCGGTGGAACTACCGCCAGGCCACCTGCACCTTCCACGCGTCATGCTCGGGCCAAACGCCCGCGCTGCTGCACGCGAACCGGGGACGCTTCATGGCCCCCGACTGGGCGCCCGCCTTCTCTGCCATCCACTCGGTCATGCGGAAGGTATGCACAGCCATATACATTTCCTACGGGAATAATAAAGCCCCAGCCGTATTGCACATGCTTCATGCAAGAGACACTGAGTTCGCTACAGACATGATCACAGAGTTATCTCCGGGCACGCCTCAAGATCGTTTGAAGGGCTTCATGCATATGCATTTTTAGAAAATGTCTGAAGACATTTTTTCTAAGACAAATATGACAGAGCCGCCGTACAAGGTAGAAACACGCCTCACACCGTGTCTCTAGACTGTATTTTGTAGTATGCATTAGCGGTGTGGCCTGTTCATACACTTGCAGCAGAGCGCCAACGCACAACTATGGACAAAGCACTAACTTTGCACTATATAGCCAGGGCTTTACCAGCGCTGGGATGCATCTCGCCCCACTTTTTATTGCCTACACGCATAATGCAGCGTTGAGAGACCTCTTGACAAGAGGTATTTGCTTCGCGGTTCTTCGAAGTACCGACTACCATCGTTGTGTGAACGCGCCAAACACATACCTCGACCCACTGTTATGTTACATTTAGGTTATATTGAAAACGATCTCCACGAAAGATCAGGTTTTTCTTCTCGAACACAGTATACTAGTGAACTGCAGTAAAGTAGCCTAATTTTGGTAATAAATAAAATAAGATTAACAAATAAAAATACTAACGTAGGAAATGATCCTATATTTTACTAATCTCAAACACAGTATGACAAATTCCGCGACCTTATCTATTTTTTTTCCACTCAAGGCAAAGACCATGTTCAAATATACCAGAAAAGTTTCCTTTCATTTTTACATTGCGAGACATATTATTCCGACTTAAGGTCTCGTTAAACTCATTCATTATTTGTCCATGGATATTGTGACATGACGGTAAATAAAATATGCCTCGTTGTAGCCCTCGTATTTTATGCTAATGATTTAAACAAACTTAGGGTAAGTGGGTCGCTAGACTCTTTTGTTGTGTGAACTGTTTTGGCAGTTTTTAACACGTATAGACCGGCACGCTGTTTACAAACAAGCGCGCGTTTGCCCACACCGGGTGTGGGCACTGCGCGTGCGCAGAAACCGAATTCGCGTGAAGTGGAGCGTCTGCGCATGCGCAGTGCTGTCGACAGCGCCACCGCAGCTGCGTGACGTCAGGGCCGCGTGTTGGTCTATACAGTAGTAAAGGGTAAGACGTGAATGTCGCAAAAAAGGTCTGCTTAAGTATGTAAAAATGCTTCGAGTTCGTTTCTGTAAGCCAATAATCGGTTCTATTCGGTATATCTACTGCCCCTGTGTGATCATTCATATAAAAAATTTAGAAACCGGCCCCGCCATTTGCTCGCTCTCCTGCTCACGCAGCACGGACCATCTCCAACTTATGTGCTTTCGGGAAAAATGGTTGTGAGGTAGAAAATGCTCAAATAACTCAAATAGGCAATATGGCTGCATTCGTGTTTATTTGATGGGATCCGGAACTTGGTCACAGTATATATAGAACGGATATTTCGAAACATTTGTGGGCTGAAGGATGGCCATATCAAGGCAAAGTATAACAAACTATCCTCATTGAAATACGCAGTTCAATCAAACCAATGTGAACATAATAAAACAAACACACAGTGATAATATAAAACAATGTCAGTGGTGTAAGGAATACTAAATTAATTGTAAAGAAAATTGCCCTGTAAGCAACGGGTGAGGCTTCGGTCACGCACACCTTGTGTACGGATTAGAATTACTGGCTTTTGACTAGAAATTGCCGCGAATAAAAAGGTAACTGTGACTAGCTATTTCAGAAAGCTTTCTTAATTATCTAATTTATTCCAAGCGCCTACACGTTAAGATGCAGCGGCCTGAGTCACGGCAAAAAAAAATATCCAGGATGTCCTCCGCTTGAACTTTAATGTCGTGGTGAACATTCAAAAGCGCTAAACCAAGCAGTCGCTCATTCGAAGGGGACGCTCTCGGGTATGTTTTAACCGTCGTAGTGAAGACAACGAGAGCTCAGCTTACGCTGTTGTTACGGGCAGAGTCACTAGGATCCTGAGGAGACGATGGACGTTTGAGAATAGGCCTTCGGACAGAAGGTCACCGCCTGTAGCGCGGGCGTTTCACGTTTCTCCCTTTTGCATTGGACACCTAAAATTTCCCTATTTTTAGCGAAACTTCCCTCCATCGAGACACCCGTCTCGATGGAAGGAAATCACGGTCGGAAATCGCGTGGTCGCTCACGGATGCAATGAAGTCCGTCTTGCTTTCTGCTTTGCATGTCGAGGTGGCATCTGATGCAATTCCTTATTAGATTAATCGCTTCGTTGCACAGAACATCAGAAACTCCGGAGAGACAAGCTTTCATATTCTTACTACACATAGGCGCAAGGGTAGTCAACTTCGTTTACACGTGCGGCTTGTGGTTTGCGTGTTTGTGTGTGGTGTGTCATGTCATTTCTCCGATTGACTGAACGACGAGTTCGTACTGATGACTTCTCATTGTCCCGAGGATATGCTGCTGCTGCCTTTGGACCACGCTCTAAGATAAAGCGGCCTAGCAAAGACTCTCTTTCCTTCGGCATCTGGTTCTGTAGCACGAATTAGTTAAAGCTTTAATAGATAATAGATTTTGGTTTTGTGATTGTTCAGAATTACCTTCGCCCTTTATATTGACCCCTACTGTTTGTGCGTGGTCGGCTGCTCTAATTCTTCAGCGTCGAGATTTTTTTTTTTTTTTTGCTGTTTAATAATTTCTGACAGTATAGCTATCCTTGTGTTTTGTCTGGCCTTCACGCGTTGGTAATGCAGTACTACCTCAAAACGTGGAGGGAGCTGTGTGCTGTGCGGAAGCTTTTAAAGTTGTTGGACCAGCAGAACATTGAGCCACCACGCCCACATCCCTGTAAATGAAGCCTCCTCCGTTTTGAAAATTGACAATGCAGCTTTACCCGTTTTATCTTAACAGTGCCTCCCTAATCTTTGCCTCAGCGTCCGTACCGCCGAGTTCACCCTGGGTCATCGGGGGGGGGGGGGGGGGGGGGGGGTGCCGTTGAACCCCCCCCCCCCCCTCCCGAAATAAAATCCTGGCTACGCTACTGGCAGGCACACATCTTCCCCCTGGCTTTCTTTGCAGTATGAGCTCGGGACGAGCCTGGAGCGGAACTTCATCGATCCACTAGAACACGAGCTGCACCGGGTTCAGCGAAACGAGTGCGTCGTCCAATTCCTCCTCCACTCGAAGCAGTGGCGGACTATGGCTCGACAGTTGGACAACGAACGAGGCTTCAACGGCGACGCCACCAATGCAACGAGATCGTCACTATCATCTACTTGACAGCTACGCATGCACGATTACACTTAGTGTTAGTGTATTTTAATTTGCAAAATGGCGACGAGATTGCTGATCCAAATCGAACGAAAGATAAAGCGTATACTTTGCTACGGTCACCGACATAGTAGGAAACGCAGGACGTCGCGACTTCCCGCAATATCTTATTACCACTCCGCAGCCAATAAGTTCGCTGCATAAGCCCATAATAACGCCGAAGAATAAGTCACGAACTGTGGAATATAATTAAACACGCAGTCAAGAGTACATCTCACTCGGGCCATCTGCATTCGACATCGCACCTGCAGCGCCATGTCCTTCCCTAGAGGTGCGGCCTCCGCGCCTCTGAGACCACATGTGCATATAGAGCTGTACGGTTTGTGCCGTCGTGGCACCGACTCACCTAAATTACTAGCCGTGCACCAGTTCTTCAAAAGTCCAGCTCGATGGCTCTATCTTTTATGGGGGGAATCAGTGGTCGAATGGGTTAGCGCTCCGCAGATCGGAGCACGCGAAACGAAAAGCTCCGGCTGCGCAACGATCCTGGGTTCAATCTCCGCCCCTGCTCGTTACGACCCGGATGAACATCGCATCCTCGTGCAATGATCATCCAGATATGTTTATCCACATAGGAAGGAACTGCACATTCACAAAGCAGTTTCGTTGCATTTGATGGAAGGTCTAAGGTAAGCACTTTGATCGAATTCGTTGAGCTTGCCGCGTGGTGTTCTTGCTGCGACTAGGAACGATTGAGTGGTTAAAACTGGCAAAATAACTAAAGCAGTGTTAATCCAATGTTCATTAAATTGTAAAGGCTATTTATTGTCGTTACATACATAAAATTGTGTTCGCTCATGATTAATAGTTATATCTTTCACAATCATCCCGTTTTAGCGTAGCTCTACCTGTAATGTGTAAAAACACTTCAAGTGTCTCGGAATTCTTACTGCATAAAAACTTTATTGCTCATCACCATCTACTGGGAATACTACTTTTAAGCCTAATATATCTATCCGCAATTGACGCACTAGCTTGCACAACGAGTGCGGGATGGGAGATGCCGCACTCGCTTATCGAGTCAGTCACGTGAACTTATGAAGCGCTTGTTTATTAAGTTGTCATCGATATTCGGGATCACCCATACGTTATGCTTGGAAAGAGTTTTACATTACGAGGGGCATTCATAATGTTCGTATCATTGTCACGAAGGAATAGAGATTCAGCAATCCAACTCGAGTAGGAGTTGAGACTTTCTCAACATGTTCGCCACCAAACGTTACGCACTTTTGCCAGTGATGCATGGACCACATGCCGGAGGCCATTGTTTTAGAACTCCTGGTTTTGAGTCTTCAGGAATTGCTCCACTTCAACAATCACTTGGTCGTCGTCCTTACAATGCTTTCCCCTTGCTTTGCCATACTGGAAGCGTCAGCGCCATTTATCCACATTTTCGAAAACTTGGGCGTTGTCCCAGAAAAACGCTTCCATATTGGAATGAATATCCTTGGCATTGCTTTCCTTCTAATGAAAAAAAAAACGGATCACCGCATGTGCTTGGCACCGACGGGTGGTGCCATTTTGGTTTCGACTCCCTAGCGCGGTTCCGCGCCACTATAGCACGCAATGTGTACACTGTGCGGAAACTAGAGGGAAGAGCGCTCATGTTGATGCCTGTTTTGTTTCACTTTGTAAAATTTTTTGTGCCGATAATACCAACTTTATGAACACCCCTCGTACATATTCTTTTGGGGGTTAACATTTTGTTATAATTTCTGATCTGGTTCTATGTGTTAAGTTCGCTCTCCTTCGAAGATGCGGTTTGTGCTGTTTTCTCTGTACGAAATATTGTCACGCCTGTCGCCGGGCAACCGCGTGCGTAGCCGTATGGTTACCGTGCTTGGCTTTCGCGGGGAGGCCCCAAGTTAGATTTCTGGGAGCGGATGCTTCTTTTATTTATTTATAACAACGTTTAGGTTGTTGGGCACCGTTGCAGAGCTTGCGATGGGCGGCATCGGTAGAGGGGGAGCGCACCAGCGTTCTTGAAGGTTCGTTACTTCGATTGTCTTTGGCAACGCCACCTCCAGGCTTTGACGAAAAATATCCCTGGAGAAGGGATTATTCCTAGAAGGGATTTTTCGGTCGCTCACCAATCACATAGCTGTGTTTCGAGATTTGTGTTTGTCCTTTGTCCCACTTGTTGCCTTTCTCCCAGGATTATTTTCGAGAATTCTTATCCGACTCGCTTGCACCTTTGCATTTAATTGCATTATAATCCAGGCTTTGCCGCACTTAGTTTTACCGGCGACGCAGGGGAGACAGACTCTCTCGGCGGGGTCGTGGCGCTGGAGACACTGAACGTGATGACGATGGTGAGCGGGCTTCACGGCGGAGAGACGACACTGGGGAGGGCGAGCGTCGGAGGTACTCCTCGATGTCGCGAGGGCGTTCGTCGTACCTTGGGCGCGGGTCGTTCGGGTGGAACCCGCGCAGCCCCAGCTGCCGTAGGAGCATCGACGGTAGATGAAATGAAATGAAATGAAATCTTTATTTCCAGAAATTTACTCTGGCGGGCCTTCAGACGAAAAGCTACCATATGGTAACTTGACTGGGTCTGGGGTCCTAAAGCAAAAACAAGCATAGCAATCTGGCTGAAAAGTATGATACATTGAAAAGCCTCGTTATACAGCATATAGACTTTTTCTTACCAACTAGGCATGTACTTCAGTAACAATAAACAGAGTAAACAAGTGAGAGCGCAGAAACGTTCGGCAGCAAGCATATTATGTGAAAGCGAGAAAAAGGAAAATGCCATACAGAGACATCCGCGTTAGACAAAACACATATACAATTCAGCTCTAGTCATAGAGTATATATCGATGTTTTATAGATGGTACCTGTTGAGTAGAGAAGGTAGCAAATGGCGAAGGGATTGTAAAGCATGATTCGCGAGGAAATGAGGAACAAACCATATCTTAGAGCAGCGCACACTGATCGAGATTTCCGTTTTATTCCAGTCCGAAGTGCGCCAAAGAAATGAATTCATTTGTTCCAAAAAGGACAGTAATATATATAAGACCAGAAAAGGGCACGATAAGTCATGAGTTTAATGTTAACAGGCAATATTGAGCGGCATCTTCTAATAACGCCAATGACTCTGCACAACCTGCTGACCATATTATCAATATGGCGATCCCACGACAGATGCTCAAAAAAAATTACGCCCAGCACTTTGTGGTGCTTAACTATATCGGTTACTGTACCACCTAAGATAATTGATTTAGTGAAAGAGACGTGCTTATCCAATTACCAAAATATGAGTGCCTTGGTTTTCTTTACATTAATTTGGAGGCAATTCACCTCAGACCATCTGCCAAATTGCGCGAGAATATCGTTCCCCTTAATAATTAAGCTTTCTGCGTCTACGCCCGACACAAAAAGGCTGGTATCGTCGGCATATACTACAAACTGTGCAAGAGTACTAACCTTTACCACGTCGTTTATAAAGATGTTAAAGAGCAGGGGCCCAGTATGCTACCCCGAGGCACGCCGCAGGTTACGGCTTTGAGGGCAGAAGATCGCCCGTCAATGCTGACACACTTCTGGCGATTGGAGAGTTGGGAATCCAAGAGTGAGAGTGCTGAACCACGTATTTCATAACACTTTAATTTATCAAGGAGTATTTGATGATTGAGGCTGTCAAACGCCTTACTAAAATTAATAAAAATACCTAGTGTTATAGGCTTGTTTTGAATGTTATTTAAAATTATTTCTTTCTGGAGTGAAAGCGCTGACTCTGTCAACCTTCCCATTCTAATGCCAAATGAGCGTCAGTTATTATTTCATGTCGATGAAGAAAACTTCCTACGCGAGATTCGACAAGCGTTTCTAGTCCCTTATTAAACATTGGCAGGATAGATATTGGTCTATAGTTGGTTATTAGGTTCACATCACCTCTTTTGTGAATCACAGTAACTTCGGCAAGTTTCCTATTTGCGGGGAACTCACCGCAAGCCAAGCTGGGGTTAAATATATGTGCGAGGTACGGTGCAATTATGTCTATGAGAAGCTTGACTGGTTTCATTCGAAAATCGCTAATATCATGACTGTTACTATTTTTTAGTCGCATGAATATTTTGTATACCTCGAATTCATTTGTTGAATTAAAAAAAAAAGGGACGAGCTTGCGCTCTTTGTGATATATTTAACAGCACCTTCAATATATGTGGTTGAAACAAGATTTGCCAAGTAGGAATTGAAGTATTCTGCCAGTGGGATACCGGATAGCATTTGATAGCGGATAGCGTTACGTGGGCCGCGCTGGAGAACCTCATTTATTTATTTCTATATCACAGCAGGAGAATTGTTTTATTTATATCTGAAGAGGTTTGCATGATACTGTGCTTTTGCTTGTTTGAGTATAGAGTTTAATTTATTTCGGTATTTTTTAATTATGCTAAATTGTCTGGGTGTCTCGAGGAAATAAACTTTTTGAACAAGATACTTTTTTCTTATCATTTTGATGTTATCAAGTGTGATTGAAGGTTTTTGTGATTTTCTTGATCGAGATAATATTTTATACGGAAAACATTCATCATAACACCTCTTTTACAGGTCATATAATGTATCGTAGGCATCATTTACGTTGGATTGTAATGTCACAGATGTCCAGTCGAAAGCAGATATTTTGTTTCTGAAATGCAGCAAACCGTGTTCTGTTAATGGTTGGAAAGAAAAATCCTTTGATTTTGCTCTTGATTTCAAATCACAGCAACGAAAGGCGAGGAAAATAGGAATATCGTCGCTGATGCTACAACTGATCGTACCAGCTGAAGTAGGTCTTTGGCTCATATTTGTAATGAAGAGATTCGCATATCCGAAATAGCTCAGAACATTGCTCAATTGTGTCCCAGCATGGAAAGGTTTGATCATATTAATATCAAAGTCACCACCGAGAAAAACAGAAAAATTATTTGTTGATGCAAATTCCAAATAACCATCCAAGAAGGATAGAAACCCTGCAACGTTGGCCGACGACAAACGACACACGACAGAGAAAAGCCAACTACCACTAGTTAAGGTTCAAATTTCGTAGTCTTCATTCATCTCAGTCAGGCAGTCCAGTATTTGGTAAGTTTCGCGTTGCTCTGCATAAATGGCGACACCGCCACTCCGCAGTTGTAGCAAAACGGGTGTCGGTCGGCCGTTCGCCACACGTCGTGTTTTTTTCGTTGAGGGACGCTCTGGGCGGACGTTCCGGACTTGTTTTTCCTGGCTTTGAGAATACTGCGGCATCGGAGTGTCTCGTCGGGGTGGCGCCGGGGCTTGGCGGTTAGCTTGCGGTGGTCGTCGGGCCATGGAGTTGTAATTCAACGTTGGTTCCACCGGCGCCACCGCACTGATGGGAACTTCAGGTTGAACCGCCCGTTGTATTTCCTCGCGCACAGCCTCGGCGATTGAGAATGTGGCTGGAGGACTAGCGGCTGGCACCCACCTTGGGAGTTCCTCCTGGACGACCCCCCGGATAATTTCGCGGATGTCCGGGGTACCAGGAGCGATTTCGCTGCTAAGCAGGGTGGATTCCGCGATGCCTGAGCGCAGCTGTGGGAAGCGCGCTCTTGGAGGGCGGGCTCGATGTTAGTTGCCTCGGTGACGAGGGCTTCGACGGTTGTGGGCGGGTTGCGGACGAGGCCTCCGAAATTGTCGTATTTTGCCCCGCGCCTTCAGCAAAATGAATTAATGCTACGCGTGTCGCCGAGCGAGCGCGCGCGTGGCCGAATGGTTGCTGTGCTTTGCTTACGCGCGGAGGCCCCAGGTCGGATTTCTGGGAGCGGACGCTTCTTTTACTTATTCTTTCAATTTATTGTTCTCGTAAGTTCGAGAACCTTGTCGTCTGATCGCGTTACGCATTTTATACTCGCCAAACGTTCAACGCCGCATGTTCTAGAAGCGCACGCGTGCACATAAGTGGCTCCGCGTGGCAAGCCGAGTCAGCCTCACCCCAGCGCTCGATCCTGCCGTTACGCCGCAATGGACGCCTGCGACGCTAACCTTCTTCTCTCTTGTTATAGGTGCAAGTTCGCCCCATTAAGCGTTTAGTTTCTCAAGTTATTCGCCCCCTCAAACTTCGTCATTTGTGACAATATCCCACAGCGTCTCAGTGTGAGAGCATTTTCAAAGTTTCTATAGGGGCCAACGGCGGAATTCACGCATAGCGACAAGAATTTCGTGAGCACATTTAAGTAGGCGGTTCTTCGAAACCTGATACCAGATGTCTCTTGCGCCCGCCCTTCGATCGATTGGCCAGCTTT
This sequence comes from Ixodes persulcatus, assembly GCA_013358835.2. NCBI lineage: Eukaryota > Metazoa > Arthropoda > Arachnida > Ixodida > Ixodidae > Ixodes > Ixodes persulcatus. The sequence goes on along the minus strand of JABSTQ010009680.1, from coordinate 255,001 downwards.
AGATTGTGCGGTGTTTCATCTCGGCGTAGCTTGCCAGTGCTCAGTGCAAATACATCGGCACAAAAAGGGATGCATTGTGCGGCCTTAGTAAATAGTTAGAAGACGTTTCCAAAACTGACAGTCATAAACAAAAAAAAAAGCACGCGTATTAATATAGCAAACCTCGGAAACAACTTTTTTTTTAATTGGAGCATATCGAGTAATTGCGAGCTATGCGGGAGCGCAAGTTCGTCTGCTTCGCTTGCAAGGGCTGTGGTGACGTCAGAACGCCGAGCTCTGATTGGTTCAGAATGAAGGATAGTGGGTATAGCCTCAAGGCAGCCTGTTTTGAGGTCTACCCACTGTCCTTCAACCGAGCCAATCAGAGCTTGGCGTTCGACGTCACCGCAACCACTGCAATAAAAGCAGACAAACTTGCACTACGCATACTCTCACTTCAAGCCTGGGCACGGAGGACGCTACCATCTGCGGCAAAAATTAATCGTCGCGGCGCTCGTCTCCTTTGTAAGTTTGCTATCCTTGACTAAACCGATCACGCACGTAAAGGCTCCACGGCCCTGCGTTTTTTTTTTTTTTTTGTGATTGGTGTGACTGTTGATAGCAAGCAGACAAAGAAAACGAACGCCGTGACCATACACTTTTGGCGCTGATTGGTTGACTCCATTGCAACGTAGCGTCGGTGGCTGTCGGACTTAAAGTGAAACCCCAATTTGTTCATTCCACTCTAAAGAAAAAGTCTGTGAGTTCACTTTTCTGTAGAGCACGAAGGCAACTGATCGCGCCGAACAAGAAAAAAATCCCAACGAATGACGGAGCTCAGAATACGATTAGATCTGAAAAATTAGATGTGCGACCAAACACATGTTAAACGTCAAGTCAACATGTCTCTGCGCACAGGTTAAACGTCATGTTAACGTGTGAAACATGTTAAACGTCATGGAAACACGTCTCGTGTTGAATGTCACGCTCGAGGTTCCTGAGCAGGCATTGTATTTTTTTTTTTTTGTCTAATCGTATTTTGAATTTCTTCATTCGCCGAGATTTTTATATTGATTAGAATTACTTTGTTTTTATTTCATTTCCACGCTGGTGGAGTTTAAGGGGTCATGGTTTTTACAGACGGAAGGAGTGTTTTTTGGGTCCAGTGTTGCGCCCGTACTGAGTGACATTTTCTGGCCAGGTGTAACAGGAGAATTGCGGATGACCTCGGAAGGGACGTGATACGGATATTCAGAAACGTTGATGATTTTTTGGTGTTGTCCCCGATTGGGTCTACCCAAGACAAGGAGGTTGTGTTAGCTGGCATGTTGAGTGTGTTCAAAGGACATTCTAACGGGTTGAAGTTCACAAGGGAGGACCTGGTTTAAGCTGCGTTGCAGTTTTTCGACATTGCGCTATCTTTCTCCGACTCGTATGTCTGCTGGAGCTGCTCACCTAGGTCGAAGACGGATTTTCTTGCGTTCGATTCGAACCACAAAGAAGTGATAAAGAGGGGGATAATAACCAGTAGTCTTTGGAAGTCCCTCACGAGGTCGTGTCCGCACCAAATGATCAGGAGCTTTTGCGAGCAGGCTTACAAATGTTTGGAGGGTGGGTACCCCAGCAACCTCCTGGTAGGTGTAGCCCAAAGCCTCTTGAAGAGGGTGCGTAATCCGGAAGGCGGCATGGGTAAAAAGAATACGCAGAAACCTGTTGGGATGACCTACATCCACAACGTTGCGCACGGGTTAAAAAAAGTTGCACAACGGCACGTCATTTCTGTGGTTTCCTCGGCTCCCTGTAAGCCGGGACGTTTGTTTGCGAGGGTGGACAGAGGTCGGACACTTACCCCTGGATGTGTTAAGCAGCATAAAAGTATGTTTGTTTCTTGCGTGGGAGGGGTGGTTATTGCATCCTGCTGACGTGTAAGACGGCATACATCGACCAAACAGGCCGTTGTATAAACGACAGATTGTGAGAACATACGTGCTCGATCAGGGCTTCAACGTCAGGCAACTTGGCGGTGCACTGCGATAAATGTGGGTGTGCTCCTGTTTATTCGAGTCCAAGATTCTTGGGAAGAATCGTCAACAGATGACTAGAGAGATTACGGAATCCTTGTTTAATTCAATGAACAAAGATATGTGTGCCAGTGCTCCCTCGATAAGTTTATATGACTGCGAACTTGCGTTTATTAGGCATTCTCAACGTAATGATCAAATAATGTGATGTGACGTATTTGATTGTATGTAACCACGAAAGGTGGGTGTCTTTAAAGATAAAAAAGTGAATGGTCAGCGCTCTGTTTGTGTACACCTTCTCTGTCCGCGTCGTTTTTCGTGCTGTATTTTACCCTTTTACAATGCTAGACCAATTAGCCCGACTTATCACTGTGCTTATATTGTTCGTCGTGATTGGCTACCTTTGTGTTCTGCAAAAAAAAAACAAAAAACTCACAGATATCTTTTTTATTTATAGTGATTCTTCTTCCTCATTTTCCGCCTCTTCTATATATGCTACTATATTTCATATCCCAGATCGCAAACGACATCCGAGATATAAAACAAGACTATGGTAGCCTTGACAAAAGACTGCAGGTTACTGAAACTTCGATGACCCGAGTTAAGAACTTTTCAACTAAACTAGATCTGTCGGTAAAGCGCGTCGAGGCTTTAGAATCATTCATTAGAGAACTGCAAAGTAAGGTATATGACTTTGAAAATAGAAGTAGGCGAAATAATCTTGTCATCTATGGAATAGAGGAGGCCACGCACGAGACAGAGCAGTTATTGACAGATAAGATTGTTGATGGAATATTCAAAGCGAAACTAAATTTAGATGTCAGAAGTGTAGAGCGCATTCACAGGATAGGAAGGATGTTCCCTAATAAGCCACGACCAATCATTCTGGGACTTGGGAATTTCAATGAAAAGAGAAACATGATCCGAAGTGCGAGACGTTCAAAGGGAGCAAAAGTTCTTACAAACGAAGATTACTCTAAACAGGTACGAACTATTCGGCAATTTTTTGGGGAAAGTTCACGTGAAAACAAAGCGAAAGGTGATAAAGTATTCCTGGTGCTCGACAAACTAAAAATAAACGGAAGTACTTACGTTTGGGATGAACAAAAACGGCAAATAGTGATCCTCAGAGAACATGTACAGAGAAGCATTTAGCCCCGAGAAGAATGACGACGAAAGGTTGAGAATGGAAAGGCCTTTTCAATAATCAATTTAAATGCGAGGAGTATTGTGAATAAAACTGTTGATTTGAAAAACATCCTTGTCGAGCATGACCCTTCTGTTGTAATAATCACTGAGACATGGTTGATTCCTTCCATTTTTGATTGTGAAATCGTTCCCCCTGGACATGATATTATTAGGAAAGATCGTTAGGGCAGAGGGGGTGGGGTACCATTATAATAAAGAACTGTATCGATTATGTTGAAATAGAAGACACCCCTGACATTGAAAGCATATGGTGCAGATTAAAATTATCAAAATCGGAGCTCATAATAGGCGCGGTTACCGTCCTCCGGGAACGAGCCTTGACTTCGCCTATTAAATTATACGTTGACTCAAAAAAGGTAATAATTCAGGCAACTTCAATGTTGGGGAGGTCGACTGGAAATGCATCACTACCAGGAACTCGCGATGTTTTACTCTCTTCTGCATTGATAGACATGTCTTTTCCACGTAGTCTGACGCAAGTCGTTAAGAGTTCACCAGAATCTAAGAAAATAGCAAATCAATATTGGATCTGTTTTTCTTAAGTGTTAGTATGATGCTATATCCTTACGAATGTGGAGTCTTGCCAGGAATTTCTGATGATCTCATGGTTGTTTTATTACTCTATTTAAATGATAACCCTTCAGCGCGCTACGAAGTTACTACCTATAAAGATTTCAGTCATGCAGATAACGTAGCTATTTTAGATCTGTTAGATTGTTCATATGTCATTTCACCAGTCCAGTCTTGATCATAAACTAAACGTCAATCAACTTTGGCAAAGGTTCAAAGGCCGAGCTACGCACTGCATTGCTCAACATGTCCCGGAAAAGGTGAAAAGGAACCGCACTACTAACCCATGGATTACTAGAAACGTAATACATCAAAAACGTAAAGTTTCAAGGTGTCGGTTGCAAGTGCGCAAATCGCAGGCAGATGCTAGTGCGGGACAAGCTACGGTGCCTAAGTAAAGTTCTTAATCAATGATAAAAAAAAAAGCCAAGCACTATTATTTTAACGTAACCATGACAGGCTTCCTGCAGCACTCACGTAAAACGTTTTGGAAGCATCTTTTACCTCGAAAACCTGGCGTGACTAAACGTGTACAGATGACCGGGTTGTTTTAGAAAAGACATACATAGCGAATCTTTTTGGAAGTTTTTTTTTTCTACAGCTTTTAGGGGCGAAGCTCCTTGGGGTCTAGCCTTGTCCGTCCGTCCGTCTGGCGTCCGTGCTCACAAAAAAGAAAAAAATTGTTTGCGCAGTCGACAGGATTCGAACCTGTGCGGGGAGATCCGAATGGATTTCTAGTCCATCGCCTTAACCACTCGGCCACGACTGCGGGACGAGTAGGGGGCTCTGAGATGTGGTAGTAACTCAAGAGCTAGGAATGTTATGGGTGAAACGTTGCATGTAGCCGCTCAACGTCTAATCAGGAGAGGGCGCTGCGGTCAAATGCGTATATAATCGCGTTAAACTTTGCATGCATGGCTCTGCATTTCACCGACCATAAAGCAGTAATAATGAAGTTGAAACGCAACCCGAAACTCAGCACTACCTATGAGCAATAAACAAAAAATCAGAATCATCAGCACTACCTATTAACATAAAAACAGTATCATCAGCACCACCACAGCTTCGCCCCAATCAACATCATTCTCCACGTGGAGATGCGGTCATTTTTTGTGATGACGGCACACTACCCGAGTGTGATGAATTCGTCAGTATACCAGCAATTCCTGATGTATTGTTATCTCAGGAGGGGATTTTTTTCGTTGCTTCTCGATATAGACCCTTCGAAGGCAGGAGGACCGGACCAAATTCCAAATGCGTTTTTAAAAGGTATGCCGAAATGGTCGTCCAAATATTAATTGCTTATCTTTCAGAAATCGTTTGATAGTTCTTCGGTCCCTAACGACTGGAAATTGCTAAAGTAAATTCCAATATTTAAGGAGGGTAATTCATGTTCCCGGGCAAATTATCACCCCATTTCGTTAACATCAACATGCTGTAAAAATAATTAGCACATCATCTCCAAGCATATTCATACATTCCTAGCTGAGCACGGCTTACTAGACAACTGCCAACATGGATTCCGAAAGGGGCATTCTACTGCTACGCAACTGATAGAAAATTATGCATTTCTTTTCGAAAACTTTAGATAGTAGAGGCCAGGTCAACGTTAATTTTTTGGATTTTAAAAAGGCCTTTGATAAGGTGAACTACAGAAAGTTATGTGCAAGATAAGACCTATGCTAAAGAACGAAACTCTGTCAGGATGGATAGGGTCATTTCTTTCCGATCGAAAGCAGTTTGTTAGCATTGAAGATATCTACTCGGATCTTTGTGCTGTTACTTCTGGTGTGTTATAAGGTTCAGTTCGGGGCCGTTGCTTTTTATTATGTTTATAGGACGATCTGGTTAAAGACATGTCGGTGCACGCGAGACCTTTCGCATGTGACTGTATTTTGTACACTAAGGTAACAACTATGTCTGACCAAAGTAATTTAAGGCGAACCGCATAGGGTTGAGGAATGGTGCACTAAGTGCAAAGGTCTGTGAATACAGAAAAAAACCGTTTGAATGTCCTCACACAGAAAATAAATCCCCTAGTTTCTCCGTATAGCCTCGATGGCGTCCTCCTAGGAAAAGTAGACAAATTATAAGCACCTCGGTGTTACTATATCGAGCGACCTTCGATGGAACGTGCATGTAAATAACATTGTTAAAAAAGCTAATACACGACTAGCAATTCCTACGAGGGTACCTTGAAACTAGGCATCTACAGAGACTAGACTGCGTCGCTTACAAAATGCTGGTTCGTTCCCTGCTTGAACTACGCGTTCGGAGAGTATGCGACCCGCACATGAAAAGCCTAATCCTTGATCTAGAAAGATGTACAAGCGACTGGCCCTGCGTTCATTTATCTAGAGATTCGCAGATTAGATTCGCCGTACAGACCTGTATACGATAACCCTTCAGCGCGCTACGAAGTTACTACCTATAAAGATTTCAGTCATGCAGATAACGTAGCTATTTTAGATCTGTTAGATTGTTCATATGTCATTTCACCAGTCCAGTCTTGATCATAAACTAAACGTCAATCAACTTTGGCAAAGGTTCAAAGGCCGAGCTACGCACTGCATTGCTCAACATGTCCCGGAAAAGGTGAAAAGGAACCGCACTACTAACCCATGGATTACTAGAAACGTAATACATCAAAAACGTAAAGTTTCAAGGTGTCGGTTGCAAGTGCGCAAATCGCAGGCAGATGTAGTGCGGGACAAGCTACGGTGCCTAAGTAAAGTTCTTAAATCAATGATAAAAAAAAGCCAAGCACTATTATTTTAACGTAACCATGACATGCTTCCTGCAGCACTCACGTAAAACGTTTTGGAAGCATCTTTCACCTCGAAAACCTGGCGTGACTAAACGTGTAACGGATGACCGGGTTGTTTTAGAAAAGACATACATAGCGAATCTTTTTGGAAGTTTTTTTTTTTTTTCTACAGCTTTTAGGGGCGAAGCTCCTTGGGGTCTAGCCTTGTCCGTCCGTCCGTCTGGCGTCCGTGCTCACAAAAAAAGAAAAAAATTGTTTGCGCAGTCGACAGGATTCGAACCTGTGCAGGGAGATCCGAATGGATTTCTAGTCCATCGCCTTAACCACTCGGCCACGACTGCGGGACGAGTAGGGGGCTCTGAGATGTGGTAGTAACTCAAGAGCTAGGAATGTTATGGGTGAAACGTTGCATGTAGCCGCTCAACGTCTACTCAGGAGAGGGCGCTGCGGTCAAATGCGTATATAATCGCGTTAAACTTTGCATGCATGGCTCTGCATTTCACCGACCATAAAGCAGTAATAATGAAGTTGAAACGCAACCCGGAACTCAGCACTACCTATGAGCAATAAACAAAAATCAAAATCATCAGCACTACCTATGAACAATAAAAACAGTATCATCAGCACCACCACAGCTTCGCCCCAATCAACATCATTCACCACGTGGAGATGCGGTCATGTTTTTGTGATGACAGCACACTACCCGAGTGTGATAAATTCGTCAGTGTACCAGCAATTCCTGATGTATTGTTATCTCAGGAGGGGATTTTTTTCGTTGCTTCTCGATATAGACCCTTCGAAGGCAGGAGGACCGGACCAAATTCCAAATGCGTTTTTAAAAAGGTATGCCGAATGGTCGTCCAAATATTAATTGCTTATCTTTTAGAAATCGCTTGATAGTTCTTCGGTCCCTAACGACTGAAAATTGCTAAAGTAATTCCAATATTTAAGGAGGGGGATTCATGTTCCCGGGCAAATTACCACCCCATTTCGTTAACATCAACATGCTGTAAAATAATTAAGCACATCATCTCCAAGCATATTCATACATTCCTAGCTGAGCACGGCTTACTAGACAACTGCCAACATGGATTCCGAAAGGGGCATTCTACTGCTACGCAACTGATGGAAATTATGCATTTATTTTCGAAAACTTTAGATAGTAGAGGCCAGGTCAACGTTAATTTCTTGGATTTTAAAAAGGCCTTTGATAAGGTGAACCACAGAAAGTTAATGTGCAAGATAAGACCTATGCTAAAGAACGAAACTCTGTCAGGATGGATAGGGTCATTTCTTTCCGATCGAAAGCAGTTTGTTAGCATTGAAGATATCTACTCGGATCTTTGTGCTGTTACTTCTGGTGTGTTATTAGGTTCAGTTCTGGGGCCGTTGCTTTTTATTATGTTTATAGACGATCTGGTTAAAGACATGTCGGTGCACGCGAGACTTTTCGCATGTGACTGTATTTTGTACACTAAGGTAACAACTATGTCTGACCAAAGTAATTTAAGCGCGAACCTGCATAGGGTTGAGGAATGGTGCACGAAGTGGCAAATGTCTATGAATACAGAAAAAAACCATTTGAATGTCCATCACACATAAAATAAATCCCCTAGTTTATCCGTATAGCCTCGATGGCGTCCTCCTAGAAAAAGTAGACAATTATAAGCACCTCGGTGTTACTATATCGAGCGACCTTCGATGGAACATGCATGTAACTAACATTGTTAAAAAAGCTAATACACGACTTGCATTCCTACGACGGTCCTTGAAACTAGCATCTACAGAGACTAGACTGCTCGCTTACAAAATGCTGGTTCGTCCCCTGCTTGAATACGCGTCGGAAGTATGCGACCCGCACATGAAAAGCCTAATCCTTGATCTAGAAAGTGTACAGCGACTGGCCCTGCGTTTCATTTATTCTAGATATCGCAGATTAGATTCGCCGACAGACCTGTATACGCTGTGTAATCTTCCGTTGCTTCAGTCTAGACGGGTAAATAACGCTCGAAGCTTTTTTTCATGATACTTTCTGGTTCATTGCTCATTGACCAATCACGTTACCTAACCCTTCATCAATCCCGTATCACTCGTAACAAACATTCGCGTCACTTACAACAGTTTTCATTCAATAAAGATTGTTTTAAGTATTCCTTTTTTACTCGTACGGTGCGGGACTGGAATCTGTTGCCAGAACATGTCGTTTCTTCCACCGATCTTGAATTATTCTTTTTCCAGCTGGACGCAACCTAACTATTGTATATTCTTGATTTGCATTGTTTTTTGGTGTTCCTTGCATTGTGATTCGTTGCCGTGTTGTTTTACCTGTTGCTTTTACAAGTGTAACTCGTTGCCACTCCTGCCAAAGTCCTAATCAGGACTGACAGTATGTCAAATAAATAAAATAAAAAATAAATTAGTTTTGCTAATTTTTCGCCTCTTCTATATATGCTACAATTAATATTCGGGGCGGAATACTTAGCAATCCGCAGGTAACGTTATATTAGTTGTTTTCGAGAGCGAACTGCAGAAACAGTTCTGGAACAGGTGAATGCCCTTGCAGCGCACTGGAATGAGCGAGACACATGTACGCTGATTCGCAGCTGTGTGCTGGGCACTCTTAGCATGGACATTGCGTTGGCCGAGTGCGAGACAAGTATAGACCCCCGCGCTCCCAGTGTTTCCGGCTCAGTATCGGCTGTGTGAAACGAACTAGTTCCCTTAAAAGGACCCTGAAATTACTTTTCTTTTTTTTTAATTTTGCCAAATAACGTTTACATTAATCCTTCAATATTCACTGAACGCCGAACAGGCATGTGTTTTCGTTTCGGTTTATGAATTTCTACACGTAAAAAAAATAAAATATCGAGTTTTTCTTTTTTTTTTTTCCCCTCCAACTCACCGCAAAACAAGCCTGCGGCGTAATTTTGACGGTCGTGTCGTACTCTGGCACCGGAACCGGAAGTTCTCTCGGCAGTAGGAGAATGGGAGCGTTAGCGGTCAGCTGGCGGTGTGCCGGTAGGTTTTACCGCAGCGTTTTACTGCGCTGATGGAGCCGATGCCACCAACATACTTTCTGAATCGGCTTTTCTCATCACCGCGATAGCCATGGACACATCGCAGCTGAGCGAGATTCAAATCGATATTTTGCGCTAAAGCGACAGCATGGGACTGGTCTCATACGCCGGTACGCCTGTTGGAAAGAGCGGCGAGTCTTCCGACGAAGACTCCAGTTGCTCATCGAAACCGGACGACAAGGAGTGGCGACTTCAATGTACGGAATGTTCCGAACATACACGGATAACCTTAGACCTGGGGTCCCTCAAACCGACGAGCCTGCACCAAGTGCTTCCACGTGGTTCTTCGAATGGCTAGCGCTGTAACTGTAGCCGTTTCCTTTTAAGCTCCGGACTGCGCAAACTGTGATTCCGGCACTTGGAACGATTGCGTTAGATACGACTGCGTCCGTTGTGACCGGAGCAACCGGAACAACCGCTCTGCGGCGCGCATACACACTCCTGCAACCACTCCAAGCGCAGCAGGTCGTCAGCATGGCGGCCGCTTCTCCGCCGCCGTCAGCCATTTCCGCGGGGCCTCTAAAAAGAAGGGGGCGCGCTGCCACTCACTGGCGTAGTAGAAAATGGACAGTTTTCTGTGGGGTCAAGTTTTATTCATTTTTTTATTTTGTCAGGATAGGCTCGCAGGGCAGTGTGGATGAAAAAAGAAAAGAAAACGATGCAGTACGCCGTCTTGGACGATCACGACTTTAACAAACGACTTTGCCAATAGTACAAATCTCGCCACATGCCTTTTCTACGATTGTAAAAGGAGATGCAATCTTAGCACCGATATAGCAGCGTAGCAGCGTTCAGGAATGCTAACACTAATCACTTTTCTCGGGTGATAAAAACGCGTCAAAACTCGCATCATTTATACACGCCTTTAAGGTATTACTGGTACGCACCAGTAATACCTTGAACTTGAGTACACGCATGGAATGCGCAAAATAAGAAATCCTGACCGTGTTCGAGGGCTCAAATGCAAAGAAAGCACCACTGTAGTCGAGGTAACAAACTCAACGGCAAGAGCGTTTCTGCCGTCTTGAAAGTGCCGCACACAACATCGCCGCCCGAGTAGACGGATCTTCCCTTCTAGGACGAGCTGGGTTATCATCGCGACACACGACGAGAGTTCAGTCAAGGATAGCGCCACCACGGCGACCGCGTCGACGATCACCACCGATGCTGTATTTTTCAGCAGAGAGCAGGAACCGCGACCGGCATGCACGCACGCGGCCAAGCTCTCCTCAGCAGACGACGCCCGTGGGTTGACAGCGCAGGCGCAGTCTGATCTTTCTCTTGCTACGTTTACCACGCATGGCGCATGGCGCATATGGCTTCCGAGCATTATAAAGTTCATCAAGTTCCGTCACATCGCTAATTATGCTACAAAATGTGGATCAGAATATTCTTTAACAAAACTTTTAAGAAACATTCGCCGGCTATTTATTAACACAGAAGTTCGGGCAAGTTGGTATTTCATTTTTAAAAATTAAAAACAGCGCAAAGGCACGGACAAGAACGAGAACGAGATTTATTGTTTATGATCGGTGGCGCCGGTGAGGTCCCTCTCAGGCAACTCGGATCTTCCTTTTCAAGTAACCCTCCCGTACACGCTTATCTATGTAACATCGGATTAATAGGTCACATATAGGTAGTTCTTTTAACACTTTATTTTCGGGGACAATTCTTTCCGAGCCAGCTCAGCAACAAGGAGGACATGTTTGGGTGCCTCAATGATGTGTATACATGTAAAATTGGTCATGCAGCAATTTTAGTACTTTCAGTAAATACCGTTAAGAAGTAATTCCTGGTGCTCATAACTTGCGAAAACATACATTATTTTCCCTCCAAGCACCAAAAAAAAAAAGCTTTCCCTTTCTTAAATTGTAATTAAAACAAGCGGCCACTTGATCTGGCGTTAATTATATATCGTCAATGTTAATCATAGTCATGCGTTGGGGATGGCAAAGCATCAGATATTGTTAAAGTTGGGATGTAATCATCGTTAAGTGAACACGATCAATTACGCGAATGTTTGGCGATGCTGATTGTCCTGAACCCGTGCATTCGACTCGTAGTCATGAAAATCGTCTACGTCACGGTGTCACGTGACTCTCGGTGCGAAGTCGTGATGTCGTGTTACGTCACGCTGTCAACAACAGCAATAAATCTAGTGACGATCTCAATTTATGTCGATGTGACGCAGTGAGTCGCGTGCCCACTTCACGTGACGTCCCGGGGCCACGTATTTGACAGCATTGCTTGACTTTATTACATCACGTCCCCATGTGACCCATGATTAATCATAGTGCCAATACGAAAGCGCTATTACAACCCACAATTTCTCATACATTGCCATTCTGCATATGACTATTTCATCAATGCATAGAAATACAGCTGCCATTTTTTTTTATTTCAAAGATTCATATTGTAATACTAACAAAAAACAAAACAAAATACCACGAACTCTTCTGAACCTGGCACCGATTCAGTTCCAAGATGGCGGCGAAGATTTCGGTTCGCTTCAATTCCGGTTCGGCTAAAAATAAGGGTTCGGTTCTGGTTTTCGGTTCGGTTCGGTTCCGGTTCGACACCCTGCCTATGTGCACTGTTGCTCATTGCAATCAAAAATTAGTAGAACGGTTCGTGTTTTTGATGACTAGACTGTCGTACCTTCCGCACAATCTAGCGTGGGGTTAGATGACAAGACCAGCGCGGCATTTCTTGCAGGACGTGCTACCGGATGAGGATGCGATTCTGTACGTGGACGCGGACGCCCTCTTTCTGAACCCTGTCGAGGAACTCTGGGATGTCTTCGGGAAGATGAACGAGAGTCAGCTGATTGCCCAAGCTCATGCGAGTGAAGACGATTCTAACAGCTGGTACAAGCTGGAAGCCAAGGTTCCTTACATTCCTCCTTTTGGTATGTGCCTACACAAACTCCCCTTTTCGCTTAAATTAGTTTGTCTACTCCAAGGAAAGTTTTATTTAAAAAAAAATTAAAAGCTCGATATCGCTTTTAAAGAAGACGGCGTAACCCAAGGTTGCGGATGACGACGAGCCCACGTGCACGGGTAATGTCGTCCCCTTAGAAACCCACATCAATTCCAAATGGTCACAGCGTGAGCCTGAGGGACCATGCACAAGTCGCATGCCTAGCTGCTTGCCCAGGCTGGACTGCCCGTGGAATGCTCCGGGGAGTTCAACCTCGGCTATGCAAGAAAACCATTAGCGTATATGTGGACAAACCATGGCCAAACCCAACTGGAGTTTCCTGTGCAAAGTTCTGGTGGGTTCAACCTCGGTTATGCGAGGAAACTATGAGCGTAGATGTGGGTAAAGCATGGTCATACCCAACTTTGGCTACCCATGTGATGCTCCGGTGGGTTCAGCCTTGGCTGTGCGAGAAAAACAATTAGTACAGATGGGGGGCAAAGCGTGGCCATGGCGAACTCGGGCTGCCTGTGCACTGCTCCGGTAAGTTCAACCTCGGCTATGCGAGGAAATAATTCAAATATGGGCGCGGCTTGGCTATGCACAGCTTTGCTGCTCTTGAAGTACTCCAGTGGGTTCAACCTCGACACTAAAACGAAACTATTAGCGCAGATCTGGGCCCACTGTGGTCATGCCCAACGTGGGCTGCCCATGCAATGCTCCGGTGGGCTCAACCTCAGTTGTGCAAGGAAATAATTAGGTGCCGATGCAGGAAAACCATGACAATGCCCCAAATTGGGCTGGCCATGCAATGCTTCGGTGAGCTCTAACACGAATATGCGAAAAAAACATGAGTGCAGATGTGGGCAATCCGTGGCCATGCCCAACTTGGGATGCTCGAACAATGAGCGTGGGTTCAATCTCGGCTATGCGAGGGTCAAGTTAGTGAACACGTGAAAAAAATAGGCATGCCCAATTTTGGCTGCCCACGCAATACACCCGGGGTTTCTTCTAAGTCAAATACGCTTGTTTGATTAAGGCTGTGGTGTATACCTTAACATTTTGTGGCCACCTCGTGCTGAATTTGTGTTCCGATTACCTACAGGAAGGATATAAAATTGTATTATTCTACCGAATATGAGCACTTACACTATAATTTATTAGAAGGGTCATCACTTTTTCAGCAGGCATGCGGGGAATGTGTGGGCCCGTTCCACTAGTGCCCGACAGTTCCAATATTGTCGGGGTGATATTAAAATAAAGTGTGGTGTCTCCGCTGTAGACGAGGAATTTAGCCAGTGCAGTACGAGCGCCAACCTGGGCCATGTTGATTTAACCTGAGACTGGGGTAGAGAAGAAGCATCAAATGTAAAGTTGTCAACGTTCTTGCATTGTGTGGTGAAGACTGTGGCGTTTGAACTGTATAGACTTCGTCCTTTTTTGTTGTGTTGGTGGAGATGACCTTGAGATTGAGCCTATATAAGGAGGTGGACTAAATAAACCAGTTAGCTGAGTTTGAGACGTCGTCCTGTCTATTTTCTGTCCCTTCTACGTTTTGATGCTTCTTCTCTACCCCAGTCTCAGGTTAAATCAACATGGTTAATATTCACCAGCTCGCCTGCACCCTTACGATTTTTTCTATGGCCAACCTGGGGTTTCTAGCTGGCATCACGCAGTAGTGATACACGACTACTGCGTGATTCGCGTTAAAGAGCCCTGGTTAGGGTGCACCACCGAATAGCCGTGCATACGAAAGAAAGGCGTTTACCACCATGGTCGCTCACTGCTTACCGGAAGAGAAAAGATATTTGATGAAACCGCTTTATGTGGAGCGCACGTTGGTCCGCTTATTTGGCATGGGTTGCGGTGACGTCATAAAGCCGAACTCTGATTGACTCTGATTGGAGGATATAGCGGGTAGACCTCAAGGCAGCTGGGCGTTTTCAGATAAGATCGAACAACCATGTCCGGTGACCATTTTTAATTTCGATTAAAAAAATATATTTTGCTGGCTTTATGCCCAGAAGAGTAAAATCAATCCTTGTTTTCGGGAAAAAAAAAAAGAATTTGTCTTTGCGAAAACAATTTGTAAGCACCCTCTCAGTCTCCTGCGCGTTTTGCGTATCGCGCGATGTTGACATTTCGGGCGGCTTCTCCCAAAAAACTGTTCTGGCTACGGGTCTTGAAATATTCACTGACAAATTAGGCATAAGAAGGTTCGAAAAAAAGTATTAATCACCGAGTATTAGGTAGTTATTTCGAGAAAACAAAAACGCAAACACGGCACATTGCGCAATAACGTTCTGGATTAAAGAATATTTTTCTCCGTATCTATAAAAGCTAAGGTATTCAAACTTTGCCAGTGTGTTTCCCTGTATATAGTTCATCTTTGCGTGAAATATTGCTTTCCTGGTTAGCGGGAGAACTTCGCAACAATTGCTCACACAGGGGCCTTTAACTAAAAATGAATTATTTTGAAAATCATTTTAAAAAAGGCCATTTTTAATCATTTTTAAACTTTCTGAAACTAACGTTTATAATATGTACTACCAGAGTCTGTAAAAACATAATGCAATATTTGTGTGGCTTTTAAGTTATAAAGCGAGAAACATGGCCAAATTGACGCTAACGCGGTTGCCATAAATGGGGCATTAACATACACGTTCATCACAATTTCATTATTATTAAAAAGCGTAAAAATGCTACGCGGTGATCAGGAAATGACGAATTGACAGCACAGAGGTGGACGGTAGTTTTGAAGGGAAAATTCTTAATACATTTTCGTAGAACCGACCCTAAAATGCCCATTGGCCGGAGCGATCGAGGTGCGCCACCCTGTAACATGCTTTGCGGTACCTGTTTCAACAGCCGGCGTATAGCGTTTCCGTCTACGCGACGTAAAGGAAGCAAACGGAGCGACTTTGCAAACAGATCAGCCTACAACCTTGGCGGCAACATGATATAGGACGTAGGGCGCGGCAGAACCTGAACCTGCGCCGCCTGTGAGCGCCAATAGATCCACCGCAGTGGAGGGCCGCACCACGCGTAGAAAATAAAAGATACTTAAAAGCAAAAAACTTCCGATTGCCTGAGATTGTTTGTATTGGGCGTTTTCAGATAGGATAGAACGACCATGTCCGGTCGACATTTTTTTTTATTTTTAGCGAAAGATATATATTTTACTTGTTGTGCAAGCGCAAAAACATATTCAAACTTTTTCTGCGGAAAATAAAATTTCTCTTGAGGAAAAAAAAAATCACAAAGTCGCTGTCGGTAGCTCTCGTTTTTGGGACTTTCGTGAAACTGTCTTTTTGGATATTTATTAAAGAAAAACTGTTGTCGTCTTAGGTTTAATATTTTTTGTGCAGAGACTATATACATAAAATAAAAGGAGGTAAACATGTATTATCGATTATGAAGCAATTAAGAGCTTTACAGATCCGGATCTTAAAAGACTGGAAATTCAATTTTTTTAAATGATTTGAACGCGTCTGCTCTATATTTGCATAAATTGTCATTGAAATTGAAAATGATAACCTTTCTAAAATAAATACACTGAAATTTAGACAGGTTACCGATTTTGCAATAATTGGAAAATTAGTTTAAAATGAAGGCCATCGCAATTTTTCTTCTACTTTTCACAGATCAAGGCTCATAATCTATCCCATAAAGCCCCTCAAAAATGCTTTGCAATATTTTTTTGTTATTTCACAGGGTTTTAAATATACAGAATTGACGTAACGGCAGTGGAAAAAAATAGGACGTTGCCAATTTCAAACAAGGGCGAGCAAGGGGTCGAAAAATGTAGGACTAGGAAGTCTGTGAAGAGAAAGTACTGTGACTGAAATGCGTGAAAAATTAGAATTCATACAAAAGATTACAGGTGAGTTTGGAGCACAAGTTAACAATTTAAATACAGATTTCTCGGATTAGTGAATTTCGGAGCCCACCCTTCGTGGGGAGGCTGGGCTGCTGACGTTTAAATAGTGATAAGAAAGAAGACGTGTTTAAAGTGGTGCAATTGAAACTAGTTTAATTAATCAAGATCCTGTGCGCACATTCGGAGCTTGTCGCGTGAATTCTTTCTACCGGACGCTGTCGTGATTGAGGGTTCCGACGAAGGCTCCCAGCCCGGCGACGCTACCTTGTGCCGTTTAGGAGACAGAACAGAGGAGCCGGGAGGCGACGAGCTCAGCAAAACAGAACACTCTATATTTACATTAATTACAACATCGTTTCAGTGTTCGTGCAACAACCACTTCACGGGTGTCCTTCCTTTATATCCGTCTCGCCATCTCGCCGTCCACTGGCTTGTCCAATCGCAGGGGCCTATGTGGTCCTCGGCAGCCAATGCGGAAGAAGTTCGTGTGTCAGCGGCCAGCCAATGGCGAAGAAGTTCGTGGCAGGTCTCTCGGCGTGGTGGCTCGCTCGCTGAAGAGTCACCCACACGCACACGCAGACACGGACACCCAGCTTGTACAAAGGTTGCCTCGAGAGCCCCGTTCTCCAAAGCTCCCGCACGAGCCGCCGGTCGGTGCGAGCGCGTGCTTTGGTCGACGTGAGCCAGGGGCACGCGCCGCTCTCGTAATCGTGGTACGGGTGTGTCGTAGCCTTTCACAACAGCTCCTCCGACGCCAGGAAGAGTGTCTTGAGGGGGAGCAGTCCACACTGGTCCCCTGAAAGACGCGGTCTCACGGCTGGTCTGGCAACTGAGGTCCAGGCTGGAGTCCACACTGGGAAGTGGTAGTAACAAAACCCACAACACCGAACCACACTCTGCACAGGCAAGCGCCCAGCCTCCAATCTCTCTAATCCGCCAGACCAAAACAAACAACAACAAAATGCCTTGCGAAAGTTCCGTACCATTCTGTCAAAGAAGAAACGCACGCACAAAGAAACTTATTTCTTCCGACAGGTTGCTCTAGCGAAAGAAACTTTTGCAGACTAATAAAAGCCCTCTAACGTTGAACCTAAAATAAAACGAACTCCCGTGAAAACAAAACCACATTACAAACCGTAACGTAACTCCCATAGGGCATATTCCTATTAAATTTGAGCACGTCCTCCATAATACAAACTCTACTGAGGAGAAAACCGCTTTAAAGGAACTTTTGCCGCCACCACAACGAGCTAAAGGCCGAACGAAACGCAAAACTCGGACTCCCGAAAAAAGAAAAGCTAATAAACTTGCCGAATAACCTAGTCGACTCAATAACACTAAAAACCACGTTTAGCCCTTTTATCTCAAAAGTCCTCCTTTGCATCTAACCCACGCCCAGTTTGTCCTTGGCCTCACTCGAACTGTTCAAGTTCTTCTCCTTGGACTTGCGTGCAGGCGCGAAGCTGCAGTCCCGGAGATCTCCCTTGGTTTCCCCGTCCGACGGGATGCCTGGCTGGCTGAACCACGGGCGATGAGCCCTGCCTCCGTTTGGAACCTCGTTGCGTCGTTCCAGGCTCGTTGTTGCCTCCTCCAGGCTCCTTGCTCGCACTTGAGCTGTGGGTCCGTGGCTCGATGGGATGTAGATCCTGGAGTTTTCCCCCTCCCAGCAACGAGGACCGCTTCTTCTTCTTGAAGTGGCGCTCGTCGTGCTTCCCTGGACGCTTTTTGCAGGGAGCGTCGCTGCCAGAACGTACGACGCTGATCCGGCGCTCCCGCTTCTTCATGGGTCTCGGTCGCTGGCGCGTGACGACATCCGAGTTCTTGGTCTCAGCTCCACCTTGCCGCGGACACGACGATGTCTTCAGGGGCACTTTGTCCCGCCCGGGCTCAATCGTGACTCCGGAGGGTCCCTTGCCCGCGCAGCCGCCGCCGGTTGCAGGTTCCTGGGGATGGCCGACGTTGGGTCTCCCGTCCTCCAACTTCGATGACGACTCGCTGCCGGACGCGCACTCGTCGTCGTTCTCCTGGCCCCTGGACTCCATGAATGGTCTGAAGTTCGGGCTCCAAGCCGGTGAGAGAAGTATGCCGTCTTCTTTCTCATGATCGGCAGTCTGCTCTCCCCGTTCCGTCCCTGGCTCGGTGTTCTGGCGCTGTGATTCGGCAAATTCCCCCGACACTCCAGGCTTGTCTCCTGACTCAGCGGAAGGGGAAGCCTCTTCGACGGAGTTATAGCTTAGCTGCCTCGCTAGAGCTCGTACCTCCAGTTTCTTAAGCTCACGTTCCACTTTCTTTAGCTCTAGCTCCTGAGTTCGCTTTTCCCTCTCCCTCTCGTGTTCTCGTTCTCGTTCCTCTCTCTCTTTCTCGCGTTCTCGTTCTCGTTCCTCTCTCTCTTTCTCGCGTTCTCGTTCTCGTTCTCTCTCGCAGCTCTCCTCTCTCTGAGTGTTTGCAAACACTCTATCAGCTCCTCATCGTTAATCTCTGCGTCCCGAATGAGCTTGATGATATGTGGCTTTCGTTTGGCTTGTCCCAAATCGACCCCAATTCGGTACAAACCTGTACCAGTTGTGCCACACGCAACGTCTCGAGATTCATGACTCTCTCTGTGTATCGGCACCCTTTTGGAACTCAGGAAAGCTCGCGTCCAACGGAAACACACTCGTTTAGACCGATACAATTTCCCCCAACCCCTAACAACAAGTCTAATGGCTGTCAGGTCTGGCGGATCCAAGAAAGAGGGCCGGGCACTCACCCACACCGAGAGTCATGGTCCGGCGAAGTCGATCCGGCGTAGTCGAGTTCCACGAAGTCGAGTCCCACGTAGTCGTATCCCACCTCTGCCAACCAGTTGTCGTGATGGAGGGTTCCGACGAAGGCTCCCAGCCCGGCGACGCTACCTTGTGCCGGGTAGGAGACAGAACAGAGGAGGCGGGAGGCGACGAGCTCAGCAAAACAGAACACTCTATATTTACATTAATTACAACATCGTTTCAGTGTTCGTGCAACAACCACTTCACGGGTGTCCTTCCTTTATATCCGTCTCGCCATCTCGCCGTCCACTGGCTTGTCCAATCGCAGGGGCCTACGTGGTCCTCGGCAGCCAATGCGGAAGAAGTTCGTGTGTCAGCGGCCAGCCAATGGCGAAGAAGTTCGTGGCAGGTCTCTCGGCGTGGTGGCTCGCTCGCTGAAGAGTCACCCACACGCACACGCAGACACGGACACCCAGCTTGTACAAAGGTTGCCTCGAGAGCCCCGTTCTCCAAAGCTCCCGCACGAGCCGCCGGTCGGTGCGAGCGCGTGCTTTGGTCGACGTGAGCCAGGGGCACGCGCCGCTCTCGTAATCGTGGTACGGGTGTGTCGTAGCCTTTCACAACAACGCTGACCTGAATCGGTCACGGCGCTCTCCTGGCACTCCGAAAATGAAAATTTTTCTTTCCGGTTTGCCTGTAGCGATCACTGTTCGTTTCTTCTCAGTGGCACCGCAAGCTCGCGACCTCGATCTGCTTTTCGCAGCCATAGGAGACTTTACTTTAAAAGATATATATTTTCTGCGGCTACTGTTCTTGCTAAAACGGCTGTGGTTGCGAAGTGTCGGACCGCGTACACTGCCACAAGTGACAGGACTGAATTCCACGCACAACGGAAACAGAGTCCCAGTTCTTTACTTTCATGTCCCTGAACGCTTGACGTCAGCTTTCGGGAGGTGAATTAGTTTCACGTTCGGCAGTTCAGTGTTCAGTGGGGCAACCATCTCTGACGCCGACTTGATCACCGACTTGGTGGGCCGTCGGAGGCTATACAACGTTGTTTGGTGCTTGAAACAACCCCCGATTCAATCACCGGCACTCTTGCCATGTCAAGCTGTGGAACAAATAAACCTCGATGACGTGTACTTGTGGCTCTGCACCTCGTGTAGTTGGTACTTGTTCTTAAAGTGGCTTGTTGCACCATCACTTACGTAGGTCACATGGGCATACCCAAATCGGATTTCACGATTCTTCAGACCGTTGTCCTATAAATTAAGTTACATACAATCTCATTCAATCGAAATTATTTTTCCTTTTTTTATAAATTTTTATTTTATACGCGTTGTGCGGCCCTCCACGGCGGCGGATATTTTGGCGCTCACAGGCGGCGCAGGTTCAGGTTCTGCCGCGCCCTACTTCCTATATCATGTTACCGCCAAGGTTGTAGGCTCATCTGTTTGCAAAGTCATTCCGGTTGCTTTTTTTACGTCGCGTAGACTGAGACGCTATACGCCGGATGTTGAAACAGGCACCGCGAAGCATGTTACAGGGTGGCGCTCCTCGATCGCTCCGGCCCATGGGCATTTTTGGGTCGGTTGTACGAAAATGTATTAGGAATTTTCCCTTCAAAACAACCGTTCACCTCTGTGCTGTCAATATGTCTTTTCCTGACCACCCTGGAGCATTTTTACACGTTTTAATAATAACAAAACTGTAAAGAAGGGTATGTGCACGCCCCATTTATGGCAACCGCGTTAGCATCAATTTGGCCATGTTTCTAGCTTTATAACTTAAAAGTCACACAAATATTGCATCATGTTTTTACAGACTCTGTTAGTACATATTATAAACGTTAATTTCAGAGAGTTTACAAAAACCAAAGATGGCCTTTTTTTTTAAATGATTTTCAAAATAATTCATTTTTAGTTAAATGCCCCTGTGTGAGCAATTCTTGTAAAATTCTACAGCTAACCAGGACAACACTATTTTACGCAAAGATGAACTATATACATGGCAACACACTGGCAAAGTTTGAAGACCTTAGCTTTTATAGATACGGAGAAAAAATATTCTTTAATCCAGAGCGTTATTGCGCAATGTGCCGTGTTTGCGATTTTGATTTTTCTCAAAATAACTACCTTATACTCGGTGATTAATACTTTTTGGCAATTCTTCCTATGCCTAATTTGTCAGTGAATATTTCAAGACCCGTAGCCAGAACAGTTTTTTGAGGGAAGTCGCCCGAAATGTCAACATCGCGTGATACGCAAAACGCGCACGAGACTGAGAGGGTGCTTACAAATGTTTTTCGCAAAGACAAAAAGCTTTTTTTTTCTGAAAACAAGGATTGGTTTTATACTTCTGGGCATAAAGCCAGCAAAATATTTTTTTTTTTCATCGAAATTAAAAATGGTCACCGGACATGGTTCTTCAATCTTATCTGAAAACGCCCAGCTTGCTTTGAGGTCTACCCACTATCCTACTATCAAAACCAATCAGAACTTGGCCCCGTTCTGACGTCACTGCAACCCCTAATCAACGTCACTAGATTACCTCAGTCGTGTAACTCCCGCGGAAGGGGGTGCCCCCCCCCCCCCCCCCCTTAGTCACTTCAGTCCACCTCCCGTGGTTTGAAGCGCCATCTAGATTTTCGTTTCATAACTGTGTGTCCTATGGATGGATGGATGGATGGATGAATACGGCTGAGCCCTTTGGATCGGGCGGTAGCTTACGCCACCTAGCCATTTTGTCTTACCCTTTAAGCTTAGAATATTTAAATGTGAAAACTATATTCACTCCGTACTGAAAAGAAAGTGAGGCTATAAATCCCCCTTGTCATCAGTTAAAGGGGCTATGCAACAATTTTTTTACTTTGCGCAAATACCGCTTAGAACGGATCCCTGACGTTAATGACCTATGAAACACGCCTTAGTTTTTCACCCGACGCATTAGAAGTCCCAGAAAAAAATTAAAAAACAACGAGCAGCGTTCACGCCCTCAACTCGCAGCCAGAACAAGCGGCCACGTGATCTGGAGCCGATTATATGCCGCCAATGTTGATCATAGCCACGCGCTGGGGTTGGCAAAGCACAGGACACGCGCTGAGTTCCAGACATTGTTATGGCTCGGCTATTGTCGTCGTTGCAGCGATTGGACACGGGCCACTACTCGAATGCTTCTCGAGCTATCAATTATCACGAGCCTAAATCGAGTGCCCACGCAATGCTCGGGTCCAATCTATGAACCGCATTCAAATATCGTCATACGGGTGTACTGCGATCCCCGCGTTACGTCATCGAATTTTGCAAGGGAGAGATTGAATGAAAATGATCGCTTTTGTCCTTGAAATTACACCGCAACAAAGGAGTTTCTTGGCCAGTGGCATTGCATGCGAGTATCCTTGAGTCCCACTAGTGCCAGTAAGCTCGTGTAAAGTGAAAAACATTCCAATTGAATATCGTTGCACAGCTCCTTTAATAAGAAAATGCCTAGTTTTCTCTCGCTTTCTGCCACCATTCACTTAATCTTTGCTTGGTAATCTCTACTGTCTTGAAATCCACTTTTCCTTCGCTGTCTCTAAAACCCAATGACCTTATAAAATCTATGTTGTCTTCGGTATGCATAGGGTGAAGCCCTTTACAGTAGAGTATCAAGTGCTCAGCCGTCTCGTCCTCCTCTCCACAAGCAGCGCACACTGTGTCCATTTCCTGGTACTTCGCTCTGTATGTTCTGGTTCGCAAAACACCTGTCCTTGCCTCAAACAACAATGAGCTTCCCCTAGAATTGTCATAAATGCTTTCTTTGGCAATAACTGTTTTGTTTAATCTATAGCCTTCCAGAGCCTTCTTTGTCTGCATTCCCTCTAGCCACCGATCTCTTTCTGTGGCCTTAACTTTCTGTGTCTATACTCCTCATGTATAAATAGCTGAAAATCTTTCGTGCCCATTGCTCCCCACCCATTTGCCTCAACCGATCCTCAAATTCTATCTTGCTCACAGCTTCCCTGCCCTCAAATGACGCCCATCCCATGTCTCCTTGTACTCCCTGGTTTGGTGTTTTGCAATGTGCCCCCAAAGCCAGCCTACCTACTCCACGCTGTTTTATTTCTAGTCTTGCATGCACTTCGGATTTCATGCATAGCACTGCGTTTCCAAAAGTCAAGCCAGGCACCATGACCCCTTTCCAAATCTCTCTCACCACCTCATACCTGTTGTAATTCCAAAGTGCTCTATTTTTCATTACAGCCGCATTTCTGTTGCCCTTACCTATTATATACTTTTCATGCTCACTGAGATATTCTGCACCACCACATATCCATACTCCTAGATACTTGTATTTACTAGCTCTCTCAACTGTAATATTCTGTATCTTCAGTCTCTCAACATCATCATTGTTAAAAATCATGACTGCTGATTTTTCACTACTGAATTCTAAACCTAATTCCTCTCCTTCCCTACCACAGATGCTCATTAATTCCTGCAAATCTATCCTGTTGTTAGCCATTAGTACGATATCATCCGCATATATCAGTCCCGGTAAGGATTGCTGAATTGTTTGTCCTAGCTTACTGTACGAAAGGTCAAATCCAAGCCCACTCTTCTCTAGTCTATCCTCCAATCCTCTCAGATACAACATAAACAGCAAAGGCGATAACGGGCACCCCTGCCTAAGGCCTCGTCCTATCTCTATTTTCCCTGTTGCCTTTCCTTCCCCTGTTATAATCACCTTATTATCTTTGTAAATGTTCCTTAATATTGCTGTTAGTCCTTCATCTGGGTTTAAGCTCTCCACTATGTCCCACAGAGTTTTTTGGTTCACATTGTCATAGGCACCCTTGATATCCAGAAATGCCAGCCAGAGCTGTCTGTTTTCTTTTTGCGCTATTTCTATACACTGTGTTAGAGAAAATATATTGTCTTCCAACCTTCTTTGTTTCCGAAACCCGTTCTGCAACTCGCCCAGTATGCCCTCGCAATCTACCCATTCCTCCAGTCTGTTCTTTATAATCTGCATTACCAACCTGTAAATAACTGGTGTCACGGTTATGGGACGATAATTCCTAATGTCAGACTTATCTCCCTTTCCCTTATATATCATACTCATCCTACTAAGCCTCCATTCATCTGGAATATTTCCTTTTGTTACCATAGTGCTCACTACCTCCCTTAGTTTTGCCTTAGATTTAGGACCCAAATTCTTCACCAGCTTGATTGGGATACCATCTGTGCCTGTCGACGTGCCACTAGGGACTCTTCGTTCCGCCTTTTCCCATTCTCTTTGTCCAAAATCTGCGATGTCAAAAGCTGGACTGATACTGCCTTCGGTTCTCCTATCTTCCACATGTACCCGTTCCCGAAATTTCTCCTCCATCACTGCTCCTATATATTGTATCGCATCATCTCCCTCTAATTGATCTCCCTGATGCGAGAGTATGAACCTCTGTCTAGCTTGCGTCGTTTCACCGAGTGAGTTCAAGTGCTCCCAAAACTTCTTGGCTGCGTTTCTATCTTTCTTGCTTACATTACTCATCCATTCTTCACCCTTTCTCTGAATTTTCGCATTGATCAAACTGGATGCCTCTCGGCGACATGTTATGAAAGTGTCCCATCTTCTTTTTACTTCCGTTTCCGACTCCCCACTACGCTTGGAATGCCTGTGTTCTCTAGAGGCTTCCTGACGTTTTTGTATCGCTTGCTTCACTTCTTTGTCCCACCAGCTTTTTGGTCTCTGTCTTCGCTTCCCCTTTCGTTTACTCTGAACTTTGTCTAGTTCCAGAACAAAAAGCCCAGTTAGGCTCTCATAGGTCCAATCTGTATACCGTTGCCCTGAAACTGCTTCCTCTATTCTTTCAGCAACCATTTCCAACTCTTTGTCGCTGCAGAAAGTCTGCTTTGAATTATGTTGTCTAGTTTCAGCATTTACTTCTCTGGCAAAATTCAGCTTAATACGTTTATGATCACTACCAAGACTTTTGGAACCTTCTTCATCTATTTTCATTACTTGTAACTTACCATATATTTTGTGTGACATAAGTACGTAATCTATAGTTGAATGTAGATTGCCAGTTTCCCACGTTATGTGCCCGTCACACTTCTGACTGGTATTACATAAAACTAAGTCATGCTTTTCCACCAGTTCTAGTAATATGCTTCCAGTTGAGTCCGTATACCCATCCAGACCCTCGATATGGGCATTCATGTCTCCCATAATAATTATTTCAGAGCCTTCCCCTAGCTCACTAATGTCTCTTGATATGCAATCAATCATTTTTCTGTTTTCCTCTTTAGCACCTTTCCCTGTCCATAAGTAAACAACTCCAAGGAGTGTTGATTCCCCAGCGACTTTTCCTTTCAGCCACAAGTGTTCGGCGCACTCCTTTCTGATCCTTTGAAAGTTCATGTTCTTCTTAATAAATGCTCCAATTCCACCCCCCTTCCTCGTTCCCTCCGTTCTGTTGCATTCTTCCCACACATAGTCAGGGTTGCAAGGTGGCTGCTCCATGTCTCTGAGATGTGTTTCCACAAACCCATACACCACTAAATCCTCCTTTCTTAGTTGCTCCTCTACCTCTTCCCATTTTAACCTATTTCTACCACCCTGCATGTTAATATATCCAATGTCTGATTGTGTTGTTTGTTTATACCTGTTCTTACGTTTTCTCCTCTTTTTAACCCTGGGTACCTCTCCTGACTTTGTTGGGTTTTCAGTTACTTCAGTACCCCCAGGGCCCTCGGTCCCCCCAAAAAAGCAGTCACCGTGCGGCCCATCCTATCCCCCACCCTGTAACCCGTGGCCTCACTGTAGTGAATGCCATCTGCAAAAGGGCGGGAGCCAGCCTCGTACACTTCCCTGTTTACTTCCATTACGTCGTACCGAAGCTGTCGACTCATACCCTTAATTACTCTGTTGGCTTCGACAACCCTCCTCTCCGTTACCCCGGACTGCCCCCGAACTTCTGGAATGGTGCACACAACCACGTGCACATTCTCAGACACGTCCCTCAGCTTACGCATTCCCACGTTTAGCTGCTTTCCGAGGTTCTGGCTCCTACCCTGGAGCACATCATTAAGCCCCGCGTGAACTATTACTAGGTTCCTTCCCTCCCGGTTATCCCACACCCCCTCACGTGCTGCGGTCATAGCATCCACCATACACTTCCCTGGCTGGACCTCTACGGTTACCCTCTGGTCTCCCTTCACCCTGCTCAGTACACCCCTCTTAACCCGTGCTACGTTAGAGCTCCCCACTACCAGTACCCTAGATCCCCCTGGTACCTGCGCGCCCTTGTCCTGCGACTTATCTGCTGTCACCTGACTGCCCGACGCCTGCTGCTCGAAGGCGCTATTGAGCTGGACACTTAGCTCTCCAGCGTCGTCGGGCCCGCCGGTCAACAGGCTGGACTCCTGACCACCAGCGACCCCAGCCTGCGGACCGGCGGTTCGTCCCGCTAGAACTGACACTTCCTCCTTTCTTCCCTCGCTACTCTCACTTGCTCGAATTACCCCTTCCAGGCGCTCTACCCTACTGTCACACTCCCTCTTACACTCCTCTAAACCCGCCTTCCATACTTCCCCCAGCTCTTCCACCTGCTTCTCGAGACCGACCCGCTGCTCCCTCTCATGATTAAGCTGCCTAGTCAGCTCCTCAACCTGGGCCTCGAGACCCACCCGCTTCTCTCCTTCTGCCTTAAGCTCGGCCTCAATCTCCCGAACTCTACCCTCCCATTCCCCAGTTACCTGCTGAAGCTTCACACAAAGCCGACACTCGAAACTCATCCCCTTCGCCTCCTCCAGACTCCCGAAACCGGTCTCCTCTAGGTAACACCACCGCCCACACCCCTCACACTGCACCAACTCGTCCCCACCCTTGTCCTGCCGACCCAAATCTAGACCCATATCTAGACCGGGAACAAACCGTCACTTCCCGCCAAAAATTCAAACAGCCTACGAAACTACTTCGTAGTAGCCTCTACTAATCCCAACTGCTGCTGTTCAAACCTAACACTGCTACCGCATAGTCACTTCCTATCAACTCTCAAAAAGAGAGAGAAAAGAAGAAAAACTGGCACTTAGCTTCGGATGCTCGAGGAGAACCAGGAAACACGTCCGCTCACCGCAACTGCCGCAACGGTCAGAACTGACCGTTGCGGAACAGAGCTGGAGCGCCATCTAGACGCTGTGCTTCGAAACGTACGTATTCCATAGAATACACTGCAGTTACTATAGCGGCCGCCCGGCACGTCGAACGACGGGAGGCGAGTCGTTGTGAGTGAGAGGGGTATACCGACCAGAAGCCGAAACGAATGCTCTAGCGGTGGTAGCGAGAAAGCGATTTAATCATAGCTATATGGTTTTAATAAGCGCGTAAGAGTTAAATGTAGAAACCCTTCATGGTTTAAAATCTAATTCACGTGATGTTTCGATTATGATAACGCAGAAAGATGGAAAAAAAAAAACGAATGTGCCGCTCGAACGCTGTATTGCTCGGACAGAGTGTGACCGCTCCGACGGCAGATTCCCGGCCCTCGCGCCTGGCGTACGGATTATGTCAATTGTTCCGCTAGCCGCGCTCTTCCACCGTGATTTTTGATAACCGTGATTGAAACATCACGTGCACCTTACGTTCAGTCACCGGGAGTTACTCCACCGCACTTATTAATTTCGTTTCTCGCGACCACCGCCAGGGTATTATTTCCGGCTTCTGGTTCGGCCACATTCGAATTTGTGAAGACACTCTGGAACACACCCAGTACGCTTTCGACCAATGGTGTCTCCTGATTTGCGTCCTATACTTCCAAGTTAATGGCCAAACTCTCTATACACGGCTCTGAGTGACCGCAGTCGCTACACCTTCGGTATCGGGTGGTAGCTTGCGCCGACTAGCGTCTGTTTCTGTGACCAGTGCCATGCTCCGTTGAAAAACGCCTAGGTTGTAGGGTGCGAATCCTTCTTAGTGCGCAGTTCAAGGCTAAGCCAAAACCGGGCTTCATAACGTGTATACCTCGTTTCCCTTTACGCCCAAACGCAGCCAACGCTACGAGCTGATGGGGCCAACAAGACAGCGTCAAATGCTTCCATCATGGTGTTTGTCATGTTTTTGCCCTTGTTGTATCATCGCTAAAGTAATCATAAAAAAAAGCCCAGTGACTTGAGTTTTTAACGCTTCTTGATAGGCTTCAAAAGCTCGTAGCGTCGGCCGCGTCTGGGCTTCAGCTGAGACCAAATATAGGTTACCACATATGTGGAGCTCCCGTTGAGGAGGGTACCCTTCACTCCCTTCAAAGGGCCCTGCAATCATTAGTAAGCGTCTACCTTTTTTGCGCTTTTGACGTCTCTTGGGGTTCGGGCAAACCAGCGGGCACGGAGAGAGTAACTAAATATCAGTGCGTCATATTTTAACCGGACGATGCGGAAACCTCCTCCACCTACAAGGGCGACCCGCGGAGCCGAAAGCTCACGAAGTGTGATGCCTTTGGTTCTGGGCTTACTACTGGTCAGAGCTGCCAAACGGTTCTTTTTAGTCGAAATACAAAATATAAGTGGCGCGAGCCGTTTCAATTATTTATAAAAGTGGTTTTTGTTCAGTGTTCTAGATCAGAAAAGAAACAAATGCAGTTTATAAAGTACGGAAACAAGAAATGACCCGTCGACATACCCGCCACCAAGTAGTGGAAAAGGCGGCGCATACTAGAAGGGTGTAGTGGGATCAGACACCGACGAGCGGCGAGCGTAGAAAGGTCCCGAATGTGCGCGACGGCGCTGCAGGCAAGGATTCGACTGGTTTCGAACGTTCAGAAGGCCTTCGGCGAGCAGCTTTGGCTTGCGGTTTGGACCTTTGGCGGTATGGCAGCGCGAAGTGGCTCTCGTTCTGAACTGATCTTTACCTCGTGTTTGCTGTTTGTGGTCAATGAAGTATCATGCCGAATTAGTGTTTAATCGCGCAGCAAACGCAATGCGAGCCGCCCTGGCTGCCCGCTTCATACAGCCTATCAACATGCTTTAGTGGCGCCCTCTCGAGCCGTCGACACGGAGTGCGGCAGCCGTGAGCGCTCAAATAGCTCACTACCCCTCCTCTAGTTCACGGCCACTCAAGCAACCAAGGACGTTATGAAGGAGGTTACTTTTTGCTTGTTTTTGTAATTTTGATTTGCCTATAACGTTTAAAATAAAGCAAAATTCGAGACAATGAAAAGTTTCATTAAGATACTACGTTCAGTGCGCTCAGGTTCGGTGCAAAATAAAAACCAGTAAAAAGTCCTTGCAGGGCCCCTTTCAGTCCGCCTTCCATCCTTTGAAGCGCCATTTAGAATTTCGTTTTAATTCTTTGTGTTCCATACAGTACGGTAAAACGCCATTTAGACGTGGTTTTGAAAGTTCCGCATTCCATAGAATGTGCTGTAGTTACCATGGCAGCCGTCCCCCCGAAACTGTAGTGCGCGCCCACTGACGGAAGGCGAGACGCGGGGGGAGAGAGGGGTACTCGTGAATGAAGCGTCTATGGGCAGTTCCGTAACTGAGCTATAGACGTTTTCTGTTACCTGTCGTTCTTAGTCACGTGGGTTCCGTATCTGGTATGCGGGACAAAAAAATTACACCATCTTCCCGAGGGGAACCATGGGGTGATGCGGAGCATCGTGTTGGTTCCGAGGAAAGAGTCAGTTGCGTGCTGACGTCGAGAGATGGCGCCACCGACTGCCCTAGCGTTACCCCTTACGCGAGCCTTCGTCGCGGCTCGCAGCAGAGAAACTTGGAACGCTCGCCGCTCGCCGTTTATTTTTTTTTTCACACTTGAAGGAGAGGAGACTAGAGGAGGAGAGTTGCGCGTGCGCGCGCGGTGTGAGGAGAAGCGAACGCACGCGCAGTGCACGCAGCTGGTAGAGAGAGAGAGCGGAGAGAGTATTGGTAACGCGCAGCTGTTGGAGAGAGGGAAGGAGGAGAGTTGCGCGTGCGTAGTGTGAGTGCCGACTACGACGCCGACGCCGCGGGACATAGACCCGAGCAAGAGATGCTCCGCATCTAAAACATAATAAGACATTACAACCTGGATTATGCGAGAAAATATAGGTGAGGCAAAACAAGAATGTGTGACAATCGCGTATTTTTCGTAAACATCTTCCAGCGGCGTGGAGAGGTCAAAACAATGTTTTACCGCATACCAGAAGTGACGACATTCAAGATGGCTGCGCCCTTGTGGAAAAGGTATATACTAGAAACGTTGCTTATTATGTGACATTCAAATGTCACGTGATACCATGATTTTTCGCTAAATTTAGTGGAGAATTGGGGCGTCCCGTGACAATGTAATGTTATCATGTTCACCAAATTTGGAACGGTGGCAGGGAATGATTGTGAGCCTGTGTGCAGTAGAGCGTGCTGTCGCCAGAGTTCATTTGCAGGATATGACCGAAAAAAAATTGATAACTTTTGTTTTGTCACAGGAGTGAACACCGGCGTGATGCCCATGAACCTCACGCGCATGCGCAAATTCGGCTGGGTGTCGCGCATAGGGCCACTCCTAGAGGAATACGAGGATCGGATCTCCCTGGGCGACCAAGACCTGGTGAACATCCTCCTCAGCTTCCACCCGGAAAGGCAATTTCTGATGAGGTGCAGGTGGAACTACCGCCAGAGAAACTGCATTTTCCACGCGTCGTGCTCGGGCGAAACACCCGCATTGGTGCACGGAAGCGGGGATTGCGCCACGAACCCAGAAGAGGAGCCCGCCATCTATGCCATTTTTTCTGTCATGAAAAAGGTACTCGAGTCGTGCTGTCTTCACACGGGAAAAATAATTTTATTTCCCGCACCTCAAGGGACCCTGTAATTATTATTGGACGGGCTAGAAGGGCGTGCTAGAAATGACCTTATGGAATGTAGTGACGTGAAGACATCTTTACTCCGCGAGCATTAGAACGCTCGTTTTAACGAAAACCCGGCGGTGCCTGTCGTTTGTCGGTTGTCGCGTGCAACGCTCCCATTGGTCCGAAGCGCTGACGTCAGCACGCGTCCCCCTCTCCCTCTCTTCCCAGCGCTGACAAACTGACAGTCACCGCCGGGTTTTTGTGAGAACGAGCTCTTTCGTTTTCGGCAAAGTCACGCGCACAGGTGGCGCGGAGCCAGAGAGGAGGAGGCGCCCCAAACCACCTTCAAGATAACAAAGCCGTAGTGCTGAATGAGATCGGGCAATCAGAGAAGGCCAACGCTGGACAGAAGATTGGAAACGGGTGCTGCGTCAGCGCTCGGCTTCAAGTCAAACTTAAGCCGAACTTTGACGCAATCGTCCTGGATCGATGGATGGATGGATGGATGTTAATGGCTATACCCTTTGCAACGGGCGGTAGCGTGCGCCACCCAGCCTATGTCTAAAAACACAAAAACATATGATTCCTCCCGCCCTTCTGAGACCAATTTGTTCCTTCTTACTATCTCCAGGCAGTGTAGGATATCACCAGGATGACCTTCGGGGGATGGGGTAAAAAAAACTATAAGCATCACCCCCCTGCCTCTTCCCCCGCCGAGGAAGTCGCCAATTTTCCTCTGGTCAAACCTTTGTCGGCGCAACCGCAGTACCGGACCCACTGGGAGACAGGGTTGAGACTTGGGCCCGGAGCCACGCGGAAGGGAGTCCCAATTTTCCTCTTTCCGGCCTGTCCAATCTGTGCCCAGTGTTGGCCTCCTCTGACGACGCCATCTCATTCAGCACTACGGCTTTGTTATCTTGTAGGTGTTGCGCTGCGGCGCGGTGGAATGCGGGCGTGCTCAGTTGCCGCTCTGCTGTCGCCGGTTGTTCTTCGTTCTGGGTGTCCGTAGTATAGCGGTGCGTGGGCTGTGATATCTGGGTGTATAGTTAAAACGATGGATGCGGTTCACTCCACAAGTGAAATGGATGCGGTTCTTTGGTTCTTTGCACGGGTGATATGAATGACCATGTCCAAGGGTGCCGACGTTGTCACGTTTCACGACGAAGAAGAAAGAAGAAGGAGAAGTGAAGAAAAAGAAGAGCGGTATCGCGGGTGCGAAAAGGATTGGAAGCTGAACCAAGAGCCGCGACGGTTGGCTGCTCGAACGGTGCGCTACCCGGCTCCGTCCCGGCGTCAGTGTGGACAACGTAACCGGCTTCGTCCCGGCTTCAACGCGCTGAAAAAATCAACGTACCTTGCCCCGTCCAGGCGGCAGGGAAGCTGAACGTCAACGTAACCGGCTTCGTCCCGGCTTCAGCACGGTGACCATCAGCGCAACCGGCTCCGTCCCGGGATCAAGGCACCCGGACCCGAGATAACCAACCCCCTCCCGACATCGCGGCACGCACTACTTCACCAACGATCAAGGTGCGAACATTCAAGGGCACCAGCGACCCGAGCTACGACCCCAGGGGTGACTATACTGCCTACCGAACGTGCTTGGACGGTCGAATGGTTTCTTTTCTTTTGCTTTTCTAACGTTGCTTCTTTTTATTTATATTTACTTCCTGACTTGAATATATTTTTTTTACTCATGCATTTGTCTCAGTCTCCCGATAATTCCTCTCACCTTCCCGGACGAACCTGACAATTTGGCGAGCCTGCCAGGATTGCTGGCCCATTACATCATAGTCATATCTTTTTCCGGAGGGTGAGAGGGGTGAGGGAGATTTGTGACGTGTTTCAACAATGGAAACTGACAAGTTAATCGCGGTAGCGAAAGAATTAGGCTATTCCGGGGCAAATTTGAGGAATTGGGTGGATGAGGAGAAAGTCCGGATAAGAGCTGAAAGAGCAGAGGAGCGCGAGCACTCCAGGTTAGACCGGGAGGCTGCTGACAGAACTTTAGCGGCGGAGTGCGCAAAACTGGACAAGGAGCGGGAGGTGCTTCAACTACGAATAGCAGCGCGCGATAATACACGTAACAGTTCAGAAGATGTGGAGGGCGCGCGTGAGGAACCACTAGGTTCCAGAAGCTTTGGGAGCCCACATAAGCTCATCCTGCAATTTAATGAGCGGCGAGACGACCTAGACGCATAGTTGCAGCGCTTTGAGCGCACTGCAACAGGCTTAGGATGGCCTCAGGAGAAGTGGGCTACTACTTTGGGGCTTTGCTTAACCGGGGAGGCGCTCACGGTTGTCGGTCGGATGACTCCGGCAGATGCGTTGGACTTTGCCAAGGTGAAGCTAGCACTTTTTCAGCGTTTTCGTTATACCAAAGAGGGATACCGCGACAGGTTCCGAGAATCTAAGCCGGAAGACGGCGAGACAAGAAGACAGTTTGCGGCCCGATTGGCAGGGTATTTTGATAGGTGGATTGAGATAGCAGGGATTGATAAGACTTTTGAAGCATTGCGAGACAATGTCTTAGTGGAGCAGTTCTTGTTGACTTGCTCAAGCAAGCTGGCAATATTTCTAAGAGAGCGGGACTGTCAAGGTTTGGACGACGTGGCAGCTAAGGCTGACCTGTTTCTGGAGGCTCAGGGACAACCTAGCACAACTAAACAAAAAGGAGACGAGATGGCAAATAAGCCAAGTGCCGTAAGCGAGGGGAATCGTAGAAGAGGGGAGGTCCAAAAAAGCATCCGTTGCTTTTTGTGTGGAAAGTCTGGGCACAGAGCAGAAAACTGCAGGAGTAGTGCACAAGGAAGGAGGGTTCTGCTGTGTTGGAACTGTGGTCGCAGTGGTCACAAGGCTGACGCTTGTAGAGAAAGGCCGAACGAGAGACACCAAGCTTCATGCCTCTGGACGATGCATCCAGGCAACTGCGACAAGTCAGATGACTGTTGCGTCACCTTGAGTAATGGCTATAAGATTTTAGTTGTTAACGCTGCCATGGGGAGGGCCCCGAAGTTCTTAGTAGAGAACATGCCCGTCGTCGAAGGGCGTCTCGGGGACCATAAGATATCGGTATTAAGAGACACCGGATGTAATACCGTTGTAGTTCGCGAGGAGCTGATTTCTCAGGAGAACCTAACTGGCAAGTCGAATCCAGTGTATCTGTTGGATCGAACGGTCCGGTATTTACCTGAGGCGGAGATCTTTGTGCAAACGCCCTACTACACAGGGAAGGTGTTAGCAAAGTGCGTCAGCAATCCGCTATACGACCTGGTGCTGGGAAATATACCGGGAATACGAGATGCTAATGACCCGTACCCAGATTGGGTAAAAGTAGATGAGTTGGCGGGTGAGAGATTGAATGATGAGGTAAAGCTGAATCGGCGTACTGGTAAGGAGGCAGATGCCAGCAAAAATACCGATTCGAGTGACAACAAAAGGGATTTGTCACATCAGGTAGAACCAGTAGAGGTCGCTCCAGCCCGGGAAACAGGCGTCGCTCAAAATGGAGCGAAGGGTGAGACGCCTCTGAGTGTACCTCAAGTGGCGATAATCAATACCACAGCGGAGGAACTCGCTAGAGAACAGAAAGCAGACGGAACTCTAACTCGGTGCTTCGACGATATTGGAACGATCACAAGAAAGCACAAGTGCAGGACCAAGTTCCAGTTCTTCATGAAGAACAATCTTCTGTACAGGGCGGCGGAATACTCTTCTGGGCGAAAGACAGAACAGCTGGTGCTCCCGAAAAAGTTCAGGGCCGCCGTTGTCGCTCTCGCACATGACAGCATCATGTCAGGACACCAGGGTATGAAGAATACGCTCAACCTGGTGGCTGCAGAATTTTTTGGCCAAGTATGCAGAGCGAGATTAAGAGGTACGTCCGATCTTGTGATATATGCCAACGTACAATACCCAAAGGAAAGGTTGGTAGGGCACCTCTAGGAAGAATGCCAACTATAGAGACACCTTTCCAGAGAGTGGCGATAGACTTAATTGGCCCCATCGCCCCGCGGGCAAGCTCAGAGAACAGATACATCCTGACAATGGTAGATATGGCTACGCGGTATCCGGATGCAGTAGCAATGAAGAGCATCGGGGCGCAGAAACTAGCAGAAGCTCTGGTGGAGATGTTCACAAGATATGGAGTGCCAACAGAAATTCTTAGCGATCGCGGATCGTGCTTTACATCAGAACTAATGAAAGAGGTCAGCCGACTTCTATCAATGAAACATCTCATTACCACTCCCTATCGCCCTATGGGGAACGGGCTATTAGAGAGATTCAACGGCACGATCAAGCAGATAGTAAAGCGGATGTGCCAGGAAAGGCCTCGTGACTGGGACAGATACCTACCAGCCCTTCTGTTCGCGTAAAGAGAAGTACCACAGTCGAGTCTGAAGTTCTCCCCTTTTGAACTACTCTACGGAAGAAGAGTGAGAGGTCCTCTGGCCATTCTGAAAGAGGTCTGGTCGAACGAAACCCTCAAGGAAGAAGTGAAGACATCGTACGGGTACATGTTAGAGTTGATAGAGAAGCTAGAAGAGACGTGCAAGCTAGCGCACAGTTGCTTGGAGGAAGCAAGAGCAAAGTACAAGGGGTACTACGACAGAAAGAGTTCCAACCGGAAGTTGAAGCAAGGTGACTTGGCGTTGATCCTTCTCCCTACAGATAAAAGTAAGATGATAATGCAGTGGAAAGGACCATTCCTGGTGTTGACAAGAAGGAATGAAGTTGACTACGAGTTAGACATGGGAGGTAGGACGAAGAATTTTCACATCAACATGTTAAAGAAGTATGAAGAGAGGGAAGGAAGTCGACAGGAGCAGGCACTTTGCAATGCTGCAGCAAGCACTCATGAAATGGATGACTTCAGTGATGACGCTGAAGAAGATGGTCATATCCCAATGCTGAGTTTGACAAAGCAGCAAGGGTGGCAGGATGTCGTCATAAACGGGAAGTTAGAAAGAGACAAGTCTTGCGAGGCACGCGAGTTAATAAAGAACTTCAGCGATATCTTTTCTGATCTTCCTGGTAGGACAAACCTCATGACATGTGACCTTCAGCTCACCACTACACAACCGATACAAGTGAGGCAGTATCCACTACCTTTGGCTGTTCAAGATGTAGTCGAGAACGAAATCACAGAGATGCTCAAGTTGGACAGTAATAGAGAGGTGTACGTCATCGTACAATGCCCCAGTGGTCATTGTGAAGAAGAAAGACGGGTCGAACAGATTTTGTATCGATTACAGACGGCTGAATGACGTCATACATCCTGACGCAGAGCCAATACCAAGAATCGACATGACGTTGGTCAAGGCAGGGCAAAAGCGTTTCTTCTCAAAACTTGACGTAGCCAAAGGCTACTGGCAGATTCCGATGGATGAACACGCTAAGGAGAAGACGGCTTTTTCGTCGACGAGCGGGCATTATCAGTTCAAGTTCATGCCGTTCGGTCTCAAGACCGCCTCTGCTACGTTCACAAAGCTGATGCGTAAGCTGCTAGATGGGGTGCGAGACGCGCATCACTACATCGATGATGTCCTAGTTGCCACGAGTTCATGGGAGGACCATATAGAGACGCTCAGGACGATTTTTGAGCGTCTACGAGCAGCGAACATCACAGTAAAACCGAAGAAATGTCAGATAGGGTTCGAAGAAATTAGTTTCCTTGGACGTGAAATTGGAATGGGTAATGTAGCTCCGGATGCACAAATCATCGAAAGGATCCGAGATGCACCACGACCGCAAACGAAACGCCAAGTTCGTACGTTTCTCGGACTAACAGGATTCTACAGGCAGTTTGTGCCGAACTACGCAGAAGTTGCAGCACCGTTGGTAGACCTGTCTAGAAAGGGAGCACCTAATGGTGTCGAGTGGGGCCCGAGGCAAGAGCATGCTTTCACAGAGCTAAAAAGACGGTTGGACCAGCCACCGATTCTGCTGTCACCAAATCCTGAGAAGGAATTTGTGTTACGCACTGATGCGTCAGAAGCAAGTTTGGGGGCAGTGTTACTGCAGGAGATGGAAGGGATGCTGCACCCAGTAGCATATGCCAGTCGGAAACTGACTAGCTCCGAGAAGAACTTCGCCACCGTGGAAAAGGAATGTCTAGCGCTGGTTTGGGCAGTTGGCCGGTTTAAGCTCTTTTTGTATGATAGGACATTTCGCGTCCAGACTGACCATCAGCCGCTGGAATTTCTCAACAAGGCAAGACTCACGAATAGTCGAGTAATGAGATAGAGCATGGCGTTGCAAGATCACAGTTTCAACGTAGAGTATATCAAAGGTAGGGATAACGTGGGCGCAGACTTTTTAAGCCGGCGCTAGGGTGCCTCTCAAGAGGGAGATGGATGGTTCACCGACCGGAGCTGATTGAGAGGTGCGTGCCACAAATCCCTACATACGTCAGCGGTATCGAGGAACCACTGTCAGTATCGACTTAGGTTCTAACAGGTCCCAACCTTGGTAGCTTGTCAGTGTTGTGGGTTCTTATAAGTTCGTTTTTTTTTGTGTGTGTTTTATGGTTGTACGTTTATCGGATAAATTTTCTGAAGAAGGATAAGTTCGACCTACGACGTGGTGTTTTAGTGTATTATTGAAGTACGAATCAGAGATGCTTAGTTTGTAAATATTTTGTTTCGGTAAAAGTGTGAAATGATGTGACATATTTCGGCAACGGTTGGGTGATGGCGTGATCGTTGGTGGGGTGTGTTGTGAAAGTGTCGTGACAAGAGCTCGTCTTTCTCGGTTGTGGTCAGCGATGTTGTGACGGTACCCAGAAGGGAAGAAGTGGCCAAGATAGAAGTTTGTTACACACTTCTCGTGTTTGTGGGGTGATGTCATGATTTGGGAAACGAAAAGGAAGAAGGAGAAGTGAAGAAAAAGAAGAGCGATATCGCGGGTGCGCAGGGATTCGAAGCTGAACCAAGAGCCGCGACGGTTGGCTGCTCGAACGGTGCGATACCCGGCTCCGTCCCGGCGTCAGGGTGGACAACGTAAGCGTCTTCGTCCCGGCTTCAACGCGCTGAAAAATCAACGTACCTGGCCCCGTCCAGGCGGCAGGGAAGCTGAACGTCAACGTAACCGGCTTCGTCCCGGCTTCAGCACGGTGACCATCAGCGCAACCGGCTCCGTCCCGGGATCAAGGCACCCGGACCCGAGATAACCAACCCCCTCCCGACATCGCGGCACGCACTACTTCACCAACGATCAAGGGGCGAACATTCAAGGGCACCAGCGACCCGAGCTACGACACCAGGGGTGACTATACTGCCTACCGAACGTGCTTGGACGGTCGAATGGTTTCTTTTCTTTTGCTTTTCTAACGTTGCTTCTTTTTATTTATATTTACTTCCTGACTTGAATATATTTTTTTTTACTCATGCATTTGTCTCAGTCTCCCGATAATTCCTCTCACCTTCCCGGACGAACCTGACAGACGTACTCTGACAGGCAGAGTACACTAAAGTGCTGAAAAAAATTACTGGAAGATCCATTGGTAGATTTAGGGGGAATCTGTTATCATGACACTTGGGAAACGCCACACACGCACCCCTTTGAGAAAAGCTAACCCTGACCCCGTAACGAAGCCAAAAATAGGCGGCATAAAATAGAGAAAGCAAAATAAAAAGCCAAAAGCAAAAAGTAAAGGGGTCAACGTTAGCGTTTCCCAAAGGGCGACGTGTGTGACGTTTCTGAGGGTCAGGCTGTATACCGATTTCCTAAGATAAACCAATGAATTATCCTCTATTTTTGTTTAAAAAGATCACATTGTTTTAGGAGTTTAAGGCTAACTAACATAATAAAACTATAAAAAATGTGTCTCCATAACATGTAGAGAGGCCAATAGGCCTCCTGAGATGAAGTTTCGAACTAACTTTGGCTCCCAATTTTTGGGTACTACGTAGTACCAGCTCAGCGCCTTGGCTTCACACTACTTGTGGCGCCCTCGTTTTGGGTAGTACAAGATCGCCTGAATAAACATCAGAGGAGCTTCGCATAGCAACCCCCCTGCTAAGCTTCTTGTTTTTTTGCGGTGCTGAAAAACAGGGGGGAAATCTTTCCATGCCCGAATTCGGTTATATTACACGGCGTAAAAAACTCGAATTAAGGAATTCATGCCACCACCACAAAGTTATGCGTCTCCGGTATGGCGTGGTCACGTCGGAGTACCACGCGTCGGAGAGTTTCAGTTTCTTTCTCTGTAACGTTTCTAGAACGTGCGAAACGGCACCCCCTGACACGAGATATCAGCGTCTTAGCTTGAGCCTATGCAAGGGCTGCGTTTTGATATTTGCTGTTTTTTTTTTGTGTTCCCTACGATCGCGTGTGGTACCAGAACAGCTACGCTTATATTGGCGTGGCAGACTCAGACGCGCAAGTTTATACTACCCGTTAGCGATAAACGAATCGCAGAGTTCTGACAGGTTCACCTGGGTAACGCAGAAGGCCTATGATAAGGGACGAAGGCATGGATCAATCGGCTGCAGGTTGGGTTCCTATCCATGTCTCCGAAATCTTTTAGCCATCGTCGGCTCAGTGCTAAGCCTCCTAGTTTCAGAACTCCTCCGCGGATGCCTATCGAGCTCTTAGCTCCGAATTCTAGAAAGGAGTGCCTAGCTTGGCGTCGATGATCCTATTCGATTGCGTAAGCCTATGCAAGGCTCAGAATAGAAGCAAACTTATTTTATCTTCAAGCTCAGTCCATTCTTCCCTAGATTCCGTTCTTGCCTTCTACACCCGACGAGAATACAACAGTTGTGCCGTGTGAGCTGTATTTAGTAGAGATAACAGAGAACATGCAGCAGAGTTGGTGACATTTCAACGCCTTGAAACCCTTTTTGTTACCAAATCTGGGGCTTTCAAGGTGAATTTTTTTCTGACTTTTTGAAGTTTTATGTATTTTGTTTTAACCCTGATACTCAATAAAAGCTGCTTTTAATAAAAAGAAAATTCGGGATGATGTGCAGAAAATAATTTTTCTTTCATCTTTCGAAACTGCATTTTCACGGATTGCTCTTACCCATCAAAAATGATCCTCCACGTGACGTCCCTCAGTTCCGCGCTTTTAATATTCCCTTGACGCCACTGCAGATAAAGGTGTTTTATGTGTTATGAGATTGAAATATGATGCACGTCGTAGGTCCCAAACAAGGCGAATATTGCATGTCTCCGAGAAGTGTTCGTCTAGTGCTCGTTAATGTCTTTTTGAGTGTTGGTCCAGTGGGAACCACAGCCGACACAACCACAGCACAACTTCCTCTCCCGTCTTCCTCGCAGTACGAGCTCGGAACGAGCTTGGAACGGAACTTCATCGATCCACTGGAACGCGAGCTGCGACGGGTTCGGCGAAGCGAGAGTTTCGTGCAAATCATGTTCCACTCGAAGCAGTGGCGCCCCCTGGCGCGACAGCTGGACCGCGAACGAGGCTTCAGCGACGACGCCATCAATGCGACGACATCTTCAACGACATCTACTTGATAGCCACTCTACAGATATTGAATAAGCCACGTTCCAAAAAAGCGGCGCTAGATTTATTTGTTTCGATTATCATATGGGCGCCGCCATTTTGGTGCTCAGTGTAACAGGGCGGGCGCAATGGCCGAAGACATCGTACAAAAGGCACGGCGTTCGTCGCAGACACGATGACAGAGTCGTCTGCACACACGCCCCATGCTTGTTTGAAGCAGGCTTGTTTCATAACGTTTAGGCTTAGAATATTTCTGCAGACAGTTTCTGTATGGCCAGTGTGACAGAATCCGTCGTGGAAGAAGGAAACGCGCCTCGTACAGTGTGTGCAGACTGTCTTTTCTACAATGTATGATCAGTGCGACTGCGCATTAAAAAAATGCGACCTCCTGAGCCTAACGTGCGGTGTCGAGTGGCTCAGGCGACAATATTTTGCCTTGTTGTGTGGACTGCTGTAACATTGCTGAAGGATCGAAAACTAGCTGTTTCCTGCAATTTCAGCTAAACTTTCAAATCGCTGGCAACACTGATGTTAGGTACCAAAATGGCCGAAGCACGGCCGCTCGATCACTGAAGGCTTCGCTGCCGAAAAAAACCAGCGATATCCGAGTTACAAGGGGGGAAGGAAAAGGGGGGGGGGGGGGGGGGGGGGCTCTGATGGTTTGTTTACACGATGCATCTTTTCAACGCGCAACGGTTTAGCGAAATCGGCCTGTTAGCACGTATAGGAGTCGTGAAACTCTTGACGTATTAACTCACGAGAATTTCGCCAAACCTTGACATCTGCACCCGGGGATATCAAGTGTTTTGATCGAAATCATGTGAAGTAAGCACCGTGTGGAGTGAAATCCCCGAGCGCGCTCTCGCACACCTCGTCCCCAAGCCTTTTGGGACGAGTATAGCTCGTCTGCTTTCCCCGGTTCACACACTCGACCGTTTCGGACGACCTAGGCTCGCTTATTGCTAAGTTTGTGTCTCTGCCCACAGATGGCAGCACCAACTTTTTTCTTAAATCTTGCTGTAAGGACGCTAAAAAACGTGGAGAGGGCGTGACGTAATTCGTTTGAAACCTAGTCAAACAAAAACGTAAACAAGGCTAATGTAAACATCAACAGGATTTTGTAAACACCGAGAAACCTAACAAAAATCACGTGTAATTTTTTTTTTTTTTTTTTTTTGCTTTGTGTTTGGGCGGTGGAACGAAAGTGTGTGGTGTCACGCGCTGCCGTAATGGGGCTTCGCTGTGTGAGCGGCTGCAAAAATCGCACCGGTTGTCCTTCCGTGTGGATTTCGTTTCAGCGGAAAGGCCCGCGTGCATTACATTCCGAATTTCGCAGTTACGTGAAATAATTAGTGATCCCCTTATACGCTCACCGAACTGCGAAAGCGATGAGTTTCGTTCCTCGGTCACCGTCTGAGCAATGACGACCCCATCGGAGAGGATCCGAGTGTGCGGACTCTGTGATTTTGTGCACTTCAAAGCAGATGACAAAAGCGCGTCGAAGAAAGTGCGGAGTCTTGACTCTTCCAGTGATAGCTTATACGTAGATTTCTCCTCCGAAACACTTTCTTACTACCCGCTGGTGAAGACAAAACACATCTAGGACGTTCGGGTGATGGAAACGGATTTAATTGT
Source organism: Ixodes persulcatus (assembly GCA_013358835.2). Lineage (NCBI taxonomy): Eukaryota > Metazoa > Arthropoda > Arachnida > Ixodida > Ixodidae > Ixodes > Ixodes persulcatus. Next base: position 212,928 of record JABSTQ010009680.1, on the reverse strand, counting down.
TACTTACAAAAATACATCGAGCGCGAAAACGAGATGCGCCCGCTGTCCAATCTGCACGACACATGTACATTGTTAAATACGCATAAAAAGAAAAACTGTAAAACTAAATTGCAACAGAAAGGAAGTTGACACGCTGTCGTCAGTCGACTAAACGTCTCAAAATGAGCTGAGTCCTCAACATGTGCAAAGTGTGAAACCGATGTTACGCATTTTCCGCCAATCACGATACCTTTATATACAGTCGCACGCTTGTTCGGCTCCGATTTAGAAACATCTATTATGTTCAGTCGTACATACGTGAGGAGACACGCAATCGGTGCCCGATGGTTTTCTTTAGTTGCGATGTGCACCAAAGCGATCCCCAGCCGACGTACACGAGGAAATTCATCGCGATCATGCTTTGGGTGGGTGTCCAACAGCGAACCGATTAACTCATGAAGCACATACTGTACTCTCGTATTTTATTTACCTAGAATCAAATTCGTTTTTCGCTGCTGCTCAACATGGTTTCCGTCGCTTATTTTTTTTTTTTTTTTGTAAAACGCAGCTGCTTCATTTCGCCCATTCTTTTGAATGCTATACAGAATAAAAACCATCAGTCTGACTATATTTTTTCTCGATTCTTCTAAAGCATTTGACAAGGTTTATCATAACTTACTAAAACTTAATCATTATTCATTAAACCTAGATCTTAAATTGTTAACCTCGCTGGAATGCTTTTTTACCAACCGCTCTTTTATGAAACTCTAAATGGCAATAATTACTCCCTGACTGATGTGGTATTGGGCGTACCCCAAGGTTCGGTTTTATGCCTGGTTGTTTTTATAATATTCTTTAATAATTTACCAAGTTGTGCTTCTTCCTCCATGCATTTATACGCGAATGACTGTAATTTATCGTGAAGCTCATGGTGATGACCAGTGGCGTAGGCCGAGGGGGGCTTCGGGGGTCGAACCCCCAAACCCCCCCTCTGCCTACGCCCTGGTCGCCCCCCCCCCCCCCCCCCCCCCCGCCTTGGGCCCGCTCGCTACTTTGCTCACGCAGTCGGTGTTGCACGGAGCACGGAGCAAAGGGGGAGCGCGGACTACGTATCTCCAACTTATATTCTTTCGGGAGTAATGTTTGTGGGGTACAAAATGCTCAAATAAAGAAAATAGTCAATATTCTTCATTCATGCTTATTTGATGGTATGCGGAACTTGATACCAGATATAAAGAGAACGGATATTTCGAAACATTTGTGGGGTGAAGGATGGCAATTTCAAGGCAAAGTATTACAAACTATCCTCACTGAAATACATGGTTAAATCAAACTAAAGTGGACATAATAAAACGCACACATGGTGATAATATAAAACAATGTCAGTGATGTCAGGAAGATTAAATTAATTGTAAAAACAATTGCAGTATAAGCACCGGGTGGCGCTGCGCTCATGCACACCTTGTGTACTGATCAGAATTACGTGCTTTCGACTAGAAATTACCGCGAATAATAAAGTAACTGTGATAGTTATTTCAAAAAGCAATTTACAGGATGTCTTGATAATTTCGTTTATGCCAAGCGCCTACATTTTAAGATGCAACCGCCTGCGTTCACGGCAAATAATATCCAGGATGTCCACCACTTGAGCTTCAATGTTGCGGTGAACCTTCAAAAGCACTTGACCGAGCAGTCGCTCATTGGAAGTGGACGCTCTCAGGTATGTTTTGAACCGTCGTAGTGAAGAGAACGAGCGCTCAGCTTCCGACGTGATTACGCGCAGAGTAGCTAGGATCTTGAGGAGAGACGTTTGGGAATGGGGCCTCGGAACGGAGGGCGACCGCGCCTGTAGCGCAGACATGACGGGAGTTTCATGTTTCTCCCTCTTTCATTGGACAGCCTAAAATTTCTCTATATTTGGCGAAGTTTCCCTCACTTCGTGAAATTTCCCTCCATCAAGACGCCCGTCTCGATGGTCGCTCACGGATGCGATGAAGTTCGTCTTGCTTACTGCTTTGCATGTCGAGGTGGCATCCGATGCAATTCCTTATTAGATCAATCTTTTCGTTGCACGGAACATCAAAAACTCTGAAGAGCCTTCATATTCTCACTACGCATAGGCGCAAGGGTATTCAAATTCGTTTCCATGTTCGGCGTATGGTTTGCTTGTTTGTATGTGGTGTGTGATGTAATTTCTCTGGGTGACGGAACGACCAGTTCGGACTGGTGACTTCTCATTGCTTGGTTTCTCCAATTAGGGTGGGCCCCCCAGACGGGGGGGGGGTGACCTCCAAGGGAGCCGAGGGATATAGAAGTGATCACTGCGACGGGGCTGTGTGGTTCATGGTTGCCACTCAGTGACCGTCGGACCCGCTGTGAGGCACGCTCGTGTCCTAGTAGCGGAGTTGGAGGGTGAGTCGGGCACTTGGGTACTTTTAGTACCGGTTGGTTTTCCCGGGCCGTTCCACTGGCTGTCCCATATTACTGGTTTCATTTATCCCCCTTAATTTCCAATTGGCTTTTTACAGAAATTATCAATTGATCCAAAGGATCCAATTCATTTTATCTCACATTGGCTTTAAATCGGTTGTGCCCACGAGGCGGTACCGATTGAGGCATTTTTATTTTTCATCCTTTCAGCAAAGCCTCGACTTATCAAATGCCCCGAGGATATTCCGCTGCAGCCTTTGGACCACACTGCAAGATAACGCGGCCTAGCAAAAATCAAACTTTCTTTCCTTCGGCATCTTGTTCTGTAGCACGAATTTGTTAAACCTTTAATAAAGAATAGATTTTAGTTTTGTGATTGTTTACAATTACCCTCGTCCTGTATATGTGCCCCTAGCAACCGTCCCCTGCGAGGACGGTAGCTCTGATATTTCAACAGCGTCGAGATGTTTTTGTTTTGTTTTTTTGCTGCCTAGTTGTTTTTTGTTTTTGCTTTTTTTGACAGTATAGCCTGCCGGTAACAGCCAGGCGGCGCCAGTAGAATGAGAGCCCAAGCTTATATCCTGCCTTGGTGTAACTTTGCAAAGGGTAAACGATAAGCCAGCCAACCCCCCCCCAATTGCGTGCCGACGGCTTCGATATTAACTTCGTATACGAGCACAACGCACGCATATTGGAGCCTGATACTTCGCAGTAAAATCGTAGTACTCTGGTGATACGTAGTCATGTTTCCAGTGGCCCGCTAGGCCGCAGCTTCCGCCGTATTTGCATGTAATGCGATCATGGCTTCCTGGCCTACCCAGTATTTCTTGCTTCCGTCGCTAGATAGTGCCAGACCAAACAGCATTGCAGGTTGCCTATAGACCAGTGTCCGAAATCCTATCCCCCAGCGATAAAAATGTGAAATAATAATCTCAAGCGCAGGCTCTTGTAAAGAAAGGTGCTGCTCATAAAACAAGGTTTTTGCTCTTTGCAGCACTCTTGACATTGATGCTGTTCTTGGAGCTTGGTGACTATGCCTTTCCGACGTTCTTGCACTACGATATGTGCAAAGGTTTAAAAAAAAAGAAACGGAGTCTTGCAAAGAACGCAGCCTCCCCCCCCCCCCCCTTTTTTTTACCGTATCATTGCATCAGCATGAACAAACATGGCGGTGCCCACGGAGCAGAGCAGACACTGGTCTATAGCTATCCCTTTGTTTCGTGTGGCCAGCACGCGTTAGTAATGCAGTGGTACCTCAAAAGTGGAGAGAGTTGTGTGCTGTGAGAAAGCTTTCAAAGTTGGTGGGCCGCAACTACGACGACAGTAGAACAGTGAGCCACCACGCCCGTATTCCAATAAATGAAGCTTGCTCCGTTTGGAAAAATAACAATGCAGCTTCCCCCATCTTATTCCAACACAGCCTCCCTAATCTTTACGTGAACGTCCGTACCACCGAGCTCACCCTGCTTCGTAATTGGGGGGGGGGGGGGGGGGGTTAATTTATGCCATTGAACACCCCCCTTCCCCCCCCCCCCCCCCCCGATATAAATTCCTGGCTACGCCACTGGTGATGACGATCCACGCCTTTTGCAATCTAATTTAAATAATATTACTCTTTGGTGCAAAAATGGCGTATGGAAAACAACCCCTATCCAATGCTAACTAATCCGGGTTTCCCGGCAAGGCGCGCGCCCTTCAGCATGTACACTGACCGACATCCAACTTGAATCCGTAAGCTCATACCGTTATCTAGGTTCTACTTTATTATTGACTTTAATCTGAAAACCCGATATGTATATAATGATCGCAATCGCTAACTGCATATTGGGATAACAACGACGGAAGTTCAAAACGGCCCCAGTTAATTTAAAACTTCTTCTTTATAACACCGTTGTACGGTATAAATTAGAATACGCAGCCTCTATTTGGGATCCTAACCATGCCGTTCTACATAAAGCTTTCGAACTAGTTCAAATTAACACCGTTCATTTCATTCTGTCTAATTATAATCGAACAGCCCGCATATCATCAATGAAGTCCAGTTTGTTGCTTCCCTGTTTATCATTGCGTAGAAAGATTTTTCGACTTTGCCTGTTTCATAAAGTGTATCATCATCCGTCATTGAGAGACACTTTCTTTACATATTGCCTAACTATTACTCTTCCATTTTGGACCATCAGAATAAAGTTGGATTAACACGTTGCCAAGCGAACGCCCTTTTTTGTTCATTTATTCCGCATACATCAAACGACTGAAACCACCTTCCAGTAGATATCGCAACTACACCCGATTATTTTTTTCGCCAATCTCTGTTTACATTTCTGTTTGATGAGCCGACATGAGTCATTTGAGTTTATTCAGAGTGTCTAGCGACCGGGAACACCGGGAATTGTCAGGGAAATTTTAATTACCGGGAAAAATCAGGGAATTGTCAGGGATATTGTCAAAAAGCGAGCCCAGTGAGGGAAAATGAGCCGGAAACGCCATCGAGTGCCTGAGCAAAGACTTGAGGACTTGGGGGCAGAAACATAGGCAATAAATTCAGCTTAGAGCGAAGCGCGGGCTCTGCTCATCCGATGTAGAGTGCTACCCGATGCAAAGAGAACAGCCGACGAATCCAGTCCAAGACTTGAATTGGATTGGGGGCGCGACACTAGTCTAGATCCAGTTAGAGCTACTAGATTTAGTAACAAATGGGAAAGGCCGCAACCATGCTGCCATTCGGTTATTGACGTCTGTGGTTGAGCGTCGTGTTTTCATCGTGTTTCCGGAAGTGGCCTCTTCACTGACGATGTCGGCGGCAAGAAAGTGCTCGTTTAATCCGGACTGGACGAACCCGAATATATCGTATGCAAGTTAGATTAGGCCCGCGCAAAATGATCCTCATTGTGCTCAATGCTCAATGCCTCGTGTTATATATAAAAAAAAATGTGTTATATATATGTAACTATATAAGGCTCAATGCCTTATATATTTAACCGCATCTAGAGTGGTCAGGGAATTTCATCTGAAATTGTCAGGGAAAACCTGGAAAAGTCAGGGAATTTCAAAAGAATCCTTCGCTAGACACCCTGGTTTATTTATTTTATTTGTAACGGATGTTGCTTTCAGCTTTTGCCAATCAGAGTGTATTTTTTAATGTTTGTAGTTCTCGCCGCATCTCTTTGATATGTCTTTTTTTTTCTTATTGTATTTATTTACTTCTCTCCTTTACAATGCTTCGGCACTTGTGGGTATGTACAATAAATAACTAAACTCTCTGCCTTGCTCTGTTCACCAAGAACATATTGACGGTCGTCCATAATAACCGAGTTTCCAGAGAAGACGAGAACCGAACGCCACGCGTTCGAGCACTCGTCGAGCGCCGCTGTTGTGACGATGAGAAACTTTATTAGAGAGTTTTAGAATAACGTACGCAATATGAGCGCACGCTAGCGCTAAATTTAGTGTTTGTGTCAGCGCACGGTCTACGCAGTAGTTTTAGAATGGCGTTTCTCCGCTGCCACAGGCTAGCCCAAGCATCTCGGGCTTGCAACGCCACCACGATGCAGTAAAACGTTTTATTTCACGCACGAAATGTTGTAACTTGAGAGAAAAACAAGTTTATTGGTTTTGAGTAACATTTTTAGATTTGTTTAAATATGATAATGCAACGGCAGCGCTTGACCGGTCGTGTCCGATTGAGTCGCCTCGGAAAGAGAGGTCTCGTGCACTGACCTTTTCGCGCCATACCTTCGCCGAGAAACGTTTGCGCGTCGCAAGCAGTAAGTTGCCGGCGATCGTTGCCCACCTTCCTCGGTCGTCCAAAACGTTTCTGATGTCCACCTCCCATAGGAGTGCAATATCGTCCCGTGTTTAAGATCGGAGTCGCGAGGATACCGCCGACTTCGCGCTCACGACGTCGCCAAAGAGGCCGCTGCTGCGGTGTCCGCGGTCCGGTGGTCCAAGGAGCCGGTGTCTGTCGGCCTATGGGAGCCGCCAGTTTTTAACTGTGCTCGTCTTGGCTGTACCCAACTTCTCATCACAAATCCCCTTCGAGGAGCGCAAAGACTCGTTGCGTACGCACTTAATTTCTGAAAAATAGCGTACGCTAAAATAGCCCACGCAAAACACGCAGCGTGGTCAGCGTTCGGCGCATGCGCAGGGATGATGACGCTATTATTTGCGTACGCAAAGGTTTAGCTTGCGCTATTCTAAAACTGTTTAATATGTCGTCTCGTTACGTACCGTGTTTTCCTACGTCAAGCTCTTTCGTCATTAACTGTACAACCGCCAACAACTGCGAGCATCACGGCAAGTGCCTTCAGCTGAGGAGGATTGTTTGGTTATGCATGGGTGAGTGAGAAATCGTGCGAAATGGGCGAGCGTCAAGAGGTAAAGGCTTGCGGGAGCTACACTCCAAAAAAAGTCCGTAGAACTGCGGCCGCAGCAGAAGAAACGTCCACGGGCTCCTGCCGCATGACTATGTCAAGTGCGCAAGAAGTGAATGCCCGTAGTCCGGCAGAAACAAATGTGCAGCCCCCCGCGCCGCCGTCTCCAATGCGCGTTCATAGAGTAATATAGACTATGACGCAAATGCGGAATTGCGTGCGATTGTTTTTAACACTTCGCTGAGTCGCGCGAGAGTGTTGCGTGAACTGCCCGTGCTGCAAAGCACACGAGCTCGGCCGCTCGGCCCCTATCCGGAACGATGAGCGAAGATCGTGGGATCACGGCGAAATCGCCCTTCAATCATACAGGAGCGCGCCACGTTGAAGCGAGTAAAGGCTTGTTCACACAGTTGAGTCGACAGCGTTGCGCTGCGTTGCGGCGTGCGGCACAGCGCCTCCTCATTGGCTCGGTGTAAGGGTCGCCTTAGCAACAGCTCGACGCAACTATACGCAGTCGATCAAGGTGAAACTCAACTGTGTGAACGAACTTTTAAGCGATACTACAACGAAATTTCGGCCCCTAGTTTTTGGTTTATATGTGTTCAAAGGAGCAGCATCACATCGGACACACCAATATCTTGTTAAAAAAGACACGAAAAGAAATTTTAAAACTAATTAAACGATTAGCAAAAAGCGCATGGTGGATGTCGGTAAAGCCTCGTTTGTAATGCAAGTCTAGGAACCTTGACAGTAAGTGACGATAACTGTCTCGCCTAGAACTATACATGCTTTGAACCTGACGTCGTCCCGACAGTTCTACGGCCAGCACAAGCGAGGATGGGAGGGAGGAACTGCCCTCTCAACGGGACGCTCTTGTGTGTCCCAGACGTCGCTATTTTTCCTTTACAAGATTATAGAAGATTAACCCGTCATTCAAAATTCACAGAAAAGCAGCTTTGTGCTTCGATTGCTTCGGTGGCTGGAACAGCTAGTACATCCTGACGACGTCAGACTCGCCGCAGCTTTACTCATGCCGAGACAGACTACGTCACTATTGCGCCGGATGTGACGTGCTCTCCGCTGGCGGCTTTCCGAGCGCTTGCCAGTGTGGGCCTTTTATAACAGAAAATGCAGCCATCAGGCTCGCTTGGGAATCCTTATATTCCGTAGAATCTTTCGGAAACAATTCTGGGCTCCGCCTTGGTCGTGGAAAAAGAGACGAAGTCATTTGCCGGCGAAGCAATGGCGTGCGTGACCAGCCTGACAAATCTACACACGGTTGACTTGTGCACACCCCACAGGTCGCCCAAAAACTACCTGAGGGTGTTTGTCGCGTAGAACCAAAGAGCAACCCGGAGCTGGTTTATGGGTGACAAGAGGTAGTTGGGACGGCCGTCAAAAGCGATGAGGTGTTCGATTCGGCTCAGCAGCCGTATGGTCAGAATGAAAATCATCCTTGGATAGTCGGAATCGCGTGATTAAATTTTCGTCATCGTGCCGCTACAAGGGGTTGCCCCTCGGCCGTACCTGACGTGGTCTGCAGCTGCACTGAATCCAAAGAACATCGATAGAATCTTGGCAATCTTCCTGGTCACTATCATCACCTGAAAAGAACGTCGAATCGGCAGAGAAGTCGACATACAGTAAAGTTGTCGCGAACCGTACGATTCTCAGGAAGCCTCTGCTAACTGCTAAAATATAGATTGTGATGCTAAAATTCCTATCGAGTAAAAATATAATATGAAGGATATCACGAACGCACCACGCACAAACGTTGAAGCATGTTTATATTGTTTATTGTTCAAGCCAGATATTTTCCACAATAAAAGTGTGAGTACCAGTCGTCAAGAATCAGCTGATCATTGCACTTGGACGTTGCCGTTAATCAAAACATCGATTGCAACGACTGATCCGCACTTCATGGCGAAGAATGAAAATGCGAATATTGACACTTTGGACACACGTTTCAGTAATCTTCCAAACTAAATACTTTCGATCGTTTACATTGATCAAATCAAACACAACCAAAAACAACATCTGTGTTACATTTCGCGCCGTCTCCGCTTCGCCCGGCTAGGGCTAACGCTTACTGTCAGTCGAAAGCATATTTATACATAAGGGTCAATAAACATTTATCATGGCAATATTTCGTATCCTTCGCACAATCGAAGGTCATTCCCTGGCTATTGTTACAGTTTCAGCCTGAAACACACTTTAGAACCACTTCTGTCCATCGCGCCTACCGCCACAAACCAGACGCCATGTTTTGAATCCGGGATTAAAAAAAAAAACCAAAAACAAAGCGCTTAATGTTGAGCGCTCACGATAGGCGTGTGTTAGTAGGTTTAGCAATAAGGAATATTGGTGCAACAAAACGAAACCGAAACTCAGCTTTGGTTCCCGGCTAAACTTTGGTTCCCGGCATTGGTGCAACCGGCCCTTAGAGAAAGACGTCGTGCGTGAGTTAGTTCCGAACGTTTATTGATATCATGTTACAATTCCCGAAAACATTCGGTTGCCAGGATATCCCTGCATAGGCCTCATGTGAACAAATATTTTTTATAAGCGTAAGAACATTTGCGAAAAGTCTGCGATGAGCCCAAGAAGCTGTAGCTCGAGTGTGGCCATTGCTTCACATGCTCCTCAGGGATTCTTATTTATAAAGTTGTTGATCAAGGACTCTTTTTTTTGTAAAGTGAGTCGATTGCGAGCGTATATCGCGAGGGCTTTGTGTCAAGCTAATCGTCACGTTTATGCTCACAACTACTTCGTCTAAGGCAAGCGGACCGATTCCAACCCGGTGCCGGTGCTGTGATTACGTTATCACTGCAAGATGTGCTATTACTCCATGGCACGTGAAGGGTACGAAAATGTCTACGTGCCACCACTTCACATGCAGCTATTAAATGCCTAGAGCTTACCTGCATAAACTACATGCAATTTCTCATTATTCCTTCGTTGTGGAAACTCACTGAAAACACCCTACCGTTTTCGTCCTCGTTCTTTCGAGCAGGCAAGGTGATGGCCTCTCATTAGCCAGTTTGGTAGCCCACCATAACCAAGTCTACTCAAGCTCCCCCCATGCCCACACCGTTGGCCACCCAGACAGCTGTATTGCCAAAACCAGCCGCTGTTTCGAGTTTTAAGCCGCTAGACGGCGTTGTCGGCGCCGAAATCTTCATGATGGCAGCACCCTTAAAAATAATATATTAGTGTCGTGACGCCGTTATTGAATTTGACAAAATGTCTAAGCCAGACAAATTTATTTTCGGATTTGTCCAACGTTCCCCGTGGTTTCATGTGGTGATTTAAGTACAATTAATATTTTAAAACTCGTTAAATACGTACGCTAGTGTTAACTCAATATTTAAATCAGTGGTTCTCAAATGGGGGTCCGGGGACCCTCTGGGGTCCGCGAAGGCATTCTAGGGGTCCGCAAAGTTAGTCAACCCGGCAAAAAAAATTGTTTTGTATTTTTAGGTCGAGAAGAAAGGTATCCGATTTCGGGCGAGTTTTCTCATGTGTATGCCAATAACAGAGGTCTACTTCACACTAGCCCTTAGTTATATCTATTTATTAAATCATTATTATATTTAACTTCTACCTTTCCTCTCCCCTCACCACGAACGGGGTCCTCCATCATCTCCGCCGATTCACAAGGGGTCCGCAAAACATCTATGGTTGAGAACCACTGATTTAAATGATAATAAAAACGTATTTACTGTCGCTGCGTAGATTAAATTGTGCTCGCTTGTGATATACAATCATTTGCCAGAATTATCTCGTTTTTGTGCGGCTACTAAGGGTGTGCGTAGAAAACACGAATGTATCTGTGGATGATTTTCCTATTAAAGCTTCATAACTCATCAGCGTCTATTGGCTTCAAATGGTATTAAATTAGATAAGATTAGATAAGCCTTAATCATTTTGTTAAAGCAAGGAATACATCTTAACGGAACACCCTAATCCTCAGAAGTCGTACGTCCGTGCGCCCCTCCGTGCATTTTCTCGCTAAATTTAACGGAGAACTTGACGATAGGTGACGTCATGGGACCCCGTGGCACCACGACCAGACACCGTGACGTCTATTTACCCGCTAAATTTAGCTGAGAAAGTAAAGCGACGTGACCTGGCGTCGTTCGACGTTATGTCACGTTACAGCGCAACGTCACGGTGTCAAATCCTGCATTGTGTCAGGAGATACCATTACGTCAGGTGACGTCTAATCACGTGGGCTTGTGACGTCACATTGACAAATCCTGGTGCCAGGTGGTAATACGTCGCTCCACGAAACGACGGCTTAAAGTCTTCTAAGCAAATTAACGATCGCGTTTTAAATACTGTAGTTCATAAATTACTGTGCTTTGAAGATAATTTGTCCCGTGTAATTTTTGAACAGAAAGTGTTCCGAAGGCACGCTTCTCTTAATTTATTCGCCCAATAAGCCGTATTGTAATTTCTTTACGTTTCAAAAATCAATTACGACACATCATCCGTGCGATATGTGGCAAAGACACCGGGCTCCAGAGGGGGAAAGTTGCCGAGTAGCCCACGATGATGGATAGCGCTAGCCACCTCTCCGAGTCAAAGGAACAATGCAAGAATTTTAGCCCTTTCAGTAAATACCGTTTAAAATTTTTCCTCGACATTCTTACCCCATAAAACACGGGTAGGTTTTTTTTTTTTTCTTTTTGTTTACGTAATGTCAATCGCGAAATAAATATAACAAAAAAAAAAAGCAACGTTCCATTTTCTCATCTCGGAACCGGAAAGAGCGGTCGCGTGATCAGGGGCCGATTAAATGCCCTTAAGGTCAATCATAGATAGACCCGCGAGGGGGTTTGCGAAGCACGAGGCACCAGCTGAGTTCCACAAAGCTCGGCTATCCCCGTCATCGCAGCGACTTCGCACAAGCCCAAATCCTATGGCGTCCGCTGTATTAACCGTATTTAAATATCATCACCGCGGGGATCGCAAACCATGATGACGAAACCCTGAGGATCGCATTATTTACAACGGCAACAACGCAATCCCCACAGCTTTGTTATCAAAGTATTTGAAAAAGATTGAAAAAAAAACTACCGTTTTTATCCTTTAAATTAGGCGGCAACTAAAAAGTAAAAAGGAAAAAAAAACACTTTTGGTTAATGACGTTGCGATTGAGTATACTTGGGTTCCACTACGGCCAATAAACTTTTATAAACTGAGAAACATTTTTATTTAATACCGTTGCACGTCCCCTTTAATCGATAAATTTTATTGTATTGTTCTGCTGACAAGTATTTTTTTTTTTTATCCTTGATGTCCGCCGTGGCTGCCTGTCTGTTTCCCCCCCCCCCCCCCCCCAAAAAAAAAAGCTTCTTTTCTTTCTGTTTTTTTTTTCTGAACCATCGAAGTTTCAGGAATCTTTTAATGCATTCGGAGAAATATTTAATATATTAAAATGCGAACCCGATATCGCTTCATGGTCTATTCAACCCTGTACTGTGAAATATCATTTATTGGTTTTCGCAGAAGCGGTCGGTTGTTTTGTACAACACTGTTATCGACGATTTTCATGGAGTGCTTTTGACCCTACTTTCACGGCTTCGTCTTTTGACCGCAAGGCGCTGTAAGCATCTGATTCGCTCGAGAAGGCCGGAGAGCGAACCCGCCGCCGCAACTTTCCGTTCTAGCCGCTGTGTGCCGTCGACTTCGCTGGAGTCGCCGATAAGGCAACGCGTTTCCTGTTCACCATTGCATCCAGGTGCAATACTTGACGATTCGCTCAAAAAGAAGTATGTCAGCTACCTTCCAAAGCCATACTGCATAGCTAGATCTGCATCCCAGGTGAGTCACCTTGCGGTGCTTTTCATGGGGTATGACAGGTGTGCGCTGTTTCCCACCTGTATCCTCCAGCGTGCAAGCAAGAACATTTTGTTGGTAAAGGACGGTACAGGGATAACCACCCGCTTCCGGAGCATTTCCAGTTCAGACTCGGCTGTGTGAAGCCAACTATCTCCTTTCGACCCGGACGGAGTTCTCGATATCGGCGATCTGGGTAAGTAGAGTCCCACGTACCCTAAGGTTATCGCGCGGGTACTGACCAATTGTCTTCATACATGTGAGGATTGCGCAAATGTGATTTAAGTTTGTACAAGCCTCATCCGCGGCTACCCAAGGAGTATAGACCGACACGCTGTATACAAACAAGCCCGCGTTCGCCCACACTAGGTGTGGGCACTGCGCGTGCGCAGAAACCGAATTCACGTGAAGTGAATCGTCTGCGCATGCGCAGTGCGTCGACAGCGCCGCCGCAGCTGCGTGACGTCAGGGCCGCGTGTTGGTCTATAGGAGATTTTAACGCCGTATCGTTAAGGAACTCGTGTCGCAGAAAACCCGGTTTCGGTGGCGTGGGCTATAATCCAGGATTGGTCGACAGGGTCATGACGTCACAGCCACATGACCTCGCGCGGTAATTCCAAACAGCCCACAACGCCCTCGTGAAACGTGACGTCACAGTTGGAATGAAAGGGATTAAAAAACTTCACATGTAATGCGAAATAAAGGCCGCCGCATGTATCAAATAATTTTACTTTAAAAAGTAATTCATTTGCCTTCAAAAAAATTCGAAGAATTTTAGGCGGGATTCCAACCCACGGCCCTTCGGTTGAAAGCCATACACGCTTGAACGGCTTGGAAATGAGCGGGAGTTTATATGTTTATACGTTTCGCTATCGCATTCCACTCTTAAAGGGGTGATGCAACAATTTTTGCACTTTGCGCAAATACCGCTTAGAACGGATCCCTGACGTTAATGACCTATGAAACACGCGTTCGTTTTTCACCCCACGCAATAAGGAGTATTCACTGGGCGCCATATTTGTGGGTGATGTCTAGAGCGCATGCTCTGAACGAGCCCACATTAATAGGCTGCTAAGACCGGAAATCTTGATGGTGCGGAATGCACGTTGCAAAAGAACTGCGGAAGCTCGCCGTCAGCACGCGCTCAGCAGCCGCGTACACGGATATGGCCGCCAGTGAATACATAGGTTGCACTGACGTAATTTGGTCCTTCTTTCTGGTGGCCGAACTTCCTCGAGCGTAGCCTTTACTGTGCATATTCTACGAGCAGTACACGAGCGTCGCGAGCGAGCGGAAACGAGTGAGCACAGCTTCATTATACTTGGTTTCACTTTATCTGCGAGCGAAGCCAAAGCTAGAAGCGCGAGACCAGCGCTTTTTGCGTTTCTGCCCAGCTCGCGCGCTCGAGCAAAGCCTGAAGGCACGGAGCTTTCGTGCTCGCGCTTCCAGCTTTGCCTTAGCTCGCACATAAGGTGAAACGAAGTATAACAGCAGGTTTTGGCCACCAGAAAGGAGGAACGATATGACGTCACGTGCAACCCATGTATACTCCCTATAGGGTGTATTCACTGGCGGCCATATCCGTGTGCGCTAATGCTGAGCACGTGCTGATGGCTAGGTTCCACAGTTATTTTGCAACGTGCACCCCGCACCATCAAGATTGCCGGTCTTGGCAGCCTATTAATGTGAGCTCGTTCTGAGCATGCGCTCTAAACAGTGACCTCAAATATGGCGGCCAGTGAATACGCCCTATAGGAGACCCAGTAAAAAATTAAAGAAAAACGAGCAGCGTTCACGCCCTCAACTCGCAACCAGAACAAGCGGCCACGCGATCTGGAGCCGATTATATGCCGCCAATGTTGATCATAGCCACGCGCTGGGGTTGGCAAGGCACAGGACACGCGCTGAGTTCCAGACATATTGGACACGGGCTTCTCCAATGCTTCTCGAGCTAGTTTATCACGAGCCCAAATCGAGTGCGCACGCAATATCGTCATATGGGTGTACTGCGACCACTGCGACCCCCAGTTACGTCATCAAGTTTTGCAAAGGAGAGATTGAATGAAAATGATCGCTTTTGTCGTTGAAACCACACCGCAACTACACTGTACCGCAACAAAGGAGTTTCTTGGCCAGTAGCGCTGCGTGCGAGTAACCTTGAGTCCCACTAGTGCCAGTAAGCTCGTGTAAAGCGAAAAACATTCCAACTGAATATTGTTACACCGCCCCTTTAAAGGCGAAGCTTAAGCGTCCTTAAAGTTACTTACTTAAGTAATACCCCTGTTACACGGGCACACTTAACTGCAGTTACGCTAAGCCACTGTTAGCGCACAATACTTGCCGACAACATTCTGCGGCTATGGGAAGCGAGCATGCCGGCCGCGTCGCGGCGGTCGCCTATTGTTTGCCGCATGAATTGTTGTGGCTTTCTTAGAGTGAAATAGCTACCTTGGAAATTACAGCGCTAACCCGCTACAACGCACAACCAACGCAGCGACTGGCAGAAGTTCCCCGATGCAACGGACCCGTTTGCCGCTAGGGGCGCCCTGATCGGGGCTTGAATTAGATCCGCACCTTTTCTATGCCGGCCGCGTCGCGGCGGTCGCCTATTGTTTGCCGCATCATTGTTGTGGCTTTCTTAGTGCGGAATAGCTACCTTGGGAAAAACAGCGCTAACCCGCTACAACGCACAACCAACGCAGCGACTGGCAGAAGTTCCCCGATGGAACGGACCCGTTTGCCGCTAGGGGCGCCCTGGTCGGGGCTTGAATTAGATGTGCACGGTTCCTATGCAGTCAAAGCTATGGGCGAACGTGCGCTTGAGCATCTGGAGCATCTATCGAAGCAGTGCACGCGCGCTCTTCACGTGTTATGGAATAGCTGTCCGAGAGTATTAGCGGCGAGATGTTTTGGTGGCGCCCTCCTGTGGTCCCCCCTTGTGACGTCATTACCTTGCAAACAACAAGTTCGATGGTGTTTGTTATTAGCATGGTGGAAGCTTGAAATCATTGCGCTCTCAAAGGAACACTGCCAACACCGTCAAAATTAAAGTTCTTTCATTCCTCTTATTTCCGTCGATGATAAATCCCCTTTCCGACGTCATAGTCAGCGTTCGGCCAATCGTGGAAGGCCGACCACAGGGACGCTTTCGGTCGCGCACGGGGCTAATACTGCGGTATCTGTGGTGCCGCGAAACAGCAGTTAAAGGGGTCATGAAACGATTTTTCTACTTCTTCCTCCTTAGACTTAATCCTCAACTCAAATGCGAATTGTGAAATCACGTGGTCGTGACATTCCTTCAGCACCGGTGCGATGACTCCTGGGTTCCACCGTGCTTTTTATGCACACCATAGAACTTGTCATTCTCCAGTGACAATAAGTTCCGTCAGGGCACTCATTGGCCACGAACGCGAATCCAAATATTCGTCGACGGATTGATTGTTGACGAGCGCATACGTCCGTGTGACTCAGTTCTCGTGTCCAATGCGTGAGCTGGGCTCTGCTGACGTCAGTTTGGCGCCGGTGACGCGCGTTTGGAACCGCGGATGTATCATAGTGAAAAGGCGCAGAGCTTTCGAAGGCAAGAAGGTACAAAATAGTCCGCTATATTTTCAAATGTTCGTACCGAAAAGCTGGCTTTTGACTTCCTAGCCTCTTTCTTTTGGCCAACTAAACGATATGCGATTAGTAAAGTCCCAATTTAAAATCATTCATCCCAACCCAAAATTCGTTTCATGGCCCCTTTAAGCTGAGTTAACCGCGGTTAAGTGTGCCCGTGTAACAGGGGTATTACTCACTTAAATATGGACGGAGTTCACATGTGAACCTGCAGAGCAGAGTCCCATGTACTATCGGATTATCGTGGGCACTTAAGAATTGTACTCATACATCTCAGTATTATCTGCATATAATCGAAGATTAACCGAGAATTATCTGCGGATACAGGAGGAGTATACGAAGATTATCTGCGGCTAACATAAGGCTATCTCTCTTAAATATGAGCGTATTTCTCACCTCGGGTGGACCTGCTGAGCAGCCTCCCGAGTACTCACAGATCATCGCCGTCGGATGCGTTCGCGAGCAACCGAAACGACCGCCGTACACAGCATGGCAAGCGATGCAAGGGGTAGCTTCACGAAGCGATCCACGAGTCACGGTTGTTGCGGTGTTTTGGCCGTTACGGTCGCTTTGGTTGCCTGCGAACGCAACCGTTGCAAATGTGTGAACCAGCCTTTATAGGGGATTCACCTGCGATTTGTTTGTAGCCTTTTCCTCGTAGATGGCGCAGACGTTTTCCGGAACAAACGAGTTGCATGCTCGCAGCTGCGCATGCAGGTTGGGCGCTCGGGGTCGGCTCGGGCCACGGGCTGTTCGCCGCCGATCTAGGCGAGCTAGATTTTAGTCACCCGGCGTCCGCCACTACCGGCAGGGCCCAACGGCCGGCGCGGGGTACGAGCAATGTAAACAAAGAAATGGCTCTGATTTCCGACTGGCTCCCAGGTTGGAACCACGTTCGAGCCATTCAAAAGTATTTTGTGAACACCCTATTCGCTGATGTTGTCGTGCATCGGAAATGCACTCGGGTACTCAGCGTTTGCCAGTGCGTCGTTTGTGTGCAAGCAGATGAAGTCGCTCACGCAACTGACGTCTTGGCATCGTGTATTGACTTTGGCAGCATTCATCGCTTGTTTCTCGCATAAAATTTAGTTTCCAGCGGATACGCGGCGGTGGCTTGCAATCATTTTTTTGCAGCGCGAATTCTGCTGTTATTTTTCTAGAGCGCAGCTCTTAGGAGCCCGATTCCGGCTTGAGCGGCGTCGCCGTCGCCGTCGCCGTTGCCGTCTCCATCGCCGCCGGCGTTGGCGTAACCGTGAGGTCACGTGACCCCCTCCCCCTTCCCTGTGAGGTCACGTGACCCCTCTCAGGTTACGTGACCCCCTGAGGTCACGTGGCACACGGGGAGGTCACGTGACCTGAGGGGGGGGGTCACGTGACCTCAGGGGGGGTCACGTGACCCCGTGACGTCACGGGGGTCACCCCGTGAGGAGGGGTATACCCTCCCCTCAGTACCCTTCCCTCCTCCTCCTCAAGAGCTGCGCTCTAATTCGGCGTTACAAGGAGTTGTAAACGGCTTTCATTTTTTCTCCACTGAGTTCAGCCTTTAAATGCGAGCCTGTAATGAGTGGCGTCAGGTTACGTACGAGTCATGGTTGTAGGTGGAAAAGACCTTCTGACCATGGGTCATTTTCAGCGCTTATACGTACGGCGCGTGCTTTGCTCGGTTTCGCATTCGACGAAAGATGCGTGCGGAGCTGTGAAGACCGCAAACTGAGCAGTGCGATCTTCACAGCCCAGCATTTTGTAAACAAAGAGCGGAGAGCAAGTCGTCTGCTTCTTGCGCAGAAGTTGCGGTGACGTCAGAACGACGCCGAGCTCTGGCTGGCTTAGATTAAAGGGATAGTGGGTAGACCTCAAACATAGATGCTTTGAGGGCTACCCACTATTTTTTTTTTATTAGCCAATAACAATTAGGCGTTCTGACATCATCGCAACCCCTGTGCAAGAAGCAGACGAACTTACGCTCCACATAGACTTACTCTAAAACTCGAAGCGCGTCATCGCGGCATAATGCAACGTTACGCATAGTGGGAATCAATGGGAAGCAAAATTCATACACGCTCCGCTCCTGGCCCACAGGTCCCCAGAATGCAACGTGCGGGGTGACAAATTTATGGAAGTAGTCTATTTGTGAGTTGGCGCCATTCTAGTTTGATGACGTACCGTTGAAAAAGACGAAGTTGTTGACAGGCTGGTTTGAGACGATGAGACGACGTACTGATGCCGTGACAACGCGCAATGCATGCCTCAGCGCCGCGCGCCTCCCTTTCACTTTCAAAACCGATGCAGCGAGCACCTGCAGAGTGGCGCTAGTGCTCCAATCCAGCTTGCCTTCAATGTCATTTCAGAAAAGCGAAGAGCGCACGTGTACAGATTCGAGCCGCGCTCAAGCTGCGCGAGTGCACCGATGCCAAAAGCTTTGGCCATACCTGGAGCCAGAGCCTCCTACATGGGACCACGCATTGGCTTCATAGCCACATAAAATGGTGTCACGGCCGGGCTCGATACGCGCTCGCTGTCTTATACACAAATCACACGGCAGCGTAAAGGTACCTTTAGCCCAGGTACCTGTCGTAAAGGGAGCTGGACTCGTAGAGCACTGCACGGGCCGGTATTTCTAGGCCCGGCCCGACCCGGCCCGGTAGAGGCAAGGCCCGGGCCCGGCCCGAGCCCGACAGAATCTTTAATTTCAAGGCCCGGCCCGGCCCGGCCCGGAAGAGACACTGCCCGGGCCCGGCCCGGGCCCGGCAGAATTTTTCGACAGAAGCTTGAGCCCGGCACGAGCCCGACAAATTATTTTTTAGATATAAGCCTGAGCCCGGCGCGAGCCTGACAGATTGTATACATGAGTCCGAAAAAGTTTTCAGGCTTTAACCTAAGAACTGTTTAAGCATGAAGCGATTATTTAGGCATTTTTCGAAGACTTTTTGGACTTTTCATTGTTCATTTTGTTTCACAGAGAACTTTCCTTTCGACATGTCTTAATGAAGAAACAATCACAATCAATCTAGTGCATCTTCAAAAGACTGATAAGCATAAAATTATACATAGTTAGCTTATCTTTGCCGGTATAGTAAAGCTTCCTACACAAAGTACAAAATCAAACTCACGTTTTTTTTTTTCTTCTTTTTCTTCTTGTTTTTTTTTTTTTTTAACAGTGGAAAAAGGCGTTCATGTTGTACTCTGCGACTGTTGTGCCCTCGTTTTCTTGACAGCACTTTCTTACTATGCTGGTGGAATCCATCCGTTTCCTTTTATCCACGTGAAAGCGTTCCAAGTGCAGAAGTCTTTTTCTTTTCTTTTGTTTTAACTGCGCCGTAGTGATTTCGCATTTCGCTTGTTTGTTTTCATTGAACTTAAAATATCAAAGAGCACACTTTTTGTTATCAACTATTTAGAATTTGCGGCACACGACTGCCCAGCCACGGCCCGGGCCGACCCGGGCCGGCAAGGCCCGAAAAACTTTTTGTTCAAGCCCGAGCCCGGCCCGGGCCCGAGAAAATGTGTGCTACCCAGCCCGAGCCCGGCCCGCGGGCCGGGCCGGGCTCGGGCCTTCGGGCTGGCCCGGGCCCGTGCAGTGCTCTAAGCTGGAGATCGTGATCACACGGCGCATAAAGGTCCCTTTCGGTAAGGGAGGTCTTGTGTTAAATGGAGCTCGCCAAGCTCCCTTAACAGCTACAGGGAGTAGCCTCGGACCCACGAACTCAAAACAATATCACAGATATATAAATACATCTTGTTTAATGCATTATAACAAATTGACTATATATAAGTATCAAATTATGAAGTGATTGTGAACACAAATGTGATGGAATAATACAATAATGATGAACGCATACTCTAGCTAGCAGGTAGCAGCGGCGGCACGTGGAAAACAATGTCGCCTACGAACCCGAACGCGATGGACCACTGCGAGCTCTTTTTCGAGGTTGTAGACGAGTCGCCCGGCTCTCCCGCCCAGGACCCTTTATCTTCGTCGTCGTCCATCCCTTTCGATCACGTGACTGGCGTAACCGTGAGACTCCGTCGTGGTTCGTTTCTGCCGGGCACTATTTAGCTACTTCAGTGAGAACGTTGCAAGAAAATGGAGCTGCTAAATATAAAAAGGTCGCCCACCTCGCAATGCAAACTCGTAAACGCAGATGATTTAGGGCCAGTGTGGCCAGACCGGTCGGACGTTTCAAAGCAAGACTCATTTAGTTGCGCCCATAGACTTAGAGAAAAAAAGTGAAGTGCCGAAAAAGCAGGCAGAAATAATATTTTGGTTTTAAATGTGATATTTCACATCCAATAATAATAAAAAAAAACTGTACGTCAAACCGATTTCGAGGAATACTTATTTATCACGTGCTCCTCTCGCGGTTAAGCTGGAATGCAATCGACATCAAATTAAAGTGCTCCGTTTATTTATCGTGTGATCAAGAACGCCGTTTACTACAGGTACCTTCAGCTAAGGGACCTAAGCTAAAGGTACACATCGCGACACTGTTAGCGCGAACACGAGATCGGCGCATTTTTGCATTTTACTTCTAAGAAGTATTAGCGAGCACGAACTTTTATCGCTTACTTTATAGAACTAAATGAGCTCTCTCAGTAGCAATAATAACTTGGATGACATCCCTTGGTTTCAAAGAGAAAAACTGGAAAAACTGGCGATCGCTTGTTCGCGCTAACAGTGTCGCGCTCTGTACCTTTACGCTGCCGTGTGAATTGGGTATTACAGCCTCTCCAGAGAGGCATGATAACACCTATGTTTTCCGAAGCGGCACTCGCTCATAGTGGGCTTTAAGCGCCACTGGACGGCCGGGAGCTGCGCCACGGCCCGGCCGTATCATGTGTCCCTGTGCTGTACTCGGGGACAACTTTCTGCAGCTATGCATGCAATCGACGATACGGGGGCACGCGCTTGGGCGCAGATCAAAGCTGTGCAAGCATGCTCCCCTTCTGTGGAAATGCCACAGAAAGTTGTCCACAAGTATAGACTCTGGTCAAAGCAAATTGTAGAAGCCGACATAGCAGAAGCGAACGCGTAAATCGCTTGGAAACTATCGCGGAGCCTGCGATGCCCTATTCCTTATGTTGTGCTAGAAATGCGACATGCGCGTTAGGTGCTGCTAGATTCTCTGTGACTGGCGGTCAACGTTAATTCTGACTAAGAACTCCGAGAATCGCTAGAAAAAGCATGATTGCAGCGCTGGTCGAAGACCTGAACGCTGACTCTCCCCGAGGTAATGCGAAGGAACAGAAATCTCAGGGTATCAGCATTCTCTCGTTTAATCATTTGATTACCATTAAACCAATAATCTGCTCAGTGTTTAAGGAAAGAAATAGAGGACATTGCTGACATACCGTATATGTGCCCTTGTCGAGAACAGGGTTTTTTCTTGGTATCTTTCCACGTTGTGCTTAAAAATGCATCGCTGGCAGCTGGTGAAAAGACATGCCATGAGTGTTCCCCGAGCTTGAATGGCAGTTCGGAACACAACAGTAGACCATCGCTGAGGCAACCGTTGAGCAGGAGGGTGGAACTGCGACTAAAGGGTGCTTTCACTGACATCATTGCGTCCACCATTTTGTTGTTTTGAGCAGGCTGGCCCGTGCAGATGGCGAGCCCTACGATGATTCACATCACACCCTCAAATCGGTAATGCACAAAACTTGTTTCATCACGTTGGCATCTAACAACAAAATGGCGGATCGACGACATGTCAAATCACCCTATTGGGCAGGAGATCGAACTATAGGGGGCGCTCTGACCCCTTAAAGCTTAAAGGGTAAGACAAAATGGCTAGGTGGCGTAAGCTACCGCCCGATCCAAAGGGCTCAGCCGTATTCATCCATCCATCCATCCATGTCCCCATCCTCGGTGTTTACTCAACACAAGGCCTGCGCACATGCCCACAGGCCTTATGGGCATGTCAATATCATATTTTACAATAGAGCGCGGGGCACAGTTTAATGTAAAAAATATTAACAATCGACGAAGCGACGTTAAGTGCCGGATCTATCCTCAAAGAATGCGAGCTTGACCCACTTCGGCTTTTGTGCGGAGCTGGGACCGTGCATGCTGCATTGTTCAAGCAGGCGGGAGTGGAAACAAGATAGCCCCTCCTCCCCCTCACCGGAGAGCACGAACTCCAGCCGAACGCTGACGCCGCGTTCGGTTATGTCGGCCGAGCGCTGAATCATTGTATTTGTTGTCCCCATCCGTGTAGTTCTAAAGTTAACCGCTTGGGGCGTCACGGTCGCCCCTCCTCCCCAATAGGAAGTATTCACTGGCGGCCATAGCTGTGTGCGCGACTGCTGAGCGCGTGCTGATGGCTAGCTTCCAGGGTTCTTTTGCAACGTGCATTCCACACCGTCACAATGATCGGTCTTGCAGCCTATTAATGGGGGCTCTTTCTGAGCATGCGCTCTAGACATCACCCACAAATATGGCGCCCAGTGAATACTCCTTATAGCTGGTATTCAGTGGCGGCCATAACTGAACCCCTTGCTGCTGAGCACTTGGCATGAAATAAGTGGCAGCTCGCTCTGAGCATGCGCTGTGAATTTAGCTATTGGGGAGGAGATCGAACAGTCACGCCTCTAGCGGTGCGCTTCAGCTGTGGGGACAACAAACCGTATTTTCTTGTTTGTTTTTGATCCGAGAAATCGAAGATGACGATTCGAAGGCCACTCCTCGTGCGACCAAAGTACTGGTCAGAGCGAAGCGCTCGTGCCCAGACCGTGCTCGGCCAGGTTCAATTTCTTTGTTATGCTGTGTTGGTAAACACCGGGCTGTGGGGACCAGTGTTGGACAAAATACTCGATAAAAGTATTTAAGTTAAGTTACTAAATACTTGCTTCATAAAGTATTTAAAATACTACTCAAGTTACTTTCACTGTAAAGTATCTTGAGTAGAGTACAAATACTTAGAAATGTATTTCAGTTACTTTTGAAGATACTTCTGCATTGCTTAATTTGTATCGACGTCATTGACAACGACAATTATGCACCTCCGCAAATCTGGGTTACCAGATTTGCGGGTTTATTAGCACGCAACAACACAAAATGGGAAAAAAAAGTATCGTAGGGCTATTTTATGCAGTCCGCTATAAAGAGCAAAATATTGTCACGAATAATAAAAGATGAGGCAGCGAATAACTGAAGAAACTAAACGTTTAATGGGGCGAACTTGTTCGAAAAACAAAATAGAGAAAGGCTAGCGTTGCAGGCGTCGATGTCGGCGAAACGGGTGTAGGACAAAATGGTCCCGGTCAGAATGGTCCCGGTCAAAATGGTCCCGGACAAAATGGTCCCGGACAAAATGATCCCGGACAAAAAGGTCCCAAGTGCCAACCCGGACAAAATGGTCCCAGGTGAATTTATCAATACTTTGAGCGCTCTTAATAGGACAAAATGGTTTGGTACTTTTATTTTGACACACGTTCAAGGATAATACCAACATTTTTATTATAATCATTTGAAACAAATTTTAAATCCCTTCTATCTATACCATGTAGCTCTATTGCTCGAAGGTTCTTGATTTCTACCGATATATTATACGTGTGTAATCAATATCTTTCTATCGTCAGAACCTGTTTTCAAATTAGCGCTATCGAGCTTTAAAACGATATTCGGAATGAAAATCATTATCATACACCTACTACAGGTTCTTGACGTGTTTTTTTTTAATGAACCTGTTGTACCACCGGGTTTTATTTTTTAGAAACAGCATCGCTCTGTCTGAACATTGTATATTAAAGAAATCAAAAATTGACTTCGCAATTATGAGCGTATTTTTTTACATAGACCACTTAAGAGACAAGCAGTCGACGCTGCTGAAGCGAAGGCCTAATACGAAAATGTATTCATATGACCCAAACCCCTCAAAAACTCGTTCAAGGGACGGAGCCCTTGCACGTACTGTGTGCACAGAGTTACAAGCCGCTGCTAATATCCATCAAGAGTAGAAAATAAAAAAAAACCTGCAAACAGCAAATAAATAATGCCACGCTGGGACCATTTTGTCCGGCATGGCAGTTGGGACCATTCTGTCCGGGATCATTAGTCCGGGACCATTTTGACCGGATCACCGGCGAAACAGCAGGATCGACCACTGGGGCGAGACTGACTCCCGAAGCCCACTTGGAGCACCTTTTGTACCCGCGTTGGTTTCTGGAACATTCGGCGTAGAAAGTTCGGCGCGTAGAACATTCGTAACTCGGTCAGACGACAAAATTCTCGAACTTACCAGAATGTCAAGTTGAAGGAATAAATAAAAGAGAAGTCCGCTTTCTGGTATCGAACCCGGAGCCTTCGCGCGAGTGCCTCCGCGCGAAAGCCAAGCGCGGTAACCATTCGGCCACGCGCTCGCTGAGCGGCGGGCGTGGCAATATCACTGATAGATGTTACAGAACATTTCTGGGACAACAAGAGGTCGCTTTAGCTATTGGGGAGGAGATCAGACCGTGGCGCCCCAAGCGGTTAACTTTAGAACTAGATAGATGGGGACAACAATTATAATGGCTCAGCGCTTGTTCGGCTGGAGTTCGTGTTCTCCGGTGAGGGGGAGGGGGGGCTCTTTTGTTACTACTCCGGCCTGCTTGAACAATGCAGCATGCACTGTGCCCAGCTCAGCACAAAAGCCCAAGTGGGTCAAGTTCGCATCCTCTGACGACTGCTTTCGTGGGAGATCCGGCACTTAACTTCACTCCACTAATTGTTGGTATTTTTTCATTACACTGTGCTCTGCGCTCTATTAAAAAAGATGACACGAACATGCCCACAAGGCCTTTGGGCATGTGCACAGGCCATGTGTTGGGTAAACACCGAGGTGTGGGGGTGACAAACGGGTCAGAGCGCTTCGCCAATAGTGACATCGCTGAATATCACATCCTGCGGCGCACCTTAGACGCATCGTTTAACTACAATTCATATTCTCTATACGGGGAGTTCACTATAAACAAACTTTGGACACGGATATGAGTGAATGGATAACAAAGAGAACCCACATAATAGCCACGGCAGTGGTCGCACCTTCTTCAAGTAGGTTGCGTTCAGAAAACCACTCAACGTCGGGGGACACTTTGTTGGCATTTTGAGAGGCCATCCAGCTCCTAGTTCGTTTCCTGTACTGTTCTCTGCTTAGAAACGAAAAAAAAAAAACCTCGACGATTTGCCTTAGCAGGATCAAAGATACAAAAAGCTAAACAAAAATGTCTACTTTTTTGTGTGTGTCCACTTCTCATTTTCTTCCATTTGTTATTTTCTTGATACTCAAGTCTGCATTGTTCTCGTAGGTCGTTTCCCGGTCTGTTTGCGCCTCAGGGTGGCATCTTTACTTCCGTAAAACCACACCTTTTGTTTGAGGATTTTTTGGGGGGAAACTCGATAGAAACAAAAGGCGCCTTTGGGAAGGCGAGGGGAGAACCCTCATTGTACGAACTTTGGGCTGAAATATAAGTCACAGTCGGCAAAAAAGCGATATTTGCACGAGCTCGGTTAAAGTCACCGTAGGTAATCGGAGCTAGCAACAGGATTCGGTTGCTCGAAAGAATGTTCACGTTTGCTCGTGCCACGCCCACGCCACTTCATACCGAAAAACTCAGAAAATGGCAGAATGTCAAAAATGTATTTAAGATAATGAGTACAAGATACTCGAAATTGTAATTAAAATAGAGTATTAAATACTCTCCATTAAAGGTATTTGTAAGATACCAAGATACTCCAAAAAGTATTTAAGATACAGTATCTTGAGTAGAGTATTTGAGATAGGCACAAGTCTGGTGGGGACAACAAGCTCGATAAAGCGCCCCCTATAGTTCGATCTCCTGCCCAATAGTTAAAGCCTGTCTATCCTGGGAAAAGTTGTGCCATTCATTGTTGTGGAAATGCTTGAGACACGTGCCGCGCGCCACTTCTGGGGGAGAACATGGCGTCTGAAGTCTAGCTCTGTGCTGCGCTGTGCTGCCATGATCTCAGTGTTGGAGGTAACGCGTTACTAGTAACGACGTTACTGGTAACGCGTTACATTTTTCGCTAACGCAGTAACGTACTCGTTAGTATTCTGAATGACTAACGAGTAAAGTATTTTCGTTACTTTTTTACGGTATCGGCTATCGAATTACGTTACTCGTTACTCGTTACTTTTGACCAAAACTGGTGAAATACATTAGGTATTTGGAAAAGGTCACGGCGCCTGATCTAACGTTTGGAATACACAATCTTGTGCATAAAACTGGAGACGTTAGGAGAACTAAATTTAGGTCACTAAGCTCAATGGAGGATCTAGCTTCTCTGCTCTGCTTATCAGTCCATCTATTCACCCACCCATCTCAAAAGCCTGCACAAGCTTATCGCTGCACGGAACCAGCATCCGTCACAATAAACTTAAAAAAAACCTTTCTCACCAAAAGAGACAACCTTTCTCCTCCGCTACGGTATCCCTGAAGAAAACGCCGCAGCTGCGCATGCGCGCCGCCAGCCTTGTCTGCATAGTTCAAGGTCTTGTGGCGGATTACGGAGCGCTATCCGGGTGCTTAGCGGGCTGCGGAAACGGTCTACTACAATTCCCCATTATCTCGCTTCTCGAAGGCGAAACAAACCTTCTGCTACCAGCTAATTCCATTCGTCCACCTTTTTTTATTTTTTATAGAGTCACCACTCACAAGGCTTGAACGAACGACTGCGTTACAGCCCACTCCCCTCCCTCCTCTTCCCCCTCTGCTTTGTGCAGCAGAGGTGGACAGTGTGTGTGTGTGGGGGGGGGGGGGGGGAAGTGAGACATCCGTTTAAAACAGTGGACAACTAGTGACGAAGCGATTTGCTCGTTCCTCTAGTTACAAAAAGAAAAAAAAAACCTTTGTGGAATTTTTTACCCTCGCTCTCCCCCTCGCTGCCTGAAAGTTCCTGACCCACTTTTGTACACAGAAGAATCTTTCGCTTGATTAGTCTACTTCACTAAGGTCATAATAAAAAAATTTAAAAAAGTTTTAGACCTGGAAAGAAAACTTGGAAACACGAAACCTTTTATTTATTTTTTCACAGAAAAACTAAGAGCTACTGCTGGTAAGAGGCAGCAAGTGATTATAATCAGTGTGCTGGTAACCGGTGTCCTGTTTCACATAGTGAAGTAAATCAGTCTCTGGTAATAGTATGAACCGGACTGTTACTAAAACCGGCGTAAAGATGAGGGGTGTTGGTTGGCTGGTTGTGTTCTAGCAGTCCCCGTTCGCGTGCCGTAGTTTATAAAAGCCGATTGACTACCATCTGCGACTCATTCTACGTGTGAGATGAACATAAATAACGAAACTCCGTCGCTATGGCCAGGATTGAAGGAAATATATCAACTAAAGGAGACGGAATCAGATAATTTACAGTTTCAACGCCTACTCTGCATGCCGCAAAATTAAGTCGCTTCGCGCATCAAAGACGTCTAGTTCTAACTTAAAAAAAGCACATCAATGTGAGTACGTTTCTCGATTATAATTTCTCTTCAGCCCGCTTTTCACAATGTTCACAGACCACGGGTATTTTTTAGAACTTGCTGATGTTTCACTGACCTCGTTGCTTTATGCCAGTGCTAGCGCACCCAGAACTTCTTAATAAGTTCATTAACGCATTCCGGAAACATGTCGACCATGGTCATAATCTAATATATTAAGCAGGTGGGCTAATATTGAATAGTTTTCTCTTTCACGAGACCGAAGGCTTGTTTGTAAGCGAACACATCTCTGCCAAACATATGTACTCGAACACAAAAGTAACGTAAAGGTAACGTTCGTTATTTTTGAAAAGTAACGGTAACGGTATCTCGTTACGTTTATAAAGGAGTAACGTAGCTCAATAACGCGTTAATTTTTACCAAACTAACGAGTAACGCTATTTCGTTACTTTTTTTCGGTAACGGGCACAACACTGCATGATCTTCCCAAAGGCTGCACGTTGCACGGGCCTCGTGCATCGGCGCGTAAGATGAATGGTGCTCATGTTTTTGTTGGTTTTTTTTTGTTTGTTTGTTTTTTTGACAGAAGAGGCCGTAAGAGAAGAAGCAATCGCGCGTATCCAGTCCGGCCGTGGTGGCGTGAAGCAAACGGCGCGCGGCACACGCCGTTTGTTGGAAATGCGAGATTTCATTGCCGTCTAGAGAAGGTTTTGAGAAGATGCATTTCTTTATGTGTTTGCTGATTACACGAACTCTTGCATCTCTCGGCAAATGTGCATGGTCGCCGCCATAACATATACCTTCCGTTGTTTGTTTCCTCTTATCCCTATTATTTCAGTCTCTTCATCATTTCTTTTTGACAGTATTGGCCTTTGTGGAGGCTCGTCAACCCCCGTTTCAGTGGCTCGGTATCTCGGTAAGACAAGAGGGAGTCAGCAATGGCGGATGTAATCTGGCGCGCGTCTAAAGCGTCTCTATACTCAAGGCTATATTTCACTATAAGTGCGAACGAAGCCGAAGGCACAGGTGCAGTGGTTCTATGACCTGCACTGACGTCACATGAGCTGCCATTGTGGTCGCCTTACTGCTGTGCGTGTATGTTTTGCAGCGTAAACTGTGTACTATCGGCTTTTTTTTCTTTTTGCTTGAAGAAGTATAACGCACATTGGCATGGTGCAAGAAAGTTGCATTAACTCGGCCAAACTTGCGTCTCCTTTCATTTTGAGCTACGCGACGCCGTAGAATCGAAAAGCTGAGTTGAATGACCATATCCACGGTTGTCACGTGATCACCATCAACGCCAGCCTTGAATCACGCACGTACAGAATTTGAAAAACATGACATTTCTAAACAGATAGATAATTAAATGTAATATGGTATAAGCTCTCTCGTTGGGATATGCCACAGCGCATATTTTTCCTTTTTTTTCGAACTTAAGATGAGCAAGAGAATGATTGAGATGTGAAGCGGTCAGGGAAGCCGAACCAGCGCTGTGAGTTGGTATCATGGATAAACTTTATGATCGGCGTTTCTCACAAGTATCGACAACCACTGTTGGCGAACGCGACAGCAGGAGACCAAGCGCGAGAGCCGCACCGCAGTTTCCTTTCAGGTGCCGCTCCAGAGGCCACTTCCTTCACTAAAACAATTTGGCAGAGACACTTAAGGCTGCTTACGTGTAGGAATGTAAAAGCATTCCTACACGCAGCGCATTCCTACAAGCAGCACGCCACGTCTTCCTTTTACACACGACGCTCCGGCGCTGAAATCACGCTCCCCCACTGCGCAGGCGCGGCACCCCCCGCCGGCTCCACGGCTTCCGTGACGAGGCATCTGCATTGCTGTGCTTCTCTTTTTGTTTTGTCTATGAGGCTCGTCCGCTTTGACCTTGAGCACCCCGCCCACTTCAGTGACGATGCATCTGCGTTGCTGTGCTTTTCTTTGTTTTATTTCTGAGGCGCGTCCGCTTTGACCTTGAGCGCCCCGCCGGCTTCCCTGACGAAGCATCTGATGTGACGCGTCACAGCAAGTGGGAATTTAGGTGCCATTTTCGCTGGACAGACAACGCCGGCTTCGCTCCGTGGGACAGTTAATGCTTTCGAATTAAAAGGGTCGTAACCCTGAAATCGAGGAAAATGTACCGGAGTTACCCTTTAACGCTAACCTTGATATATATGAGGACTATCGTCGCGTAATTACATTATCCGGTACTTAACGGCAGATATTAAAGATGAATATACAGGGATTACCTGAAGATATAGCAAAAATTATCTTTGGATACACTAAGGTGATTCTTGACATCGTTCGATCATTCGTACGCACCAGAGGATTACCCGCGTGTCCGAGATAATGATCCTCGGAAACCAAAGTACTATACGGCGATAACCAAAAGTAACCGATAGGTATCTGCAGACAGCTGAATATCATCTGCGAATGCAAGGCAATTATTTGCGGAAACACTCGGGAAACCATTCACGGATATCCACCACAAAACGGGCGGACAAATGTTAAAATCTACAGACAGCAGGTCGCACCCGGTTTGCGGAGCACGTAGGCAGGGCACGATTTCTTCCTTCTTTCGTCGTTTAGAACCTGCTGTGCCACCGAACATTATCGCCCGATGGCGCTCGTATGCATTAGGTGTGTATTCAAAATGCTTCAGATAAACATTGTGCGATTGTGCACGCTAAGACTTACTTCTTCGACTATTTTGCGAGAATAAGTTACGAGAACTCAAAGCTCAGAGATTGTGGTATGCGGCACATGGTGATGAACACGAACAGACGCCGCATTGTCCAGCTTATTTTCTAAAGTAGGCGTTCACCCAACACAATGCCTCTGGACAGGAATAGTTTCGTCATCTGCGTCGATCGAACCCAGGACCGAGATTTGACACGAGTGCTGCGTCAGTGCTCGGATGACACTTGTGTTCCAGGACCCGTGTTCAATTGGTGCTTGGTGGATTGAGCTGAAGCCCACGGCCAAACGCGAAGAAATTAATAATGTCGCTTTCCCCATTGGCGTATAGTTCCAAACGTAGCCGTTAGGGGTGCGCTGGTTGGATAGATGAATGACGTTTGAATATCCCTTTTTTATTTTCCAAATATGCAGGCGACAGAGGTGAAAACAATGGGCGCGCAGGGTTGCAGGGGCAAACATTGATATGGGCCCACCAATCTCAATTCCGGTGCAGGATAATATGCATACGAATATATCGAGTACCCAGATATTTATATAACCGAGAAACGTAACCTTTTATTCGAATATCCGGTTATTCGGTCTTCAGAATCAAATATTGCACTAATTCGAATAAACCGATATAAAAAAAGTGGTCTCTACTACTGCCACAGTTATTAAGGAAGTAGGAAGCTCGTGATCAGGGTGGGACAACCGAAGGACCGCCCTGCCGCTTTATGCTGCCAGTGAGTATTGTTAAGAATGGAACCTTCGGCAACCTTTTCCGAGTTTCAACGCTGCGGAAACGAGTCTCGAAACGAGTCCCGACGTGTTCTGGACTGTCGCCCACCTGTCTATGCCTGCCCAAAATGAGTCTCAACGCGTCCGTGACGTCAACGGGACGTGTGTGTGTGTGCATGTGGGTTCATGCGCTCCGGAAGGGGAGAGAGGCCTGGCCTAACTGCGGAGAACCATGGCTACGACGCACTTCTGGCTACGACGCGGCGGGCTTTGCTGCAACGCACTTGGCGGTCGCACCTGCTGCCCTGGCGGAGAGTGAGGGAGAAAACGGACCCCTATATAAGGCGGGGCGTGAGGCTGCTCAGTTGTTCTCTTGGATTTGACGACTGTATCGCTACCATGTAATTAAACCGTTCGTTACGTTACCAATTCTCCCACCTCCACTGGACCCCTGGGTTCTTCACTTAGGGGAATGGTCGTCGTCACGAGCCAGGAAGCCTCCGGACGTGCGGCCTAAGCCCCGCCTCGACCAACTGGTTGGCAGCGGTTGGGACCGGACCATGCGACATCGTGCTACATCTGTGGGTGAGCGTTTGGACTTTGCTTTGAGATTCGCCAGGCTTCAGATTATGGGTAATTAATTTTGAACTGCTGGGAATCCTTAGTGTTTGACTCGTGCGCTAGGTTTGTGTACAACCTCGCTACAAGTTTTATAGCAAAGCCAAAGCTAAAGAGCAGCGATCATGGATCTGATGAGGTTACTGAGGACAGATTTACTCTGTTTATGTGAAGAATTGGGTGTGGAGGTGGAGCAAAAGATGAAGAAATCTGAGATCAGTAAAGCAATTTCAGAGAGCGCGGAAGCAGAGGAAATTAAGATTGCGTGGGAACTACTTCAGAACGCTAAGAGTGAAGCTGCAGCAAGAGAGGAACGAGAGCAGGCTGCGGCGAGAGAGGAGCAGGCTGCAGCGAAAGAGTAACGAGAGCAAGCTGCAGCGAGAGAGGAACGAGAGCAGGCTGCAGCGAGAGAGGAACGAGACCAGGAGCGAGCGCTGAAAAGGCTAGAGCTCGAAATTGAACAACAGCGATTAAACTCGCAGAACAGTAGAGTTGGGGCTCCGGTACGAGCAAGTGAGACCGAGTCGTATCAAATGAAGAAGCTCCTGCAGCTGTTTAAAGTTGGGGAAGACGTGGGCCTGTTCTTAGTTAACTTTGAGAGGACATGTGAGAAGTTGAGCTTCGCCCCAGAAACGTGGCCGCAACGGCTTTTGACTTTGTTGCCCTGTGAGGCTGCAGAGGTTGTCGCGCGCCTTAGTGCTGGAGACGCGGACGACTACGACAAGGTGAAGTCCAGCCTTTTGAAGCGGTACCGCCTTTCTGCCGAGGCGTTCCGTCAAAGGTTTAGAAACGCATCCAAAAAGAGCAGCGAGGGCTACTCGGAATTCGGGTATGGGCTTAAAACCAACCTGATAGAATGGTTGAAGAGCGAGGAAGTGTACGAAAGCCGAGACAAGGTAGTCGAGTGTGTGTGCCTCGAACAGTTCTTTCGTAGCATTCCGCAGTCAATCAAGCTCTGGGTGCAGGATAGGGTGGGAGTCGACTCTGTCGAAAGGGCCGCTGAGCTAGCCGAAGAGTACGCAACGCGTAGAAAGCTGAGTGGAGAGGAAAGCGAACCCGGCCGGAGCGATCAGCGCAAGACCTTCCGACAGGGTAACGGCTCGCGAGAAAACGGGCCCGAGAAGCCCGAAGCAGGACAAAAGGTCCCAGAAAAGAGCGCAGAACACTCGAACGGAGACGAGGCGCGGAAAAGCCCAACAGGGCAGTTCGAGGCAAGGAAGCCGTTCCTGTGTTACAACTGTCAGGAGCCGGGACACACAGCGGCCAGATGTAAGAAACCGCGGGTTGTGTTCTCGTACGTGAACGGTAGTGACAAGGACCTGAAGCTTCTTCGTCCCTATCTTCACGAGCTCCAGGTAAACTGAAAGCCGTGCAGGGTGCTTCGGGACAGTGCAGCGACGATGGACGTTGTTCATCCATCGTATGTAACGACCTCCGATTTTACTGGAAAGGTAGTTTGGATCATGCAGCTGCTCGAAAAGCACAGTGTCTGTCTGCCTATGGCGACAGTAAGGATAACTGGCCCGTTCGGAGAGCTAGTGACAGAGGCGGCTGTCTCGCAAACAGTCCCGTTGGAGTATCCTTATTTGTTTTCTAACCGGTCAGATTTCCTGCTGCGCGAAAGGGGTCAACAACTGGGAGAAGGGCTAGTTCAGTCGTGTACGAGGTCCAAATCGCGTCAGGTCGCCCCTTTGTTGACGAGTGATCCAGAGCCAGAGGCAGCTGACGGGGAGCAAGCACTCCCAGAGTTGGAGGCAGAAAACCGGGATGAGAGGGACCAGGTTGTAGAACAGCCTGATCTCGTAGCACTAGGAAGCGTACGCCGTCCCAACGCGCCGGCGGAAAAGGCGGAGGAAGAGGGGATCAGTGAAAGATCTCTCGTAGCTCCGGCGTCGCGTAACTTTGGTCCTCTGCTACGAGTAGACAGAGTGTCTTTGACAGTCGAGCAGAAGAGCGACCCTAGTGTGTCAGGGTTTCGCTGTACAGCTCAGGAGATTGCTAGGACCAATGTGACGGGGAATGAAAGAGGCGGATTGCTTTATCGGCGCTATAAGGACCGCATTTTCACGTCTAGAAATCACGTGAAAATCGATCACTGTGACTTCAGCGTAAGAAAAAGGAAAGGCAAATTTAACGGCAATGCCGATGGGTTGAGCAGATTTTTCTGACAACACGAAAAATAGTAGGGATGATCTCAGAGGTCTTCGTCATCCACGGGAATGAGGATCTAAGTGGGGGCACTTCGTTGAAACCCCAAAAGGACCTCACAAATTGCGAAGAGTTTTTGTCTTTTGTATTTTGTTCTTAGTGACCTCGTTGGAAAAATGAGTTTTTTTTTGGCCAAATTTTGGTAATCCGTAATCCAGTCTGGCGGGTCTTTGGCGAATTCCGAGCGTTCGACTGCGGTGTGGCGTGGTGTTGTGGGGGACGTTTCCGCTGATGCCTCCGTTGTGAGAGGTTTGGGAGTTTGTTTGGTGCTTGCAGCGTCTTCTCAAGGCCTACTCCAAGCCCACCTCTTCAGGCCAGCGATAGTACCACCGGCCATTCGAGGTTTCCCTGGCCCCGGAGGGGCTGTTAAGAATGGAACCTTCGGCAACCTTTTCCGAGTTTCAACGCTGCGGAAACGAGTCCCGAAACGAGTCCCGACGTGTTCTGGACTGTCGCCCACCTGTCGATGCCTGCCCAAAACGAGTCTCAACGCGCCCGTGACGTCAACGGGACGTGTGTGTGTGCGTGTGGGTTCGTGCGCTCCGGAAGGGGAGAGAGGCCTGGCCTAACTGCGGAGAACCATGGCTACGACGCACTTCTGGCTACGACGCGGCGGGCTTTGCTGCAACGCACTTGGCGGTCGCACCTGCTGCCCTGGCGGAGAGTGAGGGAAAAAACGGCCCCCTATATAAGGCGGGGCGTGAGGCTGCTCAGTTGTTCTCTTGGATTCGACGACTGTATCGCTACCATGTAATTAAACCGTTCGTTACGTTACCAATTCTCCCACCTCCACTGGACCCCTGGGTTCTTCACTTCGGCGAATGGTCGTCGTCACGAGCCAGGAAGCCTCCGGACGTGCGGCCTAAGCCCCGCCTCGAACAGTATTGAATGAACAGTTACGGAAAATATTGCGGGAAGTGTCCTGTTTAAGAGGACAAAGCAGCCGCTGAAACAACCTTAGCTTGGCGCTGAACCACGAGAAAGGATGCCACCTATGGTCACTGACATATCCTATTACGTCTCAGCAGTCAATCAGATTGCGACACAAGTCGATAAAAGCGCCGTCGAACCGATCCCAAAAAAACGCGGAGCGCAAGTTCGTCTGCTTCTTTTGCAGAGGTTGTGGTGACGCCAGAACCCCAAGTTCTGATTGGCTCTGATAGAAGGATAGTGGGTAGAGCTCAAGGTAGCTTTCTTTGAGGTCTACTCACTATCCTTCAATCAGAGCCAATCAGAGCTCGGCGTTCTGACGTCACCACAACTCCTGCGAAAGAAGCAGACGAACTTGCGCTCCGCACAGGAACGCTTCAATACACCAAATTTCAAAGGTCCATTACGCAATATTGGCGGTCGCCATTGTTTGGAAACGAAGTCCGTGATTTTGGTCGAGTCCTTGCCAAACGTCAAAGCAGCGCAATTATCCAATACAAGCTCAGAGTATGTAATCAAGTAATGGCGGACAGGCGTTGGCGCGAACTTTTGAAAAAGGTTCCATTGTGTAATATTTGGAAGACGCTATACTTGGTCTCACCCTACGATGAACTAAAGGCAAATGCTACGGACCGCCAGATCCAATCACGAGCCCCTTAGAAATTGTGCGGTATTTCGCTTCGATGCACGTATCGGATCCCGCGTCTCGGATCACTGATCAGGGGATGGGTGGACAGTGGCTCGAATCAATTGAGCACTGAGTGACTCAACAATTTTAAATCGCAAATAAAGCACGGCATATAGGCTATTTGCAGCGTCGAAGCTATAGAAATGATGCGGCGCTTTTGGATTCGGAGCATTATTCGTCCACCCCTAATCAATGTTAACCGTGTCATATAGTATAGCGTGGAATGGGATTGGACCTGGCGGCCCGTGGCTTTGGCCTTTAGTCCATCGTAGGATGAGACAAAGTATAGTGTGTCATATTTAGAAGATGATAACCCAAAATTATCTTACTTTTTTTTTTCTTTTACAGATTCGACTCAGTACGAGAGCAGGATGCAAAACAAAATCTGTTTCAAGGCTGTATGACGCATTAGAATCATTAGGCTAGGTACCAAGATAGAATCTGCATCAAGGTCGAACGCCAAGGGACGCTTCAGGTGCTGCTGTTTAACCTACGAAGGCATGTACGCTGGAAAGTTCTGGTGCCGATCTGCACTAGCTACGCTCC
Organism: Ixodes persulcatus; assembly: GCA_013358835.2. NCBI lineage: Eukaryota > Metazoa > Arthropoda > Arachnida > Ixodida > Ixodidae > Ixodes > Ixodes persulcatus. Next base: position 176,851 of record JABSTQ010009680.1, on the reverse strand, counting down.
TAGTAGTTTGGAATCTGGTTCTACTCGGAAGTCTCTTTTACACCAAGACGCCTGGTGCCAGATGCCGGTGCGCTGACGAGAAAAACCCGACCGTGCTACCCCCGGCCAATGGCTCCACAAAAAACAGGTAGGTGCAGCGACAAAGGAGGGGGGCTCCAAGGCCCCGCTCCCGCTATAATAGATCACTCAAAAAACAGTCTGCAGAGACTGCTTGAGGTATGCTTCTTTCTTGCATGGTAGTCCTGACACTTTGGCCATAAAAAAAAAATCTGTAGACAGGTTTGAAGCGTACAGACGTATGAAGGAAACCTGTTTCGAAGAGGCTTGATGTGTGTCAGCGAATAATGTTGTCATTATGTCATCATCGAACGCGGTGCATTTTGTATGGCGTATGGGCAGTGCGGCTGCGGCTTAAAGCAATTGGGAAAGCTGTCGTTTTATAACAAAAGTTATTTATGCATGTTTCTACCGCCAGCCAATGTGCGGACATTAAAGTTAGTCGAACAAAAGGAAAATTTTGAAAATATGTCTTTGATTGTATATTTCAGATAGCGATGCTTCGGCAGCAGAAAGTCAGACTACCTTGTAATCCTGTCTATAATATTTCCGCTGGTCGATTTGGTCAGTACAGAACAGCATGGCACAGTCATACCACTTGTACATTAAATGAGAGACACGGTGTTTGCAGCAGGGTTACGGAGTTGCCACTCAGGAGTTGGCAGTCGGGAGTTGGAACGATTCCGGCATCATTCCCCGGAATTTCGCGACCTCGGAACGGAATGGGAATGCAAATGCGCCGAGAAAGTGAGAGAGAGGAGCGGGCGAGAGTGCACGGGAACGTCAGAACGCCGAGCTTTGATTGGAAAGATTATCAATCAATCAATCAGCGCTTATTTCAGCTTGAAACACAAACTGAGGGTCGCGAGAAAAAAGCAGCGTCATCCACTGCTTGACGGGTCTCGCCACCCTGACAAGTCAGTGCTCACTGTAAACGCGGTAAAAATAAAATATAAAGTAAATGAAGAGTACAGACAAAATAAGAAGTACAGACGAATTATAAAAAAGCGTTCCTAAGGACAGAAGAAGTCATACCACTCAAGTGATCACATAGAGGCAGGCGTATTCAAAAACTTAGGCAAGATATACCGTAACATTGTAAAGCCATAGTTCCTTCTACATCTAGGTAAAACAAAGGTGTCTTTTTCCTTGGTTGCATATGGCGTATTGTGGGGCACAGTAGAAACAATGCGTCAAAGAAAATTATCGTTTTTTGCTATAATATTTTTGTAAAAACACGCAAATCTATATTCATAAAACTTTTATACAGGCACAATTTTAAACTGCAAGTAAGCTTGCCCGGTTTGGGAATTTTATGGAGCATTTGTAATAGCTCGTATCATTTTCTTTTGCAAGATCAGAACCTTCTGAATATTGGATATGCTGTGGTATTACCCCAGACAAGGAAACAGTGGGTAGGTAGACCTAAAACTAGCTGCCTTTGTGCACTCGTCGAACGCGTTCAAACGCGAAAGCCAAACGCCGAACGACGGCGTTCCGCGTTTTAACGCGTTCGGCGAGTGCAGTGGAGACAAAGGCTGCTGTTGTACTGATGTCGAACCCCTAATCTTTCCAATGAGAGCTCAGCATTCTGATGCCGCCCCGCGCTGTTGTCCCCTCCTCTATCACACTTTCTCGGAACATAGGAATGGAGTTAGATGCCTTTTACCCGGAATGAAGTTGGAAGGGAATGGGCTCGTTGTTTAGAGCTGTGTCGAGTTTCATTCAGGGCCTACGGGCTGACGGCGCAGTTCGCTAGAACAGGGTAAGGTGGTAAGTTTCTCTTGAAAACACATCACTGCACTGGAGGTGCCTGACGGCTTGATTGTCTCAGTGGCTTATGCTCATTCGAGGGTAAAAATGGCGCGCCATCAGTGAAGTACTTAAGACAAACGGAAGCTATAATCTTCCGTTTGTCTTAAATAAAGTTGAAAAACAAAATTTGTCAAACATTGAAAACCTACATCTAAATGAAATTCGAGAGCTTTGTTTTCACAAATAAAAAGTAAATTGTCTTTGTGAGCTGTAAATACATCCGTTTTCTATATTTTTGTTCCCGTTACCTGTATACATCCAGTCACTAGATGCTGTCGTTCTTCGTTCTTTGTGTATAAGGCCAAATCCTTCCTCTAGCAGCAAATAGAGGATATAAGTGTTTTCTTCTTTTTTTCCCATGTCACTGTTGCTTGTTTTTTTCCCTGGTTGCGTGTTGTTTGTTACCGTATGCCGATTGTAAGGCTGCAGAGGCCTTGTCAAGTCAAAACTGCTTTTGACTTTTTGCCTCTGCAGCCCACATCACAATTTGATGATGATGTAAATAAAATTATTGATTGATTGATTGATTGATTGATTGATTGATTGATTGATTGAAGTAACCAAGACGGAATAGTTGTAAACGGACAAGGTGTCGTTTCCGGCGCCGCGAGACGCGAAAAAGCGGTTGTCGTAACCATGCACGGTTAGCATGTAGCTTCTAGAGTATCGAACCGAACCAGAACCGAAGACCGGAACAAAATCGTTATTTTTGACCGAGCCGTTACAAAAACGTAACCGAAATTAAACATCTGATTGAACTCGACCCCGTATGGAACTATTCATTTTTCATTTGTTTATTTTCATTTGTTTATTTTTTGTGCTCATGAACAGCTTTCGCCTTAGTGATGATGCACAATTAACATACAGCAAAAGAATAATAATTTTACAAATTGACAAGGGAAAACTTGAACGCTACAAATGATGGGTTAAAAGTTACAGATTTGTAAGAGAAAACTTGAACGCTGCAAAGGATGGGTTAAAAATGTCAATGCAGGAATCATCGAAAGTATTATACAAGGTCTGAATGCGTGTCATGGGGCAGGTTTGGAAGAATTGATTAACATAAAATGAAAGAGAAGTTCGCAAAACTCTTCTCGGAACATGAATATTTATCGCTGAAGTTAGGTCAGGGCAATCGATGACTCCGTGAAGGCATTTGAACAAAAATACAAGATCTCTGTCGCGTCGTCTGGCACTCAAAGTGGAACAATTGTATCGTTCTAAAAGTCTTTTATATTCAAAGTAAACAGTGCGACCAACATAGCGGTCGTAAAAAAATTCGAAAAAAACGTTTCTGAACATTCTCAATCGACTCTTGGTGCGTACGCCCAATAGAATTCCACACAACTGAGGAAAACTCTAGCTTAGACCTAATTAATGAAAGGTATAACTGCATAAAACAGGCCGACATGGAAAACTCACGTGTAATTCTGGATATGACACCTAAAGTACGTAAAGAGGCGTTGACAATGTTATTGACATGCGTATTAAATGACAGAGAAAAGTCTATATAAACTCCAAGATCACGAGTGCAATCCACCCTTTGCAATGGGGCATTGTCGAGTTGGTAACAGAAATGAAATAGCCTTAGCTTCTTAGCAAATGACATAACAGTTTTAGTGGGATTAAGTGTCAGCCTGTTGAGACTACACCAATTACTCACTGATTTGACATCATCCATTAGTTTCACACAGTCCTCTAAAGATACAATCTCCCTAAATAACTTGATGTCATCGGCGTATTGCAGGATTTCTGAATGTAGAACACATGAGCTAAGGTCGTTTATAAAAACATTAAATAAAATCGGCCCCAGAATGGACCCCTGGGGAACACCAGAGAGGGTGACAAAAGGCTGGGAGAGATGACCAAGAATACGTACAAAGTTGTGTCTATCAGACAAATAATTGTGGAGCAATGTGCATAGTGTAGTACTCATACCGTACGATTTCAGCTTTTCTAACAGTAGCGAGTGGTCAACCAAATCAAATGCCTTAGACATATCAAAATATATAGTGTCAACCTGACCCCGCTGACACACAATAGGCGAAACGAAACTAAGAAAAGATACCAAGTTTGATTCCACTGATCTTCCGCGCACAAAACCATGTTGTGAGGGGAGGATCTTATGTTTAAAGAAGCTCGAAATATGTTCCGAAAGTACTATTTCGTAAACCTTTGCAAATGGACATAAAAATGAAATGGGTCTATAGTTTTTTGGATCATCTGTTCTTCCTTTCTTGTGTATCGGCACGGTTATCGCGTTCTTCCAATCGAGGGAAAAGTGCATGTAGGACGATAATGAAAGGTTAAAAATATGCGTTAGAATGGGTGTGAAAATGGAAGAGCATCCTTTGACAATAAAACTCGGGATACCGTCAAATGCGACCGATAACTTAGGTTTTAGTTTTTGTATTGCAAGCTTAATGTCAGCGTTTTCAAAGAACGGAATTGATAAGCAATCGCTACCATTGTCAGTAACGTCAGGCGCAGATAAGCCATTCCGGCTGCAAGAACACACAGAGGCAAAATAGCTCGCAAAAGCGTTCGCCACATCTTCGGGTTCACTAATCGGAATTCCAGACGAGTCAGCGATGTTTGTTATCGATGAAGTTGTGGCTGTACGATTCTTGACGTACCTCCAGAACTGCATTGGGTCACGATATAAACTGCGCTCTGCTGAATCATGGTGCACTTTCTTATCGCGCTCCAACAACGACTTTGCCTGCGCACGCGATTCGGAAAATTTGGCGTACCAGAACGCCGAGTTAGAAGCCTTATATTTCCTATGATAATGCAATTTGGATCTTAGAGCTGATCTCAGCTCGAAAGAATACCAGTGAGGATAACGAGATGTTTGAGGACGTTTCTTAGGAACGAAGCGCTCAAGTGCAGATACGATATATTTAGTAAACGCCGCTACCGCACAGTTTACATCAGTCATGTTGTATATGTGTGCCCAATTTACGTTATCTAAATATTGAAACAGACCAAAGTAATCGCCTCTTGAAAAGGAGAACGAGTCAGGATTTGTTTCTTGCTTCACGTTCCCCACAGAAAGCTTAAGGGAGACAAGAAATGGAACGTGCCAAACATCGGGCGATACCAACGGGTTAAGGACACACACTAGGCTGTCGATGACAAAGTTAGATAGAGCAAGATCTAGGATATTTCCTGCGTGGTTTTGAAGACTATTCCATTGGTTAAGTCCCTGAAAGTTAACAAAAGACAAAAGAATATTTGCCTTTGGTGAGGCATTAGGAGGGGGCAGAGCTGAGTGTTCTGGAATCCAATTTATATCAGGAATGTTGAAGTCGCCAAGTATGAGTATACTGTGTCTGTCTATATCTAACTTATCTCCCACTATGTCTAACTGATCAGAAAGCATAGATGCATTAACGTTAGGAGGAAAATAAAACGTGCCAATTAGAAGGCTAGTGTTATTACGGAGAGTTATTTCAATCCAAACGGATTCGCAGTCTGACTCAAGATCAAACCTGCGAACCGCATGAAAGGGCTTTTTAACTGCAATGAGGACTCCGCCACCGAACTTTACAGTCAAATTTTCATATTCTCTGTCCCGGCGCAAGACTGTGTATTCGGGGGGAAAGTAATCATTTGTTGCGAAGGAGCTGTTTAACCAAGTTTCGGTTAGTGAAATAATATCGAAATCACTTAAAACGACGTTGTTAAAAAATGTATTAGCTTTTGTGCGCAACCCGCGTACATTTTGGTAAAAGAGTGAACAATTCATGCTGTGATCTAATTTGTCGTAATTGTTTCACGATCATCATTACCCCGTACCGCTCCAAAAAATGGTCTGAAAAGAGAGCCCATTGGCCAGACGTCCGCCATATTAATTTTGTTGAAGTCTTCTTCATTCACAGTTATGTGGAAAGAAGAGTAACTATCATGTTTTGTTTTCAACTTGAGGCAGGTAAAAGGTTTCTCTTTCAGAAAGGCAGTAGGAGCTGCTCCCACATCATCACACGAGGTGTCCGGACTAAGGCGGGAAACAAAGAGTGCCTTAAGCCTTGGTGGTCTAGGGACTGACGACAGCTTACTGCTTGCACAGGTTCCAGATGATGGCTTGACGTGTTTCTTCCGTTGGACGAGCGTAAATCCATCAGCGTCTTTCGGTGCTACCTCGCCCGTCACCTGGACCGGCAGTGCGGAGGAAACCACAGTCACAGCAGGTTTTGACGAAGACTTGTGGATGGTAGAACGAGTACTTCCAGGCGTCGCCTTGCCGTCGTCGTTCCGAGAGTCTCTGCCAAGGACCGACGCAAAGCACGCTGGTTCAGGGCCGGGCACTTGAGGCGATGTTGTAATCGGGGGCGGCAGTACGGCTTGGGCGGTGAAACGACGTAGTAGCTCCGTGTTCCGGGCCAGATGCAAGTGCAGGGACGCGTTATCAGCCCTGACAGAGGCCACTTCTTTGATTAGTGAATCAAACTTGTCGTGCAGTGCCTGAAGGAGATTTTTCACACAGCCGCACGCGCCGCAGCTACTTGAGGCGCTCGCCGTTGCTGCGTCGTCACGTTCCGAGGGGCGGCTTCCAGCGATAACGCTCACTTCGTCGGAGCCATTGCGTTTTGTGCAAGATTTGCACTTGTACGTACTGGAACCAGTCTTCATGAAGAATTAATATTCGTCGCCTATGACTCCTATGCACTTGCAGTGAAAGCGGAAACCACAATCCCCAGAGCATCGCAGGAATTGCATCCGGCCGATGAAAGGTTCGGAGCACACACCGCAGCCGTCCTTCGAGAACGGCATATCACTTTGATCTTCGATAGCAAGGGAGCGCGTAAGCATGCGACTGCCCTCATTCAGTGCACAGCGCTGAATTTGGCAGTCTGAACTATGATGGCATGTGGCGGTTACCGGTTCACTGAAAACAGTTCGGAGTACAATAAAATATGAGCGGCTGCCGGCGCGAAGTCAAATAAATATTCGCGGCGAAAGGGGTTATGGGCTTATCTTTTGACTAAACAAACGGCAGCGACATATTGACAGCTCAATAATAATTAAACAAATAAGTATGCTTCACGTCCATGTAAAGCACGACGTGGCGTCGGCAAGTCGCCGTAGAAATGAACAAAAAAGTTATTTGTGTTTGTGTGTGTGTGTTTTTTTTTTTTCTTGATGCTGAAAAAAATTCGTCATGGAAGGAGAACACGAACATAAGCATCAAAGGAAAAACAAAAAGTGGACGGCTGTAGGAATGTTTGTTCCGCGGTAACAAAGTTTGGAGGCACCAAGAGGTGAAGCCGCGACGAGCGCCAAACTGCGACGCTTGTTGCCGAGACGCCGGTCGCCCAGAGCAGCCACAGACCTGGACGCTGCTAGAATAATTCTTTTTTCTGTTTGTGTGCGTTTTTCATTGCAGAACTAACATATCGCCCGTTGTTTTTTATGTCCTTTTTTCAATCCGATCGTCTTTCGACCGCCCTTTGCTGTCTTTCTCCTCTTCAACTGAGTTGTTCGAGCAAAGCGTTCCGCAGCGTTCGGGCGTGCAATGTGGGTAGTTTGCGAGTACGCGTGCTACCGCCACGGTGTTACTGTGCGTTCTGGCTGATTCACTTCGCATGCGAGTACTGTACTTTGGTACTATTTCAGAGCGCCTGTATAACCACGTAAATTTTATAGAATGGTATTCGCGATAAAAACTCAAGATCAAAAAACGAAATTGAGCATATATTTGCTTTGTGCCCTCGTTTCCGCAGCGTGGCTTCAGCTGACCTGATTTTTTTTTAATGCAGATGACGACGTGCTGAACCGTACGTTTCTTTTTAAGAACATGTTTGAACTTGTTCGCGCTTGGTGGAACCGGTGACCGGCATCACTCAACCGGAACCGAACCGGAACAAAATGCAAAGCTGCTGAACCCAAACCCGAACCGAACCGGAATAAAGATCTGTTCGACTTTCTGCTTTTAACCCAGCCGATCTAGTGCTTTCGTGGAACACAAATGAAGAATTGTGTGAGACATGGCACAAAACTACAAGTATCGTACAGCGTACAAGTCATAGATTTGATGCGGGTTCCATAATATGGTGCTTCAGTCGTCTGTGCTGGCGCCGTATTATGATTGCACTCTGCCAGCGGTTTTTAGTTCTTGCCGCCGTGCATGGATGCAATGAGATTTAGGGCAGGGATACGCGGCGTCGCTTCTGACGGCGCACTATCGGCGCTGTTGTGCAAGTATTCAAAGCAGAGAGCAAGATTACATCTTCTTGCGTCACGCACGAATTAGAGATTTTTAAGGACTCATCAAGCAAACGGCACACTGAGCATGCGCCTGTAGTGTGTGCTTTTAATTTTTGGCGTCTGTTGCGAGCACTTTACGCTTCATCGCGCGTTCAATATCTGCGGTGACACCAAGTTTCAAGATGCGCCTTGTGCGATCACAAGTAAAATTCTAACGTTGAGAAATCGTTTCGCATACTTTTGCAGTCGTCTCGGAGTTTGATAACATTAGCAGCTTTATGCTGCTTTTGTCCAGTAACAGAATGTAGCTGTCAATGGCCATTTTCTCAAGTTATGGAATGAAAGGAATAAAATGGTGGAGTTCAGTCGTTCCAAGAAGTGTAAATGTTCCCAGCGTCACCATTACGAGCGGCTGAAAGGAATGGGATTGTAGGAAACTCTTATCCGCGGAATGGGACTGGAATAAAATGAGGGTGCCCATTCTGGAGCACTGGTTCGCTGCAAACTTGATCACAGAGCTATCTGTGGAAACGCCTCAAGCAAGCATGGTTGCAGATGTTTGCAGAATACATTTTTATGACCCATATTCCCAGGACAATTAAACGAGGTAAAAAAAACGCCTAAGACAATGTCTGCATGCTGTCTTTTGTGTAGTGTATTACCAGGGTGAGCGCGGCGTACGGCTGCTAACCTCAGGTTTTCAACTTGAATGATGCAGTAATATGGAGCTTTTGTAGATCGCCCCAGACCACGTCAAGCTGCCTCTGGCAGCTTTTTGTCTTGCTCCGTTGGCTTCAAGGCCATAAATAAAATGATTGATTGATTGATGATGTTTACGCTGCCTCACAACACTCTCCTCCAGTCGCTATGAGATCCGGAACTTCGCAGACGAGGCTAGTGGCGCGCATGCGCCGTAGGAGTGTCTTTGTTGCAAAGACCGCTGCGGTACGCCAGAAACGGTTGACGAAGACTCCGCAGTGATTATACTAACGGATGCCGGTACGATGCTGATCCTGATCAAAACAGAAAGAGTGGTTATTGTACACTTTAAAGCGTGTACGAAAAGTGGGAAGTTAAAAAGATCGCACTAGCTTTATGGAGCTACCCTATATTAAGTACGCACTCACTTTAAAATCGACGCAGGGGTCCTGTGACAATGGTGGTGGTCACGTGTGAGGACCGCTTGGAACTGACCATGACCAATCTCAAGTCAGCCATTGCCTTCTCAAGAACTCCCCTGAGACTGATCCTGTACGCCGATGAGGAGAACATCAAGAGTCTTCAAAACAGGGTATTTAACAACAGCGTCTCAGAGTGGTCCTACTCACCTTAAAAAAAAACAAAAAAAACGAACGTCTCAGTTGTTGCAAGTCACCCGTAAACTTGTTCAAGTCCAGCTTGGAGCTCTACAAGTGATTCGGGATTAGCTAGGAGGTTGACAAGAAGTCAATCATGATTAGCTACGAGCTTAATGAGTGAGTCGAGATTAGCTATGAGCTTAACGAGATAGAAATTCAAGGTTAGATAAAAGCTTAACGAGAAAGTCATTCAATATTAGTTAGGAGCTTAAGTAGAAAGTCATTCAAGATTAGCTAAAAACTTAACAAAATAGGAATTTAAAATTAGCTAGTAGCTAAACTATACTACTCAAACCTGTAGGTGGATCTTAAATTTTCAGATCTTTGTAAATATGCCTCTAGAAAAAATTGGGCAGTGACCTAGTGGTGCAAAACTATATTTAGTAGCATAGATACACTCTAAGAAATGCCTGCGCGTCTACTTATCCGCAAAACACTTAAAGAGCCAATCTTTGCGATCTACGATATCAGCTCAGCGAATGATTAGGCGGAACATTTGTTTAGACCTAAAAATTAAGTCTGCACTGTTGCATCACGCAATGCAAAGCGTCATGCTTGCATTTCGTAATGCCACAGTGCAGACTTGTGTAGTCTAAACAGATGTTCCGCCTCATCATTCGCTGAGCTGACTTCGTAGATCGCAGAGATTGGCTCTTCGAGTGTTTTGCGAGAAAGTAGATGCGCAGACAATTCTTAGAGCGTACAATCGATAGTAGAAGCAAAATTTAAATATCGATAGTGAAAAAACTATTGATTGAGCAATCAATAGTCGACTATCGTAAAACTATCGGGAGTACAATTGATAGTGTATTATCGATAGTCGACTATCGAAAAACTATAGATAGTCTACTGTCAATAGTCCACTATCGTGATGCCATGCCGCCGAAGCTGCGGGACGTGTGCGGTAGCTGCTCCGCTCGCATTTGCGATAAGCAGAACTTCCTTGCTTGTGCAGGCGGTTGCAAACGTAGATTTCATTCGATGGTAAAGTTGGTCCTGGCGATACGAAGTGCTTATGCATCAGGAAAAGTGCCTACAAATGCAATAATGCCTCGTCATCGCACAAGCTCGACGGATGGGTAGCTCGGACAAAACATTTCGAGCATCCGAAGAGGTCGTCTCTGCTACAGACCGGCATCACGGGGAAGGCTTCACAGCGAGAGGGAACGCTGCTGACACCATCGCCATCGAAATGGAGTGTGACAGCAGAGGTGAAGTGCCTCAGAAAGAAAACAAAGATTTCGTTCTGAGGTTTTCACCAAACGAAAATTCGGAGCGACTTACCACATCGTTACCACAGGGATCATACTCGACCGTCACGCGGAATCCAACGCGGCCGTGTTGCCGACGCAATCCTCGAGTTCATCCGCGGCGGCGCCGAAGCGCGTTCTCCCGGCAGCTGACGCACATCAAATCAACTCGGGACGGACGGGACTCGGCGCAGGCTGCTGGTCAACGGGAGAGTCAACGCCAAGGTGAGCACCTGAGTACGACAGAAGTGCCCGATGGCTTCACGATCGTGAACGGACGCCGAAGAACCAAACCAACGGTTGGGACTGGAAAGGCATCGAAAGTGGGCGTCGTTTCCCGCCCTCGGAAAGCAGCATTGTTTGTTTCGCGTCTGGCTCCAGACACGACAGCTTCTGACGTTATTTTACTCGTCGAGCCTTTGTTGAACGGAAATCCGATTTGCTGCTCTAAAATGAAGACCAAGCATGAGACGTACTCTTCCTTTCATGTCGAGGTGAATCAGGACTCATTCGAAGTGATTAACAGACCGGAAGTGTGGCCCGATGGTTGTATTTTTCACCCGTTCTTTGGAAGGTTGGACGTTTCGCGTACGAGCTCATCTGAAAACAATCATGCCAAGATGAATGATGGAGACATTTAATGCGTACTACCAAAACACCCGTGGCTTACGAACCAAAGCGGACACATTTTTGCCAAATGTAGTCTCTTCCAATTTTAATATCATTTGTCTGACTGAAACATGGCTCAACGAGGAAATTTCAAGTGCAGACTATTTTCCGCCTTCTTATACCGTTCACCGTCGTGACCGTGACTATGCTGTAACTCGCCAGAAATTCGCAGGCGGTGTATTAATCGCCGTAAATCAGTCAGTTACCTCGCATCGCAGACGTGACCTTGAAACCTACCCAGAATGCGTTTGGATAGAATTGCTTTCGAATGATGGTTGTAACTACCTGATTGGGAATTATTATTTCCCTCCCCTATCGGATAATCGTATTTTTAATGAACACTTTGACACATTGGAAAAAGAAATTGACTTTTCAAAGTTCAGGGTGCACATTTATGGTGATTTTAACCTACCTGGTGCCAACTGGCAGTCAGGTTTTGTTACTAGTCAAAATAGTATAACAGCAGGCAAATCGTCTCATCTATTGAATTTTATACATTTTAATGGCCTTAGTCAACTAAACGGGTTTGATAACAGCGCTGGGAACGTCCTTGATCTTTTTCTTTCAAATGTGCCGATCATCGGCTTAACTCTTGCCGATGTTTCACTTGTTAAGGTTGACGCTTTTCACCCACCCTTTATTGTTGCTTTCCATAATTCGTTAAAATCTGCAGCTCGCCCAAAGCAGACGTATTACTCTTTCAACACAGGCGATTATTTTGGTGTTTATAGGTTTTTTTTTAAATTACGACTGGTCGTCTATTTTAAAGGACGATTCAGTCGACTCAGCGGCGAAGTTGTTTACGACGGTAGTGAGAAATGGAATGGAAAAATTTATTCCAAAACGATCATCGAAACCTAGAAAGTATCCTTCGTGGTATTCAAAAGATCTAATATATTACATTAAAAAAAATCGCATTGTCACAAATTGTACAAAAGAAATGGATCGCAAATGTGGTATGCTAAAATCAGCATTTATCGGTCTCTTGTTAAAAAGGTATTTATTCATCACGAATGTGTGCATTTAAACGCAGTAGAAAATAGTCTTGTCCGCAAACCAGATATGTTTTGGAAATTTGCTAGACAACACACAAAAGGTAGTACACACGGTATCTGTCTAAGAAGAAATTCTGATTATCTGTCTAACCCGAAGGATATCGCTAACTTTTTTGCAAGTCATTTCAGCGGTTGCTTTTCCTCTGATGTTCCTAAAGATAGTGCATTTCTTGACGATCCTGTCTACTCTGATGTTTGTGCAGTAGACAAAGTCACTGTTAGCGAGATCTTGGCGGCTATAAGGAAACTGAAGCCGAAACTAACATCTGGTACAGATTATGTGCCTAACTTTATTGTTAAAGGTTGCTCGAATCTTTTTGCGCCTATGTTAGAGTCTATATTTAATATTTCATTGAGTAAGGGTATATTTCCATCTGTGTGGAAAGAGTCTATTGTTGTTCCTATTCATAAAACGGGGGATACTTCGTAAGTTGGGAACTATCGCCCTGTATCATAGCAATGTTCTTTTTCAAAGGTATTTGAAATAGTGATGCATACCCGTCTGTCTTGTTATTTCAAGCGACGTATCAGTTCTTTTCAGCACGGTTTTATCAAGGGGCGCTCAGTCGAGAAAAACCTCTGTACCTTCCTTGATTATTCAGTACCTTTTGTTTGTAATCGCGGTCAAGTTGACGTTGTATATTTCGACCTTTCTAAAGCCTTTGATAAGGTGAACCACGCTTTGCTGCTGCACAAATTGTCGCGTAATGGTGTTTCTCCTGTGCTTTTATTATGGCTTGAAAGCTGCCTGACTGACCGTCGTTGTGTCGTACGCATTTTAAATAACTTCTCTGATACTTTTTATCCGTCATCGGGAGTACCACAGGGCTCCAATTTGGGTCCACTTTTGTTTTTAATCTTTATCAATGAGATATCAACTTGCGTAGTAAACTCAAGCGTGCTGTTATTCGCAGACGACATCAAGCTCTTTTTGAGTATTAGTTTGATCGACGACTGTGACCTTCTTCAGAGTGACGCATCGCATATTTTAAACTGGTGTCGGGAAAATTGTTTAATCATTAATCCAGAAAAAACTAAGGTCATGTCTTTTAGTAAAAAACGTGAAATTATACAGTATTCATACTCAATTGATGATAAGTGCATTTTAAGAGTATCATCGCTTCGGGATCTCGGAGTGTACTTCGACACTACTCTATCGTTTGGCTGCCATGTCGCCCATATTGCCTGTTCTGCATTTAGATTACTTGGAATGATTACTCGATTAACTAGAAAGTTTGCGAACTATGCTTGTTTCCTTCGTTTATTTTGTTCTATTATCAGATCGAAACTAGACTTTGGCTCTGTGGTGTGGAATTCACTGTCGCTACGTGATGCAGCTAAAATAGAGTCAGTTCAGAGACGTCTTGTGCGCATAATTTATGACAAATACCTTGGCCGTAGGCATTTTTACAACTATGAACTCCTGCTCGACAAATTTGGCCTACAGTGTCTATCCCTCAGAAGATTATCGCGCGATGTAGCCTTCTTGTATAAAATAGTTCACGGGGACATTGACTCAACACTTTTGTTCAAAGTGAATTTGAACGTACCGATTCGCTCAAATAGGATAGCTCTCACTTTTTATCCCCACAATCAACACATGATATCACCAACAACAATAATGCAGACAAGTGTAAACAATCTTGGGCATGAAAATTTTGATATCTTTAATAGATATGTTAATCTCAGTAGACAATTAGATGAGATTATTTTCCGTCGCTAAAAATGTACTGTCGTGTTTTGTTGCATGCTAGTTTTATCAGTTGAGCATGTTTTAAAGCTGCGCAATTTTTTCACTGTGCCACATTGCAGACCTTTGTTGGTTGTTGATTGGCACAAATAAAGGCATTATGATGATGATGATGATGATGAAGCTGGATAGCACAGTGGCGTCACAAGGGCGGGCGGGGGGGGGGGGGGCGGACCGCCCCGGGTGCAGCGCTCAGGGGGTATCGCGGCGGGCCACGAGGGGGGGGGGGGGGGGGGCGAGTCGCGGCGGGCCACGCGAGAGCGGGGGGTCGCGGCGAGCCACGAGAGAGAGAGGGGGGGGGGGGGGGGGGGGGGGTCACGGCGGCTGCCGCCCGGGCGCCGCTGACCCTCGTGACGCCACTGGGATAGCATACTATCAATAGTCGACTATCGTGAAATTGTTTATAATCGAATATCGAGAAACTATCGAGGGCCAACTATCGTAAAGTTATCGATAATGTTTTATTAGGTGACGAAGAACGCCAGGTGTCCATCAAGGAAGTGTCGTGTAGTTCGGAGAAAAACGAGTGTGAAACTAGGGTCTTTTGGCATAATTATCGAGGAACCATATAAAGTGCTGATCATGATCCCTGGAGAAAGGGACAAAGGGAACAAACACAAATCTCAAAATAAACCTAGGCGACTGGTGCGCGACCGAAAAAATCCGCATGGTCCTGGTAACGAACCAGGCACCTTTCCATTTCCATTGAAGCGCTCTACCAACTGAGCTAACTATTAATTAGGCGTCAGTAGAGCAAAACGGGTTTTATCAGCCGCCACCAACACCAACAAGGGTAACGGCCTTCATTTTAAGGTTATGATGATATTGCAATTAATGCAAAGGTGCAAGCGAGCTGAACAACTTGTCCAGCTCGCTTGGATATTTGCATTAACTGCACTATCATCATATTCTTCTAAAACCGATTGGAAACGATCAGAAAATGGTAGACATTTTTCTAAGAAACTATTGAAAATACGCTAGTTCTAAAATATTGATTGTATACCACAAAAACTATGCATAAAAAATCAACTTGATGTGTTTTCAAAGCTTTTTGCTGTTTTAGATTGCTTTCTGGGGTGTGCCTTTTGCTTTTTATAGGCAGAACTCAATCAGAAAAATGGAAATCCTTGTCGCCCATGATAAGTAAACTACACGTGGCATAAATCCGGAAACCTACTTCAATAAGATGTTAACTTACGATAATTATCCCGTAACGAGCGACTTTTAGAAGCTGTAAATCACTCACAAGTCGGATTTCTGAAATTTTTTCGCGTCGTTGTCCTTACGGAAAAAAATACTTTCAGCGATTGAGGCGAAAAGTGCTTATCACGCATTCAAGATACAGTACAGCATTCCTTTCAATAAAGAACGAGCACAAAACAAGCATCCGAACCAAATTAATGATAATAAGGCGCTACTGATAACAATTCAAATCACGTAGCGATCACCGCATACGTTTCGCGGTAAAGATTACTGTCGCCCAAGCTGCTGCGGTGACGACTGCTTGTGACGTGGGGAGTGACGTCACTAGCGTTTCATATATAAAAAAAGTTTTGGTACAGTGCATTTACTTTTCTTTTGTCAATCATTTGGTATGGACGCTTTTGCTGTTTACAAACATGAAGCGACTTCCGGTCGCACCGTCTTTGCAAGCCTGTTGAGCTTGATTATGTCACCAGTGCTAGAAAGCATAAATGCCACGTGGACAACAAAGCTGGAGGTTTAACGAGGGCCTTCAGCTGTACAATATTACATCTTGGAGGAGGCAAGTTGGTTTTCAAGGATACTCGAAACATTTTAGCAAATCTCGCACTGCTTCGTTCTTTTGGCGCCACCTGGTGAATCGGTGGCCAAACGTTTCATCTACATTTCAAGCAGCCGTGTTAAGGTGGCCTTTGTTCATTCTTTTTATGGACCGGAAGTTCTCTGGGACGTCAAAGACTGGAGCACCACCTGGTGGCGTTTGCCATAAAATTGGCCTATAGTGCAGTGGGCGATTGTTGCAGGTGATACCACAGCTTCGCTGTACAACCACCTTCACAGCGTTGATTTGAGCCCCAACTTTTTATAGGCAGAACTCAATCAGAAAAATGGAAATCCCTGTGACCCCTGATAAGTAATCTGCGTGTTGAATAAATACGGAAACCTACTTGAAGACGATGTTAGCGATGATGATCAAATGCGCAAATATGGCAACATGATTTTACCCGGATGAAAATATAAGTGTGGCGTTTTTTCAAACCAAACAAGTGGCGAGAGAGAAAGAAAACAATACTGCCTTTCGGATTCACCCGTTGTTGTTTTGTGTTTTTTTTTTAGTAAAGAAATGCTTTATTGCCAACAATATCCCTACCTGGATGACAAGAAATTTTCTTCTTTATCTTTTATTTTTATCCAGTCAACGTTTTGTACCCAAACTTAATTAAAAGCATCAGTAACTAACCATTTTGGCTTGATATATGCGTTCGTATCTGGTGATGTCCAATTTCAAGTCTCCAGAACAAAATCTTTTACATTTGTTGATTCAAAAATATGTATTTATAAATTATGTGACGGTTTGTGTATTTAGAACTTGTATTTTATACCAACAGGTAAATTTGTTTCCCAGCTACCGTTATTAAAATCTGCCAAAGTAGAACCGAACAAAAGTGGCAATATATCACGGCATACAAGTCGATATGCTTCTGTCAACAGACAGCTAACTTCCGATTTTCAAGAGTTCACTGTAAATGGCACTCAGCGAAAAAAAATAATTAACCATCCCCAGCGGAGTGCTCATTTGCGCCAGTCATATGTGACAATTAAATTATACAGGAAACAGATGCGTGGAACAAACTTGTGAAAACTATGATGCTAAATGTTTTCAGCGAGAGTTTTCCCTAGCTCCAAGACAAAGCGAATACTGAATATAATTTATAGTTTTACAAATGCGGGCCTACTATAGTTTGAAGCCTAATATCTGGCACCCTTAAGTGTACAAAATATGTGGGCAGGAAAACTGGCAAAACGCACTTTGTTTTGCCACTAAATTCATTTCATGAGATTGCAACATTATGTCACGTTTCCTTGTAATTCCATGTTTATTACAGAACCACCCGTTGTTTGCACGTACATATCCGTCGTCATTCCCTTTTTGGTCAGTGCTTTCATTTTCTAACACTCGATAGTTTTCGGAAAGATGACTTTTGGTACTATTGATAGTCTACCAAAAGCCAACTATCGATAGTATTATTGATAGTAAACAATCGATAATCAATACTATCAATGGTACTATCAATATCAAACTGTCGATAACCAACTATCGATATATAGTACTATCGATAGTTTTTGACCCTATCGATAGTTTTGGAAAATCTATCAAAAGTAACCATAGTCAGTTTTTCGATAGTTTTGCATCAATACAGCGACCCCATTTCAGGAAATTTACAGATCTGACAATTATCGACCGAAAGGTGTGGAGCAAACGCCGGATTATTGTTGTTAATTTTTTTGACGCGTCGTGAGGATGAGTTTGTGTCAAACAATATCATCGAAACGATTTTGTTTTTTACTTTTACTTAAAAAGCAGCCCAACTCTCGACCCCTAAGTGACCGATGACAGTTAAAATAAAATGATTCCGCCAAATCCCGGAATTGACCCCGGGGCCCCTCATAGATTAGCTGAACACTCTACCTATCGGGCTAACCAAGGGCTAACCAGGTGCAAAACAAAACAAAAATTCAAAACGTGATAGTGTTCATTTAGAATCAAACGCGAGTAAAACGGCAAAAATAAAAACAAACTCATTCATATTCCCGATTCAGAGAAGATAGTCGGGAATAAGCATAATCGCTCATTTGCAAATGTAGCAACAACTCACCCAGAACTACCTTTTTTATGTTTATATGTCTCTACGAACAGTACGCATACACCGCAATATTGCGTTAATCTGTCCATCTAGATCATGCAGTGGCCAGCCAGTGTCCAGGCCCGGATTACCTACGACCTGCGCCTGGTCATGTTCCCGAGTACGAACTCCGAAAAGTGGAAGAAACTCTTCGCGCCCTGCTCTGCACAGCGGCTCTTTCTCCCAGTGAGTACTCGGTTTGTGTCACAGCACAGTCCCATAACAAGGTTCCGGTGGGCTGAACCGCCGAGCACAGGCTATACCTACAACGAACTAGTTTCTTGGCGAGACATATTTTATTTCGTGGGTAGAAGCGTTGAAATGCCTCTCTTAGACCATGGTCACACTGCTCATATATTATAAAAAAGACACGGTGTTCGCTTCGGAAAGACTGACAGAATTATTTGAGGACACGTCTCAAGGACGTTCGAAGGTCGTTTGGTTCGAACATGTGTATGTTTCCAGCATGTCTGCAGAGTGTTTTTTGCGTGACCAATGCGCCAGGACCACCAAAGAAGGAACACACGCGTCTCATCCGCCATCATCCATCACCGCCATCATCACCGCTTCTATTTCCTGTTACCAATGGTGAAAGGAAATCACCCGATGTTAAACGTTGAAACTATTTTCTTAGTCTGGCAACAATTAGCCAACGGATATAGTTCCACGTACTTGAGAATCACGAAAACAGTTAGGGCGAAATACAAAGGTCAGGTAAAAGACTGGACAGGGCAAGCGCTTCTACTCGTGCTTTGTCTCTTGCGCTAACTATTTTTGTTGTGCTTGAGCAAGTAAAGAGCCTCTTTGGAGCCGACTCCACCGTTTCAGAGTGGGCAGAAGTCTTTATTAAGCTCATGCCAATACGGAGCTTTCGGCGTTCACCACCAGAAAAACTCGAGTACTGTTTTTCTCACATGACAAAGGTCATATGGGTGACCCATGTGCACTGTTCCTAATCGCAATAAAAAATTAGTAGAAAGGTTTATGTACTTGACGACTAGATCGTCGCATTTTCTACAATATCGAACGAGGTATTTGATGCCAAGATTAGCGCGGCATTTTTTGCAGGACATGCTACCAGATGAGGATGCGGTTCTGTACGTCGACGCGGACACCCTCTTTCTGAACCCCATCGAGGAACTCTGGGATGTCTTCGGGAAGATGAACGAGGGTCAACTGATTGCCCTAGTTCCTGAGATTGAAGACGAAGCTAACAACTGGTACAAGCTGGAAGACGAGCACCCTTACGTTCATCCTTTTGGTATGTGCCTACAGACACTCCCTCTTTTGCTGAAATTATTTTGTCTACGCCATTCAAAAGAGGAAAAGGTAAATAACGCTTTTAAAGCAAACGGCCTAACCCACGGTAGCTGATAATGAGGGGCCGACTAGGGCCTCGCGTGGGTAATGTCCGCCCCTAAGATTACCATATTGATACCACATGGTCACAGCGTGGGCATGTGGGACCATGCTCAAGTTGCATGCTTAAGTTGGACTGCCCGTGGAATGCTCCGGGGAGTTCAACCTCGGTTATGCAAAAAAACTATTAGCGCAGATGTGGGCAAAGCGCGGTCATTCCCAACTTCGGCTGCCCGTCCAATTTCCCGGTGGCTATCCGGGGAAAAAAATTGGCACATAGGGGGAAAAACGTGGCATGCCTAACCGGGATGCCCGCCCTACCCCAAAACTCAATATAACTTTTCGCTATCTGGATTATCTTATTGACTTCTATCTGAATTTCAGGTTTTCACAAATTTTTCTTTGTCTGCAATCTGGATTTCGGGTTTCCAATAACAATACCAGCTAGATTTCAAGTTTCCTAATCCAGATAGCAAAAAGTTATATTGGGTTTTTGGGAAGCGCGCAATGCTCTGGTGGGTTCAACCCCAACTTTGCGATGAAGAATTAGCACGGATGTGGGGCCAAGCGTGGTCATACACAACTTGGGCTGCCCTGGCAGCTGGCCGGTGGATCAAACCTTGCCTATTGAAGGAAATAATTAGCGCAGATGTGGACAAACCGTTACCATACCTAAATTTGGCTGCCCGCTAAAGGCTCCTGTAAGTTCAACCTCAGCTATGCAACGAACGAATTAGTGCAGATGTGTTGCAGACCGTAGCTATGCCCGACCTGGGCTCCCCGTGCAATGCTCCGGTGGGCTCAACATCGTCTATGCGAGCAAACCAATATTTCAAATGTGGGCAAAGCGTGGCCATGTCCAACTTTGCTGCTCATGAGGCGCTCTAATGGGCTCAACCTCGGCTATGCGGTGAACAAATTAGCGCAGATGTGGGTAGACCTGGGCTGGTCGTGCAATGCTCTGGTGGGTTCAACCTCCGCTATGCGAGGAAAACAATAATTAAAATGAGGGCAAAGCCTGGCCATGCCCAACTTTGCTGAACTTGAGATGATCCAGTGGGTTCAACCTCGGTTATACGGCGAACAAATCAGTGCACATGTGGGAAAACCTGGGATGCCCGTGCAATGCTCCGGTGGGTTCAACCAGGCAATGCAAGGAAAAATTTAGCGGAGGCGTGTTCAAACCGTGCTTTGCTTCATTGGGTCATAACGTTGGTTGTGTTCGGACTAGATGTATGCAATGCTGGAGTAAAGCACGGCGAGCTGAATCGGGGAACTTTTACGGCTATAGCCGTTCTTTACGAGATCTCGCAGCGTATTCCAAGGTGTGTTTCGAGCGGGGTCATGACCCGCTAAACTTTGCGAGCAATCAACGTCGCGTAGAACTATGATGTCACAGTACAAGGTGGCGTCACGTTACGGCAAAGAACGCCATAATTTCACCGCCAATTTTAGCGGGCGCATTGGGACGTCCTTTCTGCCGCTATATATCGCGGGAAATTGTGATGTTACATCAGAGTCGAACATAACGTAAGCCGTCATTGTGACGTCGTATGAAGTCACGTGACATTGTGACATCGCGTGAAGTGTTTTCCCGATACATTTATGAGGAAAGTTTGGACGTCACGTGACAATCTGCCGTCATGAGACATTTCCGGACTGTGAACGCTACTGGATTACGTCGGTTGGGGAACTCTCATGGATGAGGGTACACCCCTCACCTCGGTGGCTCTGGAGATTCCACTTCCGGACGCGATAGCGAGCGGACGTGATATGAATCGCTCTCCGTCATCGGGGGCGGCCGAGCCCGGCCGCGGTGATAATGGTGTTACCCTTTTGCCAAAGGACTATAGACCTTTCCAGCGGCAGCCTCGAACAAAGCGATTTACAGCGAACGTTCCTGGTTTTGAGAGGGTACGTCAGTGTTGCCCGACTGCGCTGAGCTGTGGGTTTTCTAGTCAGTGGGCTGTTTCAGCCTGCGTAGGCGCAATTCCGGGCGCTGGTGGAGGCTAAATTGCTGCGTTCTATTTTTTGTTTTGTGTTCTATGGCAGATAGAATTTCTCGGGGGTTTTTGAGAATGCATTGAACTATTTTTGGGAACAAAAACGAAGAAATGAAAGCTGTTTTGGTGAGTCCATGCGCGACAGAACAAATGCAACTGAAAATTTGTTTAATTTTATGTTGATCTTTTTACGGCACCGTACACTCAGCCGTGTCAATTTACAAAGGTCTTAGCCGTCGAAAATATTTGACCACACAGGATATCTGAACTGCATGGATATTCCTCGCCCACTACTTGAAATTCAACGAGTATCATCAATCGAACAACATATATTGTACGTACCCCACGGTGCCGCGTTATCCGAACAGGACTTGAGAAAGGTCTCAAATAACACACCATGTCCAATATACAGTGTCGACGATCGACCATAGTCACCTCACGACAATCGGACGGAATCCGGTGTGTTTTGGGGAACATCTAGAAGAGAGCAGCTTTTTTGCGCAGCTTCAAAGCAAATGAACGAACGTGTCTATTCCGTCCCCACACCCCTGACCCGACCCTATCAGCTATTTTTTGCCAAGATCCGGAACATAGCCGAGAAGGCGTTTTGGAGATTATCTAAACGAAAATAATCCTCCAAGAACGTCGAACTGCCTGCGTCGCGGGCTGCTTGAGGTCCGCTTTCTTCATTCGTTTCCTGCGAAGGCCGAGCAGGCTACGAGCTCTGCTTTTCCCTGGTTCTCACAGTGGAAGATAACACACAAAGGGTAAGCATCCTAAACAGGCAATAAAGTAAAAGCTTCAAAGCCGACGAACTTCGAATGCAAAATGCAGCGTCCCGGTGGACTCGGTGCGACGGGCCTTCGAGCCGTACGGGTCTGTCAAGGATATCACTCGAGAGACCTGGAAGGTTGAAGGCTTCGTGGACGTCGAGTCTACAACGCTGGCCGTGCGGATGACGTTGAACGAAGGCGTACCGTTGGAGAGCCTCCCACACCAGCTTCGGATTGGCGGAGGCACGGTCCTGGTCGTCGTCCCCGGACGCGCACCGATATGCCTGCGCTGCCGGCGCACTGGCCATATACGTCGAGACTGCAGAGCGCCTCGGTGCTCGCAGTGCCGGGCCTTCGGGCATGAAACCAAGGACTGCGTCAAGACGTACGCCCGTGTCACCGGCAGCAACACCGACACGGTAGCATCCGAGCTGGTGATGGACGAGGACGAGGCTGAGAAGGCAGCCGCACCGTCGACTTCACTGTCCCAGCAACCACGCAACGAGGCGGCAGCGGCCAGCTCAATACCAGGACCGGTGGCACCGGAACTTCCGCACGGGGCACCGAGAGGAAAGATGGACACCGAGGCGAGCCAAGACGCTGTGCCCGGTCAAGCCACGGAGACTTCTAGCACCCCAGCGGGACCCGCGCAACGAGAAGACACCGTAGTCTCTAAGGACGACGACCAGAGCAACGCCATGGACGTCGTGACGGGGAGCGCGAATAGATTACCGTGTGTTTTTTAGCTACTTAGAGGCACAGAGTAGACTATCGAAAAAAGGACAAGAAACACCGTCAGGATGGCCGAGCGGTCTAAGGCGCTGCGTTCAGGTCGCAGTCCGGTCTTCCGGGCGTGGGTTCGAATCCCACTTCTGACATAATCTTTTGCTCCCGTATCCTCATAAGAGCCCATTGATTGGTCACAATAGATTACCGTGTGTTTTTTAGCTACTTAGAGGCACAGAGTAGACTATCGAAAAAAGGACAAGAAACACCGTCAGGATGGCCGAGCGGTCTAAGGCGCTGCGTTCAGGTCGCAGTCCGGTCTTCCGGGCGTGGGTTCGAATCCCACTTCTGACATAATCTTTTGCTCCCGTATCCTCATAAGAGCCCATTGATTGGTCACAATAAATTACCGTGTGTTTTTTGTTTTTAGCTACTTAGAGGCACAGAGTAGACTATCGAAAAAAGGACAAGAAACACCGTCAGGATGGCCGAGCGGTCTAAGGCGCTGCGTTCAGGTCGCAGTCCGGTCTTCCGGGCGTGGGTTCGAATCCCACTTCTGACATAATCTTTTGCTCCCGTATCCTCATAAGAGCCCATTGATTGGTCACAATAGATTACCGTGTGTTTTTTAGCTACTTAGAGACACAGAGAAGACTATCTAAAAAAAGCACAAGAAACGCCGTCAGGATGGCCGGGGGATTCCACTTCCGGACGCGATAGCGAGCGGACGTGATATGAATCGCTCTCCGTCATCGGGGGCGGCCGAGCCCGGCCGCGGTGATAATGGTGTTACCCTTTTGCCAAAGGACTATAGGCTTCAACTGCCTCCGCTGCCGACCGGGGAAACGGCGAAACTCAGCGTGGTGCTTCACGCTGACCTTGAAGGACGCCCCTACCGGATTGAGGATTTTAGGCAGCCGTTGCACCAGGTAGGCACCCTGTCGGACGTGGCAGGTCTGGGTGCCTACCAGATGAGTCACGTCTGGCTGCTCAAGTTGCGTACGCCGGAGGCGAAGGCGAAACTGCTGGAGGCCGGAAGTCTGCAGGTAAAGGGCAAGCTGTGTCACGTCGTCGACCCCAGCCGAAGGGAGCTGCGCATAAAGCTCCACTGGGTGACCTTTGACGTCCCGGTGGACTCGGTGCGACGGGCCTTCGAGCCGTACGGGTCTGTCAAGGATATCACTCGAGAGACCTGGAAGGTTGAAGGCTTCGTGGACGTCGAGTCTACAACGCTGGCCGTGCGGATGACGTTGAACGAAGGCGTACCGTTGGAGAGCCTCCCACACCAGCTTCGGATTGGCGGAGGCACGGTCCTGGTCGTCGTCCCCGGACGCGCACCGATATGCCTGCGCTGCCGGCGCACTGGCCATATACGTCGAGACTGCAGAGCGCCTCGGTGCTCGCAGTGCCGGGCCTTCGGGCATGAAACCAAGGACTGCGTCAAGACGTACGCCCGTGTCACCGGCAGCAACACCGACACGGTAGCATCCGAGCTGGTGATGGACGAGGACGAGGCTGAGATGGCAGCCGCACCGTCGACTTCACTGTCCCAGCAACCACGCAACGAGGCGGCAGCGGCCAGCTCAATACCAGGACCGGTGGCACCGGAACTTCCGCACGGGGCACCGAGAGGAAAGATGGACACCGAGGCGAGCCAAGACGCTGTGCCCGGTCAAGCCACGGAGACTTCTAGCACCCCAGCGGGACCCGCGCAACGAGAAGACACCGTAGTCTCTAAGGACGACGACCAGAGCAACGCCATGGACGTCGTGACGGGGAGCGCGAAACGGGCGCTGGAGGACCCACCTTCAGCCCGGGGGGAGGCTCAGCTGAGGCGCCTAGAACGCGAGTGGTGTGGCAAAGTAGGACGTTTCAAGACCCAGTCTGCGCCTTTAACGCGTAACAAGGAGCAGATGCAGTAAGTCTTTTCGGCACGTCACTGACTGACCTTGTAAGTTCTGTGTTCTCCACCGGGCTTCCACCTAAAGCTTATGCTTGAAAGACCCCTACGTGTGGGCACTATAAATGTGCGGGGACTAAGTTCCAGACGCAGGCAATGTCAGCTGAGCCGCCTGTTTGCCGATAGAAACCTCGACATTGTCGCAGTACAGGAATCAAAGATAGAAAGTGAAGACCGGACGGAGAGCATGGTGCGGGTTTTCGGGTCACAGTACAATGTGTGCGTTAGCCACGCAGTTGGGATGTCCGGAGGGTGTTTGGTGTTCTTTAAAAAGTCTATTGGAAAGGTTGAACAAGTAATCAGTTGTGATTCGGGTAGGATGGTACTTTGTGATTTTTCTTATTGTAGTTCCACTTTTCGCGTTGTGTGTATTTATGCTCCTAACCGGGTTGAGGAAAGACGGTTTTTTTTTTGAAAATATTACGAAGTATATTCAAACAGATCGCCTAGTCATTTTGTTGGGGGATTTTAACTGCGTTTGTGCCCCAGAGGATAGATCGAACGGAGCACGATATAGAGATGCCAGTTCTGAATACTTGTGCGATATGATACAGCGGTGTGAACTGGAAGACGTTGCTCACTTTTCATCAAGTGCAAGGAGCCTACAGTTTACACACTTCCAAGGAGCGAGCCACGCGCGTTTAGACAGGGCCTACGTTTCCCTCGAACTTATCGCGATAAGCAAAAATTACGCAGTGGATCACGTGTCTTTTAGCGATCACTGCCTCGTTTCTTTTATGTTGTCCTCTTCCCCGGACGCTAACAAAAAATTCAGTTGGGAATTGTGGAAATTTAATACTAAGTTATTAGATGACGATATCTTCGTAGGTAGTGTTCGGGAAAATCTCTGCTCTTTGACTCGCGCAGAGGATGGTATTGGCGCTAAATGGGAATGTTTTAAACAAGAGATAAAAATGAGTGCCATCGAAAGATCTAGTTTTCTAAAACACGAGGAAACGAAATACATAAGACAGCTAAGCTGTCTGCTACAAGAGTTAACGCGCCAAGAATGTCGTTCACCAGGTCTGTTTTCAGAAGACATAATCAAGTTGAAAAAACAACTCGAGGCTCTTGATACCGAACGCTATAAGGGAGCCATGGTGCGATCGCGTTTGAAACGGTTATCGCTTGGCGAGATACCAACGAAACGAGCTTTGGGAATGGAAAAGAAGTACGCGAGAGGAAATGAAATAAGCGAAATCTTGTATCAAGGAGTTCTGTCTAGTGATAGAACAACCGTGGAACGCGCGTTCGTCGAATATTATCAGGAGCTTTTCAGTTATCGCACGCCGAAGTTGACGGAGTTTGAAAGGCTTTATCTGCCGTTAATGACGAGGCTAGACGAAGACCTTAAAGAAAAACTAGAACAGCCGATACTTTTGGGCGAAGTTGAAAAAGCGATAGACCATTTGCAGCCCGGAAAATCGCCTGGACCGGATGGTCTGGGAGCGGAATTTTATAAATCCTTCAAAGACCAAATTGCACCTTTATTGCTTCGTGTGTTTAGTGAAGCGTACCGTCTTAAAGCTTTGCCTCCGTCCTTTCTATGTACCCATACGATTTTAATTCCCAAGTGTGAAGATCACGTGAAACTCCGCCAAGTAGGGTCCTATCGTCCTATAACACTGACCAATGTTGATTACAAAATTTTAATGAAGGTGTTAGCGGAACGGCTACAGAGCGTTATAAGTACTATAGTCGGTCCGCATCAAACATGTGGTATAAAGGGGAGGAGTATCGTCACGAATGTACATGTTGCGCGTTCCATCTTAGAATGTTGTGATGCGATGGACCGAAGAGTCGCAGTGTTACAGATAGACCTCGAAAAAGCTTTTGATCGGGTGTCCCACGATATTATGTTTTCTATTTTGAAGCATGTTAATTTGGGATCAGTTTTGTGTGATGGCGTGCGCATGGCATACCGTAACTGCGCCACCAGTTTAGTTATCAACAAGCGTGTTAGCGAACGGATTCGCCTTTTTTCATCAGTGCGACAAGGGTGCCCACTTTCGCCGCTGCTTTTTTGTATCTTCTTGGAACCTTTTTGTTTAAGTGTTATACGCGATAGTTATGTGAAAGGGTTTTGTTTGCAAGCGAGCGAAGTTCGTCTGCTGTCATACGCGGATGACGTAGCTATTTTTTGTACTGACAGGGAAAGTGTGAAAAGAGCCATTGATCTAACTAAGGTATTTTGTGAACACACGTGTAGTTCAGTGAACTGGCACAAGTGTGCCGGTTTTTGGCACGGCGACTGGCCGTCAGCGCCAATGGTGTTTGAACGCATTGTCTGGTCTGCCACGCCCGTGCGTTACCTTGGCGTGCCTTTGCAGCACTATCGAAACAATGACGAGTACTGGCGCGAGGAAACAGAAGCCTTGCGCTCAAAGGCGACCAAGTGGGGGGGAAACTTGTTTGTCTATGTTCGCGCGGGCCACAGTATGCAATTTGTTCTTTATGGCTAAGCTGTGGTACGTGCTACAGGTGCTGCACTGTTCACGGAGTAACATTCAACGTATGCACCGAGTGTTTGCGGTTTTTATATGGAATTCGGTTTGGGAGCGAACTAGTCGAACAAACATTTTCCGCCGAGTCAAAGCGGGGGGCCTTGGTCTTTCTCATTTATTCATCAGGCAGCTCGTGAACAGGTTTATTTTCCTTCGGGACCAAAGGGACCCATTTTTACGTACCGTGATTCAAGTGAGGTTACGAGACGTGATGCCCGAGTTTATTGTGGCGTC
This sequence comes from Ixodes persulcatus, assembly GCA_013358835.2. NCBI lineage: Eukaryota > Metazoa > Arthropoda > Arachnida > Ixodida > Ixodidae > Ixodes > Ixodes persulcatus. Next base: position 149,241 of record JABSTQ010009680.1, on the reverse strand, counting down.
GAGTGGCTACAGCGGCCTGATTCGAGGGTATTTAAAGGAAGTCATCGACGCATATAGGTTTTTAAGAGCGCGGTTTTCGCTAGAATATTTGTCAGGGGTGCCCCGTAAACGGTTGTCGAGAGATCTGACCGACTCGCTGTTTCCCGTCCCCTTGTACCGAGCCTTGTACAGTGCCGCACCAGGACAAGACGTTTTAAAGAGAGTCAAGAAAATGATAGTCCCCGCATGTGCAAAAACGTTTTTCTTTAAACTGCACAGTGAAACGCTCCCTGTCAAAGCCTGGTTAGTGTCCAAGGGCATACCAGTAGCATGGTCTGAAAACTGCTTGCTGTGTAAAAAACCCGAGACCATAGAACATGTATTCCTAGATTGCTGGGATGCGGTGTTTTTTTGGGACATCCTCCAAAGAACTTTAAAAAAAGATCTCCCGTTAACGCCGTATGGCATACGATACTTGTTTGTGGAAGGTGGAGACATAGTTCCCTATGACATGTTTATGCTCATTGCACTGCATAGTCTGTGGCAATGTCGTATGGCGGTACGGCACGCAGATGTTAATGTGCGTCCTGTTCATAGGTATTTCGTTGAAAGCATGTGTTACCTGAAAGAAATTTATAAGGTGGAGCAGCCACTTCCTGACTGGCTGCCACTGGTTGAAAAGCTTGCGACCCTCAAAGATCTATGACGATTTGTACTCTGTGTTACTTTCCTCATTAGCCAAATTGGCTCATGTTTTAACCTTTTATTGAAGAAGTAAACCTGTAAAACAAAAAACAGGCAATAAAGAAAAAAAAAAAAAAAAAACCTCGGTGGCTCTGAGGCAAAGCGCCGGCCTACTGATCCCGAGGTGGCGGGTTCGAATCCCGGCCGAGGTGGCCACAATCCCACAGGGGAGCCGTGTAACCCAGCTTACGGTTGCATGTCGAAAAATCCCCAGGTGGTCGAAATTAATCGTCAGTACTCCACTGGGGCGTGCCAGATGCGCGTCGTTGGTTTGGCACGTAACACCCCCAAATTTTACTTTTTTACCACACTTCAACCCTTCGGTCCACCTTCAGTCGTTTGAAGCGCCATCTAGATTTTCGTTTCAAAACTGTGTGTCCATAGAGTAGGGTGAAACGCCATCTAGCCGCTGGGCTTTGAAACACATGTACGTATTCCATAGAATACGCTGCAGTTACCATTGCAGCCGTCCCCCAAAAACGGTGGTGCGTCCAACGACAGGAAGCGAGACGCGGGGAACAATGGTGGTACTGCTCGTGGCTAAAGCGTCAATGGGCAGCTCTGTAACTGAGCTAATGTAGACATGTTGCTTACTATGTGACGTCAACAATTCACATTACATCGGAATTTTCCGCTAAATTTAGTGGGAAAACTGTGACGTCCCATGACGATTGAATGTTTACCGGTTTATCAAATTTGAAATGGTGGTGTTGAATGATTGTGAGTAGCCTATGTGCAGTAGAGCGTGCTGTCTTCACAGTTCATTTGCAGGATATGGAGGAAAAAAACTGAACTTTTGTTCTGCTACAGGAGTGAACGCCGGCGTAATGCCCATGAACCTCACGCGCATGCGCAACTTCGGCTGGGTGTCGCGCATGAGGCCACTCCTAGAGGAGTACGAGGACCGGATCTTCCTGGGTGACCAGGACCTGGTGAACGTCCTCCTCAGCTTCCACCCGGACAGGCTGTTTCTGATGACGTGCAGGTGGAACTATCGCCGGGAAAACTGCATGTTCCACACGTCGTGCGCGGGCGAAACACCTGCACTGGTGCATGGAAGCCGGAATTGCTCCACGGACCCGGACAGGGAGCCCACCATATATGCCGTCTTCTCTGTCATGCAGAAGGTACCCGAGTCGTGCTCTCTTCACACGGGAGTAATCATTTCATTTCCTGCGCCTAAAGTGACCCCATATTTTTTTATTGGACGGGTGCATGCTAGAAAGTACCTTATGGAACGTAGCGACGTGATGGCATTTCTTTTGCTTGCAAATGGGCATTATTTTATTGGTTTAGGCTAGCTAACATAATAGGCGTTTAACAAATGTGTTTACCATTACAATGCAGGAGGCCAATCGGCCTCCTGCGCAAAAGTTTTGAGCTAACTGTGGTTCCCCTGTTTTTGAGTAGTACCAGCTCATTGCCTTGGCTTTGCACTACTAGTGTCGCCTTCGTTTTGGGTAAGACTAAAACCCCTTGATAAAGGAGTTTTTTTACAATCACCGGAACCCATTGTTGTGGAAACACGCAAGACACGTGCCACGAGCGGGTGCTCCGCCACCATTCGTTTCCAAGGGCCGCTCATTTCAGTGCTGCGTCGTCATTTGCTTCCAGGGCCGCTCGAGACAGGGGCCTCGTGCACTGGCGCACTTTATGCTACTTGCAAGAAAAACGCAAACACATCGAGGGGCTTTAGGTGGCACAAAAGTCACTGTATCCTAGGAAAGTAGCGCCATTGCCTTCCCCGCCTGCCAGTCGAGCACAAACAAATACTATCATACACACGACCACAACCTTGCAAGTTGATTGGCTAATCGGTCTCCGTTGCTATGGCGATCGCCATTTCGGCACCTTCAAACATATGATGTTTCGAGAGGGTCGTTCTAATCCAGTTTTACCAAGATCACCACAAAGCATCATCGAACTAGAGGTGTTCCTCGTCAAAATAAGCGTCTTTGGCACTGTGTGTGCAATCAACTTATTCATCATGCACATCTCCACGGCTATTTTACAATTATATTGTTCTTATTGCGTCTTTCAAAACCGTAAAATTATTTTTCAGTGTCTCCAAGCGCCGACGCAGCATCTGGTGGTGTTACAAACAAGTACGCTTGTTTCGCCGGTGTGTGGATAGCAAAATCTCGGTAAATAAGAAACGTCTCTATAAAGCTACCCGTCACCAGCGATTTTACATCGCCTCATCAAGAATATAAAGGTCAAGGACAAATTTCTCATTTCATGAACCGAAACGACCACCATACGGGGAGCAAGCATGGCGCTACTTTCCCACGATCCAGTTACTTTAGGTAGTAAGGCTCACACGATTAAGCACAGAGAAGCTTCGCGTAACCACTCCATCGCTAAGCTTTTTATCTCCTTGCAGTGCTGAAAAACTTGAAACAAAAACTTTCCATGCGCGAATTCGACTAGATTAACGCTGTAAAGCAATCAAAATTACAAAATTCATGCCACCAGGGTACACATCTCCTGTACGTCAGACTATACGTAGCGTAGAAGAGCTTGTTTCTTTTTTTTTTTTTTTCTTCTAGAACGTGTATAATGGCACCCACTGACACGAGATACGAGCGCCATAGCTTTGACCTCTGCAAGAACTGCGTTTTTTTTTTTTGCTGTTTTTTTGTATGTTTTTTGGGATCGCGTGTGGCGCCAGAGCGTTTGTGCTTTATACTGGCGAAGCAGTCTCAAACGCCCAAGTTTATATACTACCCATTAGCGATAAACAAGTTGCACAGTTCGGAAAAGTTCCCATGGGCAACGAAGAGGGTCTATGGTAGGAGACGATGAAATTTATAAATTGGCTGCGCGCGTTGGGTTCAAGTCGGTGTCTCCGAAGCCGCTTACCCATCGTCGGCTCAGTGCTAAGCCTGCTTGTTTCAGAACTCCTCCGCAGTAGCCTATCGAACTCTTAGCTCCGAATTCTCAAAAAAAAAAGTGCATGCCTGTACGACCGTCTCACCCTACGATGAACTAAAGGTCAAAGCTACAGGCTGCCAGGTCCAATCACGAGGCATTCAGAAATGAGGTGGTGTACTGTCCCGACGTGCTTACCAGTGCGAGAGTCTCAGAGATACGCACGCCGGAATAACAGGTGATTCCTAACCGGCTCGTGATAGGGCCCGGCAGCCCGTAGCTTTGGCCTTTAGTTCACCGTAGGGTGAAACGAAGTTTAGCTGGAGGTCGACGCTCGCATTCGATTGCGTAAGCCTGTGCAAGGCTCAGTAGGAAGCCAACTGCTTCCATCCTCTCAAGCTCAGTCCAACGTTCACTGCCTATTGTCGCCTTCTACCCGCGGCGAGAGTGCAACAGCCGTTCAGTATGAAGTGTATCTGGTAGAAATAACATAAACATGCAGGAAAGTTTGTAGACTTTCAACATCTTGAAACCCGCCCCCCCCTTTTTTTTTTATCAAGTATCGACTTTTAAGGTGCTGTTTTTTGTTGTTTTTTCTTACTTTTTAAAACTTGATTTATCTTGTTTTTACCCTCATACACAATAAAAGCTGCGTTAATAAGGAATTGGGATAATTTGCCCAATAATAATGTTTTTTTTTTTCATCTTTAAAAAAAATCATTTTGAAGGCTCTTACCCGCTTCAAATGATCCTCCGTGCGACGTACTCCTTGCGCGCTTTTAATATCCATTTGACGCCACTGCAGATCAATTTGTTTTGCGTGTTATCGAATTAAAATATGATGCACGTCGCAGGTCCCAAACAAGGTGGGTGTTGCACGTCTTCGAGAAGTGTTCGTTGAGGGTTCGTTGCGTGTTCGTTGAGTGCTCGTCGAGTGTTTGTCCAGTGGGAACCACAGCCGACACAACTACAGCAAAACTTCCTCTCCCGTCTTCCTCGCAGTACGAGCTCGGAACGAGCTTAGAACGGAACTTCATCGATCCACTGGAACGCGAGCTGCGCCGGGTCCGGCCAAGCGAGTGCTTCGTGCAATTCATGTTCCATTCGAAGAAGTGGCGAACCCTAGCGCGACAGCTGGACCGCGAACGAGGCTTCAGCGACGACGCCATCAATGCGACGACATCTTTATTGACATCAACTTGATAGCCACGCTAGAGAGATTCAGTAAGCCACGCTTAGAGAGGCGGCACTAGATTTTTTTATTATTATTATCATGTGGGCGCCGCCATTTCGGTGCTTAGTGACTGCAGATAGGGCGCCATGGACGAAGACATCGTACAAATGGCACGCTGTCCGCTGCAGACATGATAACTAAATTTTCTGCGAACACGACTCCAGCAAGTTCGAATTAAGCGGGTTTGCTTCATACATAGTTATGCTTCAAATATGTCTCCAGACAGTTTTTGCATGGCCAGTGTGAGAGAACTGTCGTGCCGTAAAGAAACACGGTTCAATTTATTTCATTTCCACTTCGTTTTTTTTTTTTTTTTCATGTTATTATTTTTTTGTGTGTGGGAAGCCTCCTTAAGTTTGCCTCAGTCGTGTGGAACTCTTTGGAGTCACCAAATTTTCTCGCATTGAGCGTATCCAAGGAAAATGTAACAGTGTGTTGTATGATCGTTATATACACCCCAGTGTATTATATGGCTATAATAGAATTTGTGTTCCGATTGGCTAAAAATCTTTTGTGTACTAGACAGATGACTCGGGATTTTGTGCTCTACAAGGTTGTAAATGGTTGTCTAGACTCACCGAGACGCTTCTGAACTGTGCATGTTTCCCTGTTCCGCAGAGGGTAAGCAGTGTTCACTCCTCATTTATATACTTTTCCTTCGTACAAAACCGGTTCCGTGACTCGTTCCCAACTGTTTTTCAACAAATTTGAATCTAGCTCGGGTTATCTTGGTAATTACATTTTTGGACCCGAAACAAAAAATTTCGGGAGTGCTTTAAAGTTTCTTTTTTTATTCTTATTTATAGATCTTTGTTTTGTGAATTGGATGTAATATTTGTCAGTGCACCACTAAGAAGGCAACAACTGTTTCTGATGCACTAAAAATAAAGCAAATATTGAAAATCGGTTGATAAAACACGTTTTGTGTTAATAATTTTAACACGTTAAATACATACTTTTCCCAAACTGAATGTTAAGAAGGTTTTGGTTTAAATAGCCACTGGAAATTTTAAGATCGATATTTATTTTACCGTCTCAAACGCTTCAAAATCGCGTGGCAAAGCAGACAAAAAAAAAATCATCGCCAAAGAGTCCGTCAAAGTTCGTGTGCTCCTCCCTTAATTTGAGCTACTCCTCGATTCTGGTTTGTTTTTTGTGATGTAATTGGCTAAAGCACTTTTTTTAAATGTTAAGAGTTGTCGCAAATTGCGAGCGTGTAATAATATTATTGTCATTCCTAAATACGCTTCTTTTTTTTCGGCGCCAGTAACGGCACTGCACTACTGACTTCAAGAAATACAAATCAAAGACAAGAAGACAAGAAGCGTTAATGACGACACATCGTCCGTCTCCTAGCTTTGAATGCGAAAGCATTAACTGTCCTATGAAGCGAATTTAGAAGCCGCCACAAACGACATCTAAATTCCTTTGTCTTTTGGAGCGAAGCTTGTAGTCTGTAGCAGCGAATAGACCGATCTCACCAGTCAGTTTGACTACGCAACCGCTGCCGCAATGCGTCCAGAGAACTTTAGTCCTTCTGAACGTGCGACAACCTCGCTGGAACTCTGCGCATGTGAAGCACGAGACAGCACGAGCCCTCTGGTGCACTGCCGTTTGCCTCCTGTGGTTATGGCGGCGTCACGCATGCGCCGAATGCTTAGTGAGGTCGGTCTATAACCTATTGCTATGTTACCCAAACATCAAGGAGAATGCAGGGATTGGTGTTCCACGCGCCACACCTGCACGCCTTCCCCAGACAAAAGGTTCAAAGTAACTAACCAAAATAAAGCGTTGACGAACGCCCGTGCAAGATGCCATTTGTTTTAGGTATTTGCTTTACAAAAGTTACTACTGCTGAGGCCAGCACGTGCGGCGCGTGGAACACCAATCCCTGCATTCTCGTTGATGCTTGGGTAAATAACAATAGGTCTATTGAGGGATAACCTCCCATTGGCTCGCGTACGGCATAGTTCCAAGGAACGCCACCCCACGCTCCACGGCGCTGCGGCCCCCGCCAAGAGAAGCAGAAACGGCCGAGGCGCCGAGAGGATATGAAGCGGCCGCGGCGCGAAGAACGACCACTGCACCGGAATTGAAATTCACCTCTGAGTCAACGAAAGATGGGAAGTTACAGTTTTTGGATTTGCAACTATTGAATAAAAAGGGGCTTTGCTGGTCTTATGGGAGGGAAACCGCGAAGAGGGTTCTTTCTAGATGGAGTGCTCATTCTAAACTTGTTTAAGGGGGGGGGGGGGGGGGGGGGTGAGATCACTAATTGGCACTGCACTGAAGAAATCTTGTTTTCATTGTGTTGGGAACGCTTTCGGCGTTCAAATCAACGTCTACTGTCGGCGGGTTATAGTTTAGATTTTATCGTTTCTAGTGCACGTAGACTGCTTGTACGTGCTTCGGTGACCGCTGAGAGGGTTCAAGGTGGAACCTTTGCTGCGATTCCTTATTTTCATGGTTTTTCTCATAGCCTAAAAGCTTTAGGTGCAAAATTTAACGTTAATGTGGTTTTTAAGACGGACTTTCGTTTAGACAAGCTCACCCCGTTTACCTTCAGACGTGAGGGATGTTGCGGGAAAAAACACAGAGATCCCTCAGTCTCCTGTGTCGCAGAGGTGGTCTACAAGATCCCCTTTGACTGCGGATTGTGTTATGTTGGTCAGACAGGGCGTTGTTTGAATGACCGTCTTGCGGAACATAAAAGGAGTGTAAAGAATAGGGTGCAGAGTTCTGAGTTGGCAAATCATGTTAGTTCTTGTAATTTTTGTTCCCCTCTTTGGGATGAAACTTCCCTTCTGTGTAACTAAAAAGAATTGTTCAGAAGGCTAATTAAGGAGACTTTGTGCATTCGCGAGCGGGGACATTGTGTGAGCCAGCCGTCCTTGGTTATCAGTATTGAACCATGGTTAAAAGCGCTAAAAAGACGTACACAAGGGAGAAGACAAACACGGGCGCTACTCACAACTGTATTGGGAAAAGAAGATGGAAGTACATATATATATATATATATATATATATATATATATATATATATATATATATATATATGATACACTTATCGTCACCCAGGCTACACATGCGCGTCACACCGATTTTATCGAAAAAACGAAAAAACGTCTTTTTAGCGCTTTTAACTATGGTTCAATACAGTCAACACCAACTAGCCCAACAACAAGTTCTATTGGTTATCAGTGATCGAATGAAAGAGTTTTTGCTTGTGTGAGGGGGGCTTTGTAAACTTGAAGTGGGGGGGGGGGGGAAGAAAATCGGGAAGCGTTTGCAAGGAAGTAGGAAATGGAGATTAGGCTTTAGCGTTTTGGAGGTCGCCTTGTGTGTTGACCTTGGGGTTGTTGTTATTCGGGTGGTCGGCTCCCTTTCCGAAAGTGTTGAAGCCGGGGAGTGGCTCGGGCTGTCTGGGGCGAACTCGCTGGTCGTCTCGTTTTTGCGTTTGAGTTCTTTTTTCCCTTTCTCTTTTCCATTTGTCTGAAAGTCTATTTATTGGTGTGCTCATATCAATAAAATTCAGCTGCGTTTGAGATTTTGTTGTGTCCGTCCGTTTTTTTATCGTTCCCCATCTCAGGCTTTACAAGATGTCGATTAATTACCAGCTCGCCTGCACTCTATCACTGCTGACATTTATGATTTCGTATTCACAACTCGTAAGAAGTGCTTAGGTGTCCTCGGAATTTTTCTTCATGCTCTCAATATGGTGTGACGCCAAAAAGTTCATCGGCACCAACTCTGATATAACAACGTTGGTCGGAACGGCGGCACGTTTCAGTTAAGGTCGGAATCCAACTTCCAACGATTTGGACACATTGAGGTTTTTCTCATAGTCCTTGTCAACAAAGTGCCGAGGATTGGAACTGACCACGCGTTATTTTGTGCTTCATCTTTAGGAAAACTTCTCTAGCACGGCACTTTTAGATTTAGTAGTACTGGGGCAGAACTTGACGCAGTGTCTTTCCGACATCGACCTTCGCGTCGCTCACCAAGGTTTCCTACACGTCGTTTTCTTCCCTACCTTTTTGAAAATCGTTTTAGTCTTACTAACTCTGCTAAAAAAAAATAAGAACTGAAAAGTGACGCATCGTCTGCATGCAAAGAAAGTTTTGGGTTTGGTCGGGTGGCACGTGGGCGTGCCCATGAACGATGAGATGGAAAGAGAAAACGTTGAACGACACTTCCTGTTTTAAGTCATCCAGAAATGCAAGGTTTTCATCATCTCGTTAACAACGTCATAGATTCGGGTGGGCGTTCCAAGTTAAGCTTTCTGAAAATATTTTATTTTTCTGTAAATACCCAGTTTTCAAGCTTGATATTTTTAGGGCGATCCCTAGGAATAAAAAAAAAATATCAACCTTTAAAGGGTCAGTGACCCTTTAAAGACTATCACCCGAAACTTTCCACCATAGCAATATGGAGTTTCAATAGCCCCGATAACTATACGATGCATGAGCAAGGGCGTCGGCGGAGTATCGGGTGTCGGTATTGAAGTTATAGGAACGATATACTAACCCCCCCCCCCCCCCCCCCGTTCCCGTCCCCCCAGCTAAATTTCCACCCTATCACTTTTAACCGTCCTCTGTTTTTCCCATTTCCTAGCCGGGTAGCGACTTCACTCGTTAAGGACTGTGAATATTAGTGGATCAACCTGATATCAATGCACTTACATTGAAAAGCTAAAATATACCCTACATTGGAAATCAACCTGTTGAGTATTCTATAATTCAACTGCCCCGATTCACTCGAGTGCAGTTTATATCTTGTTTGCTTGTTTGGTGTTTTCCAGAGAAAGGGGGTTTCTCTGGACAACACGAAGCAAACAAACAGGGTATAAACTTGCGCTTGAGTGAATCACGGCCATTGAATTAAACAGAACTATACAAATCAATTTTGAATGTTTTTTTTTTTGTTTTTTTTAGCTTTTTGATAAAAATGCATTGAAAGCAGGTTGACCCGGTAATATTTACAGTCGTCTTTTTTTCTGTAAGGAATAATTTCTTGAAAAATAACACGATCCTTGCGTTGGCGTATTACGGTGCCACGTTATTAGGCATTTTTAAAATAATACTGTGGCCATAGACCATGCAACACGGTATGTCGAAACAACACCTCTACGAAATGCCACTGCTGAAACAATTGCTCCCTTTATCTTGCATAACATCGTTCTTCGGCACGGTGCCCCACGCGCACTCATTAGTGATCGCGGGAAATCATTCATGGCCCACACTGTTGAAGCCTTGTTGCGCGTCTACAGAATTGACCATCGCCTAACCTCTCCTTACCATCCCCAAACAAACGGGCTTACCGAGCGCTTTAACCATACTCTCGCAGCCATGCTTTCCATGTATATTTCAGACAACCATTCCAACTAGGACATCATTCTCCCCTTCGTGACATTCGCATATAATACATCCGTCCAATCAACCACTCGGTTCTCCCCTTTTTATTTGGTTTACGGGCGTGAACCATCCACAATCCTTGACGCTGTTTTGCCTTACCCAGAAAACGCCGTGAACGATGACTATTCTTCACAAGTCACCTATCGTACAGATGCGTGCCGTCAACTCGCCCGCACACGAACAATCCGACACCAACAACAATCCAAATCTGACTACGATGATCGACACCAAGATCGCCACTACAGACCCGATGACCTTGTTTTACTATTTTTCCCAACTCGCCAAGTCGGCCGGTGTGAAAAGTTTCTTCACCACTACCATGGTCCCTTTCGAGTCATTCGCCAGACATCACCCGTCAATTACCTCGTGGAGCCTGAGACGCCGACCCAAGACCGCCGGTTTCACGGTCCACACATCGTTCACGTCAATCGCCTCAAGCCATTTCACCCCCGCGAGCCAGCAGACTGCTCTGACCAACATCCAGACCAGGCCAGGATGGCCTTCTCTAGGGGGAGGGCATCTGTGGCGGGCACAGTTGCGTGCCCAGCGGCGCGAGCGGAAGCACCAACCTGCTCGAGGACTAGCGCGCTCCAGGAGAGTGAGGAAGCTGGCTGATAGAATAGATCGCTATACACCGGACCCATCTACGCCTCTGCCTGGTTTCTCTCTTGACCCAAAACACCCCCACAATACTAACATTTGAAAGGCGTATGACTGAAATCAGTAAAAATGATTACAAAAATGATTGCCTTACATTGTAATCTGGAAGTAGTATGAACAGCATAATTTGATTAAGGTGGTGAATTGCTTACCAAAAATCGTGAAAGGTGATTAGTAGATATTCTTTCTTCTCTAATTTTGGCTGTCAAATATAAATCCCAGCTATTTGTAAGTTCTTTCTATAACCTATATTGCCACTTCGGATGTCGTTTTGCACTCTATGTGGATAGCGAAAAATCATAACTTTCACTTTTTGTATACTTGCTACAATAATTCAGGGCACAAAAATATAAGAGTTGCAGTTTTCAGAACCATGCCACCACGAAGAGTTGCCATCCATCCTCGCATCTAAATGGCAATGGGTTTCGACTCACAAAATAATGGAGGCCCGACATTTTGTTGAACCGGGCCCTCCCGACTGAATCCGGCCCCTGCACACAACACAGGTAATTTTTAACATGAGCGCTTGCGCTCATCTCCTGCAACTGAGGTCAGTAACCTCCTAACAGGCCACAATCAACAGGAAGTACGCATGCTGTTTTTCGCCTGTACGATCCGGCCTATGAGCACTGAAATTTTGTTGTTGTAGTGTGGTACAGGTATCCACCCCCGCTCAGAGTAAAGAAAGTTCCCAAGAAATGAAAACCCTGTCTTTCGGCCTGCCGCGTGAGTAAATAAATTATGCTTTGTAGAGAGCTCAAACACCGTGAGATTGTGACGCTAGCTGTTGGGATAGAACGCGAAACTTTTTGAGAACATGGCGTTACCTAGATCAAAAGATAACTGAGAAAAACGAAATTTCTCTATGAGCCGACGTCCACCTAAACCTAATGTTGTTAAAAAAAGAAATTGCATTATGGGCCCTTGTAGTATCTAATACAGTGAAACAAACTAAGTTTGTCAACAAGAAAGAAAACAATATTCTTTTCTTCGATGACCAGTGTTTTTCACTCATTTAAATTCCACAAATGTTCACAATGTCGTTTCTTCTTTTCAGGACATTAGGCTTAAGTGGACGTCGGCTCATATAGAAATTTCGTTTTTCTCAATTATCTTTTGATCCAGGTTACTTCATGTCCTCAAACTTTCGCGTTTTATCCCAACTGCTAACTCCACATTCTCACGGAGTGTGAGCTTTCTACAACGCGTAGTTTAGTTATCCGGGCAGGAAAACACGGTTTTTCGTTTTCTCGGGAACTCATTGTACTTTCGGCTCAGTAACGGTTATGTGAAAAAAAAAGCATCTAATTTAAAACCAGGAGTGGACATGGTGAGTGAGGTCCTGCGTACGCTCGGATTATCGCAGATTCTTCAAGATTTGTAGTGTAAAAATGGTCGAGCCTTCGGGGTTTGAGGGGACGACATTCGTGTATTACAGGCCGTTTCGGTTTTGTTCTGTTTTTCGGGTGAGGGATCTTTTCTCATGAAAGTTCAGGTTCAGAAAAGTTTTTTTTTTTTTTTCAATTCCAATGGTTTGATACCACTGAGAAGGGGGAGGGGGGGTGATGACGTCGTGGAAGAGGAATAAGAAGGAAGGAAGGGGTTAGGGTTTTTTTCTAAGATGTGCATGTCCAGGCCCGTTACTGCAAAGAACGAGGGCAGGCTGGCCAGGACGGTCCTTCGCTTGTTCACTTCTCCGACCGGTTTGCACCATACCCCCAGCGTTGGAGGCCGATCCTGTGGCTTTATCGCTTCTAGAGCCTCTTGACATCTTGTCCGAACATCGGGCACTCCCAGAGAAGGTGTATGTCGTCACACTTCGTGTCCGGTTGCAGGCAATAGACACACCTGCCTGGGTTTGGCACGCAGTCTGGATTGCGGCGGCTTCTCTTTTCGCCGTCCCACTTCTTAGTTAGAGCCGGGGTGATTACTGCTCTGATTCTCAGTCTTAGCTTCACGGTTTTGTGGCGTTGAAATCCGCTCGAGGAAGGTTTACTTTCCTGGGTGGCTCGCTCCTGGATTCCGGTCTTCGTCTGGTGGTTCCCTGAGCATTTGCCTTGCCGTTGATCAAGGTCCCCACTGCGTCGTAGTAATGGGTGTTTTGGTGGTTTGGGGTGGTGGCGGTTGGGGGGGGGGGGGGGGGGGAGGTATGAGGGGGTTCGCACCCATCGTTGCCGTCCGTCGAGGGATGGATCGAGATAGCTCCACGACGGCGGTCCGGTGTGCTGCGTCGTTGCCCGCGATACCCGTGTGCCCCGGTACCCATTCCAGGGATACTCGCAGCGATGTTTCGTCTTGACTCTTCGTCTCGAGTTTGCCCGCCACTCGAGTGATTGCTCCGACGACTCCGTACAATCGAGTGTATGCTCTTAGTGCACGCACCATCGACTGCGAATCTACAAGGATTCGTGGTTTCCTGAGTGGCGGTCGCGTTGCCGACGTGATCGCGTCTCTCATCGCTTTGAGTACGGCTTTGGCTTCAGCTCCTTGCGCAGACTAGCACTCTGGGACCTTCTTTCTCTTCGTGACGCCCGTGGCCGGGTACCAGGCCACCGTCGCTGTGTCTTTGTCTTCTGAGTTTGCGCCGTCCACGTACGCCTTTGCCGTGTCTTCGGGTGCATCGAGCAGGTCTCGTTCGTGTTTTTTGGCATACTTGCGTCTTCTACCTATGTGTAGAGCTGCATTCAACCTGCGCGGGATCGGTTTGCTGGGTGTCGGGGTCGTCTTCTCCCACAGCGGGATTTGCTCGGGGGTGGGTGACGATACGTTCGACTCCCATCTGAGCAGTTTGGCTACTACCCGGCCTTGCTCTGTGTGCATCAACTTGAGTCGAACGTTGAACACCTGCTGGGCTGCGATCTCGTCCAGGGACGGCATCGGAACCACCTTGTGCAGCTCTTTGATGCGCGTGCATCGGGCAGTCCCGGCACGCATCGCCTTGCTTCATTCAGTAGATTCTCCAACTTTGTCTTGTGTGTACACTCTCAAGAAAAAAGGGTGTAAAAGGGTGTATCGTTACACCCTTTGTCCCATATAATACTCCCCAAAACTTCACTTCGACGTACAGAGCCCTATAGTCGAACAGACGCCCCCAAATTTTACGAGGGGCTTGATAGCCGTGTGGTACAACTTATTAAATAGCTAAAGTACGCATCAAAGACCACATAAAGAAAACACCGAGTTTTTACAGTAGGGCCAAGAAAACCCCAATTATGCTTTTTCTAGTGAGTGAAACGTGCATTAGCTATTTTAGTAAGTTGTATTACACGGCTATCAAGCCCCTCGTAAAATTTCGGGCCGTCTGTTCGACTGTAGGGCGCTGTACGTCGAATTGAAGTTTTGGGGTGTATTATATGGGACAAAGGGTGTAACGATACACCCTTTTAAACCCTTTTTTCTTGAGAGTGTAGAGTTAATCCGGTAGACCTGCAGCCCGTAGGCGATCTTGGATAGTAGGGCTGCTTGGACCAGTGACCTGGCTACCCGTTTTCCGAGACCTCCCGCGCGAATGGCGACTCTGTGCATGATGCTCAAGCCCTGTTTCAAGGGCCCTCAAATTCGTTTTAACCGTGATGTCGGGTCAAGGCCCTGAATGGAACGCCACTCCCAGGGCGGTGTGCTCCATTGTTTTTTGTTGTTTTTTTTCGATCCGATGTCTGTCGAACCTTATAGGTCGGCGTCGACCCGCTTCCAACCCCTGCCGAAATCCACGTATTGGGTCTTCTTCGGTGAAGGGCACATTACGGCTCGGGCAGCAACGCGCCGGTTGTGTCCAGCGCTCTCTACATCGCTCTCGTTAGGTTCGCCTCGTTTGCCGTCTCGGTCATTGTCCACATGGTAATGTCATCTGCGTACACCATGTGCGCCAGGTTTAGAATTCTCGCCAGCCCCCAGAGAAGCGGCGACATCGCCAGGTTCAACAGGGTTGGCGACAGTACCCCCCCCCCCCCCCCCCCCCCCCCCCCAGTGGCACGCCGATATCGTTTTGCTTCTCTCTGCTCTGGTGTTCTCCGGTCTTGGCCCCGTAGCGTCTGTCCCGCAGGGACGCCTTCACGAAATTCAAGGGTCTTCCTCACTCTTCCAGTTTTGTGGCCGCGTCCACGACGGAGGATTGCAGCAGGGTGTCAAACATTTTCCTGGTGTCAACGGCTACCAGGAGCCGTCGTTGCCGTTGTACTTCTTTCGTCTGCTCTGCGTTCAGATGCGTTCCGAGCAGGATCTCGCGCAGAAGAGCCAGGCTGTGTTGCGTGCCCAGGTTCTTCCTAAAGCCCGTCGGGCCGGGTGAAAGATTTTTTGTTTTTCTTTTTCTCCACAATCCAGTCTACACGCGCCAGCATTATCCGTTCAACGAGCTTGCAGATTATCGATGTCAGCAATATCAGCCACACGTTGCCGTCGCAATCGTGCTTTTTCCCCGGTTTGGGAATGTGGCACCCCCAGGACAGCCTCCATTCTTCTGGGATTCTGCCCTCGCGCCACATTTTATTCACTAGTTCAAGCAGCTTTGTTTTGTGCTCATGCGAGAGGCTCTTGAGCGTCGAGTTGCCGATTCCATCCGGGCCGGTGGTGCTGCTCTCGTTGCCCATCTCGATGGCGGAGAATGGAAAGTTCATTTATTGATTCATTTATTTATTATACCCCTAAAGGCACCTCTTTCGAGGGCAGTACATAAGGAGACACGTAAACATATATTTACAAGAAACACCATGTTGATAGGCGGATGGCAGCTAACAGTGCTAACGCATTAAGAAACAATAACAGAACATAAAATGATACACACAAAAACACTGGCGGGAAAAGGTACATGCAAGTGCAAGACCAATAAATTATTAACGCGACCCATTAACTGAAATAGGAAGTTATAGCATTACGGAATCAGGGGGAGGGGGTATTTAGTACCGCTATTTCAGATGGCAGGTCATTCCAGTATATATCACTCTGGGGAACAATTCTCGATTAAAATAATTAGTGCGTTCGCTGATCCGTGACAAATGGCAGGAATGATTTAGTCGTCATTATGTACTGCTAAGAAGTAGCAGTACCGAAGAACGAAGAGTTCCATGAAAATAAAAAATTTATTAAGACTTAAACGTGACATTTTACGACGTACGTTCAGAGTTTAGATATCCAGTTGGCGTTTAGATAAGAGACACTCCTTCTATGGTAATCATTAAGAATCAACCTTGGTACTCGGTTCTGGAGAGACTCAGGATGGTTAATGAGGTAAATTTGATGTGTACTAAAAATTGCCAATGCATATTCTAATTTACACAAAACATGTTCCATACGCTAGTTTATGAAAGTGAGAGGGTGCTGCTCTTAAATTTATTTTCATGTAACCAAGAATGCGTGAAGCTTCTACCGTTTTAGTCTCAACGTGGTTGTTCCAGGCTGGATCACTTGTCAGAGTAACGCCGAGACGCTTATAAAAAGGCACGAAGCCAATTTGTTCAGAGTCAATAGAATAAAAAAAAAACTGAAAGTGTGTTTTTTTTTTTTTTTAGTGAAGCGAACTAGTTTACATTTTGACATATTTAATGACATCAGTCATTTGGAACACCATGAATGAATTATATCGAGTTAACTTTGGAGTTGGAGATGGTCATTAAAACAAGCTATTTTCTGATACAAAACGCAGTCATCTGCGAAGAGTAGAATGCTGGACACAATGTATTTTGTGCAGATCATTAATGAATATAAGAAATATTAACGGACCAAGTACGGATCCCTGTGGTACCCCAGAGATTACATTTGTAGAATTTGAATTGTTGTTGTTGGCCGCAGGGTTGTCCACAGTGTGTTGGCCACGAAAATAAAATCGCGTATAGATAAGACAAGATGGTCAAGGCCGATGTAAGAAAGCTTAATCATTAGGCGAAGGTGAGGAACTCTGTCAAAAGCCTTCGAAAAGTCTAAGAGGAAAATATTTGTTTGCGATTGATATTCCAAATTATTGAAGGGCTCATGACCGAATTCAAAATGGTGCGTCTCGCATAAAACTCTCCTCCGTAAACCATGCTGATGACTGTAAAAGGAGTTATTGTCTTCTGAACGGGAGATAACGTGAGATATTACATGCCCAAGAAGCTTGGGTGCGATGCAAGTTAATGAGATATGGGATGGTAGTTAGGGCCAGTACCCTGTTTTGAAAACCGGAATGACCCTTCCCAGAATCCAGCCTCTCGGGAACCGCCCTTGTTGCAATGACTGAGAGAAATATTAATTTGAGATACTCACTATATATAACTTTGGTGTTGCTGAAAATTTGGGGTTCAATATTATCATGGCCGTAACATGAGGCAAGTGTTAACACTTTTATGAGGTGAAGTATCAGCAGCGTAGATTGTCAATGAGAACAAATTCAGACGGGGGCAGACTCTCAATATCATCATTGCCTTCACCGGTGAACAAAAAAGAAAAAATAGTTATTTAATACGATTTTACATTGTAGCTCAGAAACATCGTCCCCATTTCCATTCCGAGGTCAGATCAAATGAGTGCTCTGCCTAGGCGATAATATTTTTCAAACTTTCTGGGGATTCATTAACTGGGTAGGTCCAGCGATAATTTTTGCTTAGACAATCTGACACTCTTTGTATAATTTTTAAGACACGTGACGTATTTGTTCTAGACAAAGACATCATTCATGTTTTTCGCTCTTATGTATAATCGCTTCTTTTTACAGTTCACTGAGCGCAAGGTTTACAAACTGGGTACAAATTTCTAGGTAAGGTTGTTTAATTTGTGCTTAAATAGTAACCATATTTTCTCGATTGACCCCCCAAAAAAAGCCTTCGGTGGAAGATTGAAAAACACCAAAAAGTGTTGATTTATTGCTTCGTAATTTTCTTTGTTGTAGTCTCGGATAATTCTAACAGTGGGGCTTCGCATATGGATGGGAACGGATAGGACAACCAGTAAGATTTTGTGATCACTTCGACAATCAATGCATTCAACACTATTATTTCTGGAGAGCAAGTAAAGTCAATGTCAATAAAGATTTCACCACGGGTGAGATAACGAACAAATTGGGTGAAATTAAAATTTAAACAGTCATCAAAAAAATGATTTAACATTATTCGACCCGCTTGTGGTACACTTAATCCAGTACATGTTCAGGAAATTAAAATTGCCAAAAATTAGAAAATGTGCATTCGGGTAAATTTCCTGAATGTCAATCAAAGCGGACTGTAAAATTACAGGAGGACTCTTAAGCTTCGCCTTTAAGAGTGGAACGCGTTAGCGAAACATATAAGCATAAAAACTCCCACTCGTTTCCAAGTCGTGCAAGCGTGCCTTGCATGGCCTAGACAGAAGCGTGTCTGGCTCGCAACCGAAAGGTCGTGGGTTTGAATCCCGCCTAAAAGTCTTCAAATATTTATTTAAGGCAAATTAATTATTTTAAAGTGTCAAATTATTTGAGACATCCAGCGACCTTCAGTTCGCATCACTTGTCATGCTCTTAAATCACTTGCATTCCATGCGTGACGTCACGTTTCACGTGAGCGTTGTGGGTTGTTTGAAATTCTCGCGCGAGGTCATGCGGCTGTGACGCCATGACCCGATCAACGAATCAGGATTTTCCCGTCTCACCGCCACTGACATCGGCTTTTCGGCGTCACGAGTTCCTAAACGCTATCGCGTTAAAATGCTGCTATAATCGGAACCCCAATTCGGTGCCCGAGAGAATGCGCCGAAAATTGTTTGCCTGAACGCTGAGGTAATGCGTATGAACACAGCTTTTAGGTCAGGGCAGATATAAACACAAAATAAAGAGGGTTTTTTTTTTTTTTATTGCGATAAGCATTCTTTTTAGTTGAGAAGGCTTGTCGCACCAATAAACGTCAAGTTAGATTTCACGGGGGACAATTTCGCTTTCAACTATCCCAGGTTTCAGCCAGGTCTATCAAGATTACAATGCTATAATCTTTAGGAGACCAACCGCAGTTCAACAAACCAGAACAAGGCACGACTACCCAATCTACCGCTCCAGCTCTTGATTACGAAACCGGCATTTCGGACACACCTTGTTCCACCAATACAAGACACATCATTCCTTCAACGGAACTTCCGTTCGTGCCGATATTAGCCCTGGAGCACAGCTACCAGCCACCGCAGCTTCAAGATGTTTAGCTATTCGCCCTAAGACGGCTCCACATTAAACTTCGACAGGTTTGGCGTCCTGAGGCTTGGGTCGTCCTACGACTCGACATGCCGGCGACGGCCAGGACATCCCCCTGCACCCCGCTTCCCCCCCCCCCCCCCCCAAACCTAATCCCCTCTCTTTCTATCCTTTCTTTTTCACCCAATCCCCTTCCCTATCGACAGTGACATGTGTACACTAAGTGCACAAGCAACAGTAGATTTTTCAAAAAAATATATATATAATAAACATCGCTTTCGCAACGAAGTGGACGCTCCTCCCACCTCCTTTCACTTAAGCAGAGCGAATGCTGGAGAGGAGGCGACCTCCTCTCCACCATTCGCTCTGCTAAAGGGGGAAAAGATGGGAAGAGCTTCCACTTCGTTCCTGACGAAGTAGCTGTGACGTTGTGACGGGAAACTCCAATCAGGATTTTCCCGTCACAACGCCACCGACTATAGAGCTGTTATTACAAGTGAACACACTTAGTTCATTCCGCTTTCATATGACGCCGCGAGTGTCAAGGAATGGAATCAAGTTTCTTGATACTTGTTTTACAAGTAACGACAATACAAAAATCACAAAGCACATTCCGCTGGAACAAAATACCGACATTCAGTTCAAACTTCTGCTGTGCGCCGCCATTCGCTTCCTAAAACCTGCACCATCACGCAGTCGGCGCTTCAAAGAATGTCGCTACTTGTAGGAAGTCCTTATCTATGGACTTTAGAATGAACCAGTGAATTCAAAACTTTTTTACTGTCTTGCGTTCCCAGCTGGGCGAGGTGGAGCAGCTGTAGAAACTTTCAGCTAATTGGATAATTCTATAACAAAAATTGGGTGGCACATCATTTTTATATAATTTATAATTGATGTATAACTTATATAATCTGATTTTAAACGTTTCATTCAGAGATCGAGCAAACAAAAAGAGTTAATTTCAAGCAAAGCGGACAGATTCCGACAAGTCTTCATATACGGTAAACTTCGAGCCTTCAATGTATTGACACCGACAAAAGGATGTTTTGTTTACCTTTGAAACGCAGTAATGTGACAATGATAGGTTGTTCTATGTTAGGCAAAAACGTTCCAACCCTGTGTGCCCCATCAATATAACTTGGGTCATCCCCAATTCCCAGTTGCCGCCCGTAAACGTTCGCAACAGTAGCCTCCGATTGACTCAAAGGGTTGAATTTGGGAGTTAGGAACACCAAAAAACAGTAAGTTTTGTATCCGAAGTCTGTTCTCGGCATCATCACACCTCGCATTTACTTGTGATATATCCGATAGAATATTGAAGGACGCTTCAGGACTGCAGCTCGAGCCCTCATCAGAACGTTGCTTCATTGAATTCTGATCCGCTTCAAGTATACGGTAACGTTTTTTTTTTAAGAACCTCATTTGCCATATTTGTTGATGCTTGGGTATCCTGGAGCTTCTTGATTTCGGAGAGCATATGGCATTGACCAAGCTCGATTCTAGTAACAATATTCACGATGTCAGCCACTTGTTCTTCCCGACAGTCAAGACCGGGGTTTAACTCAATGTCTTCCAAATTTTCAGAGTTAGTAAAGGTAGGTACACAGTGCGAGCCCCCTCTACCAAGAACACATACAAACGACGTCGACAATCGTCGTATGAGGCACGACAACGCAATCAAAACAGGCATCGCCAGTCCGGTAGCATTAAGTATTGGGAAGGCAACTTATCTGTACGAAGAATATGAGGTTTGACATCGTTGTTTTCACTGCGATGCCGCGCCCCAAACTGGTATCGCTGACAGGCACGCTTATGCAGCCAAGCGGCAAGATGGTTGCTAGATGAAGTCCCTGGTTTCCCGATGCCGTACACGCTGTCGTCCAAGACTGGCGTCTTGATCGTTGATCCCGCTGGGATACGCGTTGAGTCATCTTACCAGATAAACCAGAGACCGTTGCAGTCAGGTTGCTCTCGCAGCAGATGACCGGGCAGCGTTGATGCGTACACAGTTGTCAGCATAACCTGTACCAAGACACCAGGGTTTGACATCGTCGTTTTTAATGCGATGCCGTGCCCCTTGAACTTCGACGGATTCAACAACATCTTGTCTGTCGCGCCGTGACGACGCACTTTTGGCGCTTCTTGATTGGTCCCACCGGATCGCAGCATCGGCTGCGCTCGAACTTAGAACGAAACAGACTATGCGGAGGGCAAGTTCGTCTGCTTCTTTTGCAGGGGTTGTGGTGACGTCAGAACGCCGAGCTTTGATTGGCTCTGATTGGCTCTGATTGAAGGATAGTGAGTACACCTCAAAGCAGCTTGCATTGATGACTACCCACTATTCTTCAATCAGAACCAATCAGAGCTCGGAGTTCTGACGTCGCCACAACCCCTGCAAAAGAAGCAGACGAACTTGCGCTCCGCATAGGCTCTGCTCCTTGGACCCTCAACTTGCAGTCCGCGTTCCATCAGAAATTTCAAGACAGCTGGAGGCGGTCCTGCACTGACTGTGACTACAGGTATGGCTAGAGTCATTGAATGTTCCCAGAGTACCGAAACCTCCCAGCTTCATTTCAGAACCGAGTCGCGGCGCAGCTGTCGCGATCCCCAATATGGTGCTATCCTGTGCAGTCGAAGCGGAGCGCATACAGTGAGTGTAGCGTTCGTTCTCGTGCGAGCTATTCAACTCACGTTCCTGGCCTGTGGCGTTCAGGTTCATTTCTATCTTTCCTTAATGTACCTCTCTCTTTATCTCTATCTTTCTTCCTTTCTCTCTCTCTCTCCCTCTCCTTCTCTCTCTTATCATGATAATATCCTCGAACTATCTGAGGATACTGGACGAGTATGCGGGTATTATCCGAAGATGTCAGAGGAAGATTTGAGCATATCCAGGGAATGTCATGCGTGAATTACCTGAGGCTAACCTCGAATTGCATGTGAATATACCTGGATTATTTTTGTGTATCCTGACACTGGTTAAAGTACGCTATCTGCAATGTTGGGAAGTACGTTATGTATACGGTGCTCAAACTACTACCTCAGGTGGGTGTAGAAAACTTGTACATTACTTAAAGTAGATTATCTGCGTACTAATTGCACTTTAATAACAAATTTTCTGCTTATGCTTTTCGAGGAAAGTGCTACTCTCGATTTCAAAGTACATTTTGTCAACTCTGAAGAGATACTGGGGGTGGCTGTGTGGCTTTCCCGCAGTATTTCGTACTATCGCTACTCCTCGCTCGGTCAAAGCAAGCAAGGAGGTTAAAAATTGCCGAAAATTCCCCTGCAATTTTGTTGCTACGCGAAACGATCTTAATTTACTGCTAGTAACCTCCAGGCATTTCTCCAGGACACTCCACTCCTCTCCACCCACTCCTCTCCACCCCACTGACACATCTCCACCCCTCTGCCCACTCTATTTAGCGGGGAAAATGACGTCACATGGCTTGATGTCACGTAAACTACACATATATTCAGGTTTCAAGCTAAATGTCCTAGCTAAATTTAGCGGGGAAATTCTCGGTTACGCTTTTTTAGGCTTCACTTAATCTGAAAACCAAGCCAATAGACCCCTTTCAAAAGTCACGTGCCGAATATTAGAAGGTCGGAACCACTGTACAATGGCGGAACAACTGCATCGTGAAACCTGCAAGTCATTCCATAAGATGGCGAACGTCGGAGCACGGCCAACGCTACGAGCCGACGAGCAATTCAAAGAGCGTCGAAAGTGCAATGTCACTGCTCTCATCACCTTTTTTTGTGGGTGTGTTTTTTTCAGTGTGCCGTGAAGCTGATGTTTTAGTTCGCCATTGTGCAGGGATTCTACAGCTGCCACAGAGGGCAGTATTTCTAAAGGGGTCTATAAACGTTTCACATTAAAATTATTAGGAGAGGACACTTCTCCACGAAAGGATTGCTTGCGCAAGCGACAGGACTGACGTCATGTTTCCTCTCCTGTTTAGACCCCTTGGGTGCAAGCCAGTGCAAGCGGCGCCAAACTGAGAAGTCTAAGGAACTTTTGAGTTTCGAGCCATTGCCGGAAATAGCTGTTCTGTGGCCGCTTGACTTCATCCAATATTCGCCGCCATTTTTGAAAATAACTGACACAGCCCCGATTACCCCTGGGCAGACTTGCTATACGTTACTGAAAAAAAGTAACCAATTACAATTACAATTACTTCACTGTAAAAAGTAACCGATTACAATTGCAATTACAGCCTCAACAAAAGTAATCGAAAAATTACTCTAAAGTAAACGATTACTTCCCACATTACTTTTCACTAAACGTTGTTTTTTTTTTTTTTTTTTTTACAGTTTCATAATCCTTGGGGACTCGCTCCCAGCTGTTCCCCCCAGAAAAAAAAAGGAAAAAAATGACTGGATTGTTTTGATTAGAGCTGAGTGAGTGACTCCAACATACCCAATCCCTTTCGCGAAAGAAAATAAAAAGAGCGCTGTTGAAATGCATTACTCACAAGAGGCTGGATAAGGTCATCTTTCATATCCGGACGTAGTCTCCGGTGTACCAAAAAAAAAATGTACCCAGGAAACGAAGCATAGTGAAGGGGCCTACACTTTTAGAAAAAAGGGTATTGATAGTCCTCCCTAAGGGGAGGAACGGTCTTGTAACCCATGTTCCTATAGAAAGGGAGAAACTTTCGTCCCTGAAGCAGGGGAGCAAAGTTCCTCCGTCGCCTGCACCTCATTATGGTGGCCCCGAATCGAGCGAATCGAGCTCAGTAAGGCTTAACGAGGACGCTACGTCTCTTGTACGGGACGAGAGGAGCAGCAAATAAAAGCGTAACACGAGCTTTCCGCGAACTCTGTTTATTTCCGAAGCCAGATTCCCCCCGCAGGTACAGAAACTTGCGTTTCAAAAGCAGTTACTCAGTCTTCTCGTCGTCAGCACTGCGATGTTAAACGGAGACAACCGATACCCAGTTACTTTGCGCACTTTACGTCTTACCTTTGCTGTTCCTCGAGTCACAATTCCTTCGTCAACCGCACATCACGGAGGAACGGCAAACCAAACCGCGAAACCTAAAGCCGCTCTCAAAAAAACAAACTCGAAGCCGCTGTTTATCGCGTAGCGTGAATGAAGGTTAAATCGCTTGTCACCAGATGGCAGGGTCCAGCAAGGTAATTGCAAGAAGCTAGGCTAGGTGGCGCTAGGTACCGCCCAATTCATGTTCTACAAAAAATATTTTTATTTCCTCACGCCACCATTGCGCTTCGGGATCTTCGGGGACCTCTATTATGCACACATGAAGACACATGAACATACATTGAGAACATACACATACATGGCACATACAAATATCAATACAACGGCACACAGACCCGATCACTACACCCGAGCTCTGCGTTTCCGTCTGTTATACTGGTCGTTTTGAACGTACGGAATTTCTCGGTGACTGCCTAAGCAATAAAATAATATTCCCAGCATGTTGATTTTTTTCAGCAATGTCATACCTCTGAGAGTATTTTGAATAGCTTAGAAGATGAATCTCTTAATAAAACGAAAACGCTCGATCATGCCGTAATTATTTGAAAGCCAATAAATCAAGCCGCTCCTATGCGGTTCCAAGCGATGAGTTTGTTTCCCCGCACGGCACTTCGTAGCCAGTATTTCTATTGTAGTGCTTGTTTTTCTATTCGTGCTGTTCGCGCACGGCTGCAATTGCCGTCTTGAATTAATCTCTGTAGAGCGGATATTCACTCAGCTGGAAGTGATGCTTCACGGGCAGAGAAATCGCTTTTCGATCAAGTTGAATGCAGTCAAAGCCGCAACTTGCGGCAGGTTCTAAGTGTACGGAGCTACGCCGTGGCGAGCTCGAAAACTCCTAGCGCTCATCCCAGCGCGCCAGTTAAAGGGCAGTTTCTCCAGCAACCGTAGTATATTTAAACAGCAAAATAAAGGATAACTTGTTTTCGATTTTACTTACAATTTTTTTAATGCTAAATTTCCACACTGTAAATATACGTCCTTTCCGTCATATGTTCGTACTGTTCAGTCCTTTCCCCGGAGCGCAATCGCTCTCGGGGAGGAGACAACCGACAGTAACGTTGGCCACTATACGATAGGAGCTACCTACGGTTCAGACCAGCATTCCAACATGACTATTCGCACGTCGATCGATTGCACCTAATCCCTCAAGTGGTCTTAAACTCTTTAATGTAAAGCGGAATGTCAACCTGCGAACCCCTGCCCCCTCCGATCACGGCCCGACCAGCGGCATCAATACCCGACAGTTTACGTTATCTCATATCTAAAGCCAAGACGAGCACAGTTAAAAAAACATGGCGGCCCCCAGGACCATGGAGGGTGGCTGCGGTGCACTTGGCTTCGTCGTGAGCGCGACGTCGGCGGCATCCTCGCGACTGCGATTTTCAATACGGGACGACATTGGACTCGGTTTGAAAAACCCAGTAGGGTGGGCAACGATCACCGGCAACTTGATGCTTGCGACGAGCGAACATTTATCGGCGAAGGTCAGTACACTCTTGCCGAGGCGACGCATGCGGCGGACACGACCGGTCGACCGCTCGCGTCGCACTCTCACGTTTAAACAAATGTAAAATTGTTACTCCGGACCTAAAATCTTGTTTTTTCTAAAGTTGCAGCATTTCGTGTGTGAAATAAAAATCGTGACTGTATCTTGGTGGCGTTGCAAGCGCGAGATGCTTGGGCTTTTGCGTCGCGGCGGAGAAACGCTATTCTAAAACTCTCTTGCGTCGAGTGCGCTAAAGCAAGCGCTAAATTTAGCGCTATGTTCTTACACCACTGATTTGCGAACACACGGTCACATCGGCGATAATTCCAGTCTTCTGTTCACATCGCACAACACTGCCATCACGATGTTGCTGCTATGTTGCTGACACGCAGAAATACAGAACCACGTTGATTGCCGGTTGGCACTCGGCATCGGAAACGGAACCAAACTCAGCACGAAAGGCACCCGGCAGCAAAACCTGCCTGTCTTGGACGGAGTTCCTGCGATTTCCATATCGTCGAAAACGTCGACACAGTTCCGCGTGGTTTCCAAGGAGATTAGAAGGGTAGCAGGGGGCATGACGTCAGCCGCGTAGCCTCCACAAGCCATGCTCCCTTGACGCCTCGCCTCTTTCTCATTTTCCTCCTTACCCTCCTCACTTATCGGCCCAGACGTGACCGTCGCGTGGCTTGCTTGCTTCACGCCTAGTCTTCAAGTGATAAAACCTACCGGACGGAGCGCGCGCAAGCCTGCAAGGAATACTGCTACAGTCAACCATCCCTCTCGCACGTGACATGTCACGCGCACCAATTACCAGAGAGCTCTGCGGTCACGTTGGGCACAATATCGTTTAAACTTTTTATGACTAGGCTTCACATATATTGCAAGGTTCCCCCTCCTAGTACTTATAACCTCCTTGGTGGTTCCCGTGGTTCCGCAATTGACTCCGTAAGTGTGACGTCATGGGTCCAAACAAACCGTTACTAAGGTCTTTGTTATGGACAAATACATATGGCTAGGTTTCGCTACAAAAGCCCGACCGTTCAAAAATCAGGAGTAGGATTTAAACTTCTAAAAATCACAGATATAGAAAGCTTGAATGTCATATGTGTTTCGGCAGAAGTGTGCCGGTAATCGCTTGTTTCTGAAATATTTACGACTGCAACTTCCGGTCCTCAAGATGCCTGCAGCAGACGATGAATGCAAGTAGTACGCCTAGTATGCCGTCCGCCACACGCCCGCCGGCCAAGCCGGCGCCGGCGTCTGAATCGTGTGAATAAAGACGATATTCTGATATTGCATTTGTTTAAATATAATGAGTTTCAGACAGTCATAAGAATTCATATTGGGTGCGATGCAAAATATGGTTTATTGAAAGTCCGGGCGTCGATCGAGATGATCGTCTGCTAAAAGTGCATTGCACCCGTGAGAAAAGCACTTCAGGCTATCGGTTCAGATTCCAAATTTTGTTTGCGGACTCGCGCTATGGGAGGGTGCTTCGTACCTGGTTGTAACCACCGCGTGGAGAAAGATTCTTGCAGTTTATCTAGATTTCCACAACATCCCAAAGCGCAAAAGAACTGGATAAAAAACATCAGGGCGAGTTTATTACAGATTGTACTCGCATCGCGGGTTCGATGGAGATCTTCACCAAATGAGCACATCCACGAAATTTGATGTATACCAAGAGGAAAGAAAGAAAAATACTGCAAAATCGCGATAGACATGCAATTCTTTAATAACCTGTCAACCTCGATCAATAATAATAATAACAAACGACTTACCTCGACGACGTACGACTTGTTTCTCATGCTGGCCTGCACTACGCCGGTAATACACTTCAGGTCGTCGTAACTGATCTGTATGACGTGGTTTGAGTTTACGGCTTTTCACCCCTCTGAACTAAGCTGGGTTCTTCACAGAAAAAAACGCAGAGGCCTCTACGGCCATGGCAATGCACTTGTTTTGGTCGCTCGTTTACCGACGCAATTCAATGAAGATGCCCGCTGCAACAGAAGCCAGCAAATCTATCGTGTCGTCTGCTACCAAAGCAAAGCGGAGCGTAATACTTCCGAAATCGCTTTCATCGTTGCAATACGACACTGAGACGACAAGAACATCTTCATAATTAGATATCAAGAAGTTAGGTTGCTTACAAAAAAAATTATTTACTTGTAAGCAAAAATCTAGCCTCATGTGGAGCCTCCATGCATTAGTCCATAGCAACGTCCCTAGCAACGGTTTGTTTGGACCCAGACGCCATGTTGTGACGTATGTCACTTACGGGGTCAATCCGGAGATGGCCATCTTACCCAATGTACGTAGCGCTGCTGGCACTGCTCCGGAACTTCGCTGTTTCTAGCGGCTTCGTTAGCTCGTTTGATAAAATTAGTGGTAAAAACGTCAATGCAACCGAAATGTTCTGCACGTTTGGACTGGGAGACGGAATTACAGGCGGCCTTCGCTGCCGCTGAAGCTCAATCAACTCTTCAACTTTTATTAAACAACGTGCGCGACGTGCTCGAAAAACAAAACCGAAAGAAGATGAGTCGGGAGGGCGGAGGCTTTCTCCCGTCTGCCTGGAGAAGAAGAAAAACGTCTCGTTCCTCCCTTCTTCTCGCGTCCGCTTGGGGGCGCGTCAGTAGAAGGGAGAAAGACACGCCGTTGCTACCTTTTTCCTCCATTTTTTCTTAGAGTGTACTAATCCTCGAAATCCCGTGCAAAAAAAAAAAAATTGACCGTTGCCTAGAGTTGAACGACTTCAGCTTGTTATCGGTAATTTTGTAATCGATTACAGCAAAAAAAAAAAAGGTAATCCAATTTCAAGGATTTTTACCCCTTAAAGGAAGTAATTGAAGCGTTACAAAATTACAGTAAAATGTAATCGATTACAAGTAATCCCTTACTTGTAACGCTTTACGTACAAGTCTGCCCCTGGGACAATACATAGCTGTTTGAAAGGCCATGAAAGATTGTGTTAAATATTACTATAAGCTTTATTTAAATGTACATTGTACTTCTAGTACCTTACTTCAAATACATTGAGCCCAGTATTCTCAATACTTTACTTGAAGTATACATAACTTCTAGTTAACTCTGTACTTTACTCCAAGTACATTTCAGATGTACTTTACCCAAAACTGGCTATCTGCAACAGCGATGATTTTTAGTATGTCGTTTCGATAACTCTGGTAACAATACACAATACTCCGCTGATACCTTTGCACGTACAACGTATCTTCAAGGAGTAACCTAGTCGGATTTATCGGAACGATCTACTAAAACCCCCTACTTCTGAGGATGGTGGACTGTAAACGGTTTGGCCGTGAACCTAGGTGCAACGAGATTTCCGAATTCGTATATATACGTCATGAGTGTGAAGTTTAAATGCTAGGGATAAGCAGGTTGCATTATAGTACATTGAGACCTTCCACTTTTTATTGTGTCGCTGGAATTATTTGCTGGTGCGAATAGCTTTACGGATTATGCAAAAAGGGCACGAAAAATGGTTGTAAACTTCTATAGACACGAAATGCGGTATCCTGGTGGTCCTTCTGTCTGCTCTTGGACGACGATCATCAGCTATTTGCCGTGCTTTTTTCTCATTTGTTGGCTAAGCTGAGAGGATGCTTTCAGTAACACGTTCCATCTCCTAAAGCGTGGTACCCGTGTTCTCTTAATGGGGCACTGACACATCAAAATCATTCTTTTTTTATATAATGCGAAACGATTGAAAACGATGCCTGGACATTACCCTCAAAATTTGAAAATTAGGAATTCAGAATTTGTGAAGTAAAAAAACAATTTTTAAATGCCGAATTTGAAGTTCCCGCGCGATCCGCGCCAGTGGAGTGACGTCAAATATTGAGGGGTCCTGCGAGTCGAGTTTCTTTCGCGCCTCCGCTCCAAAACGTGTCTCCGCGACCCGAAGCGAGGAGGTGAGGAGCGGGAGAGAAGGGCGCCGGCGTACCGGAAACCGGCTTCCTGCGTGTGGACGCTGCCGCGGCAGTGTCACAACCGAAACTACGATACACAGACACCAAACCCAGTTGTTTTGACCGTTTGACGATTTCCTTTTCGAAGTCTGAAAGGTCGTCGGGCACCTAAAAAAGACCACTTCGTCCGATTCCCCGACTAACCGATCACCCTCTGCTACATGCGTCGAGCGCCGCCATGTTTTTTCGAAGGATGATAAAAATCCAAGCGGCGACATCACAACGGACTCCGATTTTCCGTACTTCAAAAAGAAGGGCCGTAGTGCATTCGCAATGGCGTAAAAAAAATATGTTTTACGATCGCCGTTATTACATGTTATAGAAATGTCGCTACAAAGCTTCTAAATTTCATGATTATTGACGTCAAAAATCAAAAGAAGCGAGGAGGTGAAAAGCGGGAGAGAAGAGCGCCAAAAACAAAAATGCCCGCGCGCCTTTTTATTTTTGCAATGAGTGGGGGAACTTCTTTTTTTTTTCCGCGATGCGGTATTTTTTTGCGTGTCTATGACTTCAATTTGCATCGTTTTAGACAATTAACAAAATACGACCTTTGGGTTGTCAGTGCCCCTTTAAGCCGTAGACACATTGCTAATACATAACACAAAAGGCGGTCTGCAGACATTGGCGAGTTTTAGGGAACCGTTTTTGCGCATCCGATATGGTACAATGGGCCCTTCGATCCGAACTGCGCATGCGCGAGTCTTCTGCGGTAGCGCATGCGCAGTTCGTACGGCAGGGCCCACCGTACATCGTATCGGATATGCAAAACCTGTTTCCTAAAACTCCCTAATGTCTGAGGCGTGTTACTTCCTTGTATGACGATCCGGCAGTGTAAGGTAAAGTACATAAGAATAATAATAATAATAATAATACTTTTTATTTACTGAAAAGAAAATTTACACAAGATAGCGAACTGGCCCACGAAAGCAGAAATGCTTGTTTGTGGGTCCAGGCAGCCAACAAAACACTGCATACATCATTACACATAAGGAATAACTGTGCACTATGTAAACAATTACAACTTTTTATCCGCAGGTATTACCAGCGAGCGTTTGACACCATTCTTTGACGTTTAGTTTCACCGCGCGAATGGATGTTAAATTACTTAAAGTTTCAGGCAACGCGTTAAATAATGCAGGGATGTAATATTTCCTTTCTTTTTTACCGTAATTTGTTAGAACTTTCGGCAAGATAAATCTTTCTGTACGCCTTAGATTTCTTTTCTTAACCTCGTATTTAAAATCATTTTTATAATAATTACTTGTTATTGCTACATATTTATAAAATTGATCGAATGAGAGTATGCCTAGTGTCTTCATTTTTTCTTCCAGTTCCAAGCCATCATGGACTGAACCATATGAAACGTTATTCGCAATATGTTTTATGACCCTATCAATTCCCTTTCTTTTGTACCCTGAACAATTCCCGTATATCGTTATTCCATACCGTAAGATTGACTCTCCTAGTGCTCTGAAAATAGACTGCCGTAATTTTACACCGCATGCACTTTTCAGTGTGTATATATACGCGGATACCAAACGGAGCTTTCTAGTAATATGTTCTAACTGCTGTTTCCAAAGTACGTGCTCATCAAAAAATATACCTAAATATTTGACTGAAGACTCATATGGTAATGGCTTACATCTGCAGATGGACTGATCTTGCTTGTGAAGGTGAAGATATATGTTTGTCTTAAGTTCAATGCGCTTATGAGGGTTACGGAAACATACTAGCTTAGTTTTATTGGTATTTAGAGAAATTTCGTTACTCGAGAACCAATCTATTAATAAGTTTATCTCACTCTGAAAACGAGGAACCGCTTGCTCGTAGTCATAATGTGGTAATAATAAAACAGTATCGTCGGCATACTGAAACATTCTAGACTGCAACGGTATTGATCCTAGGTCGTTTACATAAACATTAAAAAGCAAGGGGCCTAAGGTGCTGCCCTGCGGAACACCACATTCGATTCTTACTTTTTCACTTGTGTTGTGACTAATTTTGACCATTTGAAATCTGTCTGTAAAGTAGTTTATAAAAAATCTGTTAAAAAGAAAATTTAAACATTGTAACATTTAAAGGTACTTGGAGCGAAATACAGAGTAACTGACATGTTGGATACTTCAAGTAAAATAGTAAGTACACCGGGCGCGCAATTCACTTGAAGTAAAGTATACTATAAATGCAATGCACTTTCAAAGTAAGTTACAAGTACTTTTTTAACACAACCTTTTATGATGTCCTTTAATTCACCCATGCAGTGTGTGTGTGTGTGTGTTTTAATTATTTTTAACGGGTGTTCATGCTCTGAGCTCTGGTGATCGGGGGTGCATCAGTTATTTTCGGAAATGCCGGAGAACATTAGATAAAGTAAATTGGCCAAAGATTATATTGTTTTACTCTCGCTGACGAATCAACTTATAAGGCACTTGTATCTTTATAGCCGCCATTACTTCGCTCAAAGAAATGACTCCAAGACGTCTCGAAAAAACGATAGCGGGGTTTCACACGACGACACGACATTTATTTGTCAGAGGTTGGTGAACTCACGTCGAATAAAGTACAACTTCTTAAAACCTACTTGAAGTAGTACTTTGAGTACAATGTACTCAAAGAATTCTTCAACATTGAGGTCCTGTCGCATTGGTCATTCAAAAACTGTCTGCAGGCATTTTCGAAGCGTACAAATGTTTGAAGCAAGCATGCCTTGAACATTCTTGAGACGTTTCCGCAGATAATTTTGTCACCATGTCGACAGCAAATACCGTGTTTTTTGTATATTGTATGGACAGTCTGACTAACCCTTTATAATGTTGGGAACGCGTAGAGGGCCCGAAAATTTACGGATATGTTCACTTCGCATTATGAAGGTAGAGAGAAAGTAAAACTGTTTTATTTTCAGCAGCAAAGAAAAAAGGCAAAACCTATACGCATCACATAAAGCTGAAACTTCATGTAAATGTGAATCTTTCTGCGGTGACAAAATGCGAAAGTTTGAGAGTTTGACGTTACCCGCATCAGGAGATAAAATAAAAAAATGGAATTTCACTATGAGCCGACGTGTCACCTATAAGTCTCTAATATTCGTCGATTCAATAAATGGCACTTTGGGCGCCTGAGGTACTTATTTCGGTGAATAAAGCTTGTCAGCTAAAAATGCAGTCGTAGTTTGATTGCTTGTATATTTCCCCCGCTGAAGAGGTTGTCTTGACCTAAATAGCTGCCACAGGCACCCACTATGTCATTGATTTTCGCTACGAATGTTAAACCTAGCTGGACGTCGGCTCATACTGAAATTTGTAGCTGGGTTGTTTTTTTTTATCTAAGTAACGTCCCGTTCCCATACATTCGCATTCTAACACCACCGTTGTCATCACATTCGCAGAGAAGTTCGGCTTTCAACGTGCCCCATACTCGTTTCCACGCCAATTCAGTGTGGCTAACAACAAGTCAAATGCTACTAACGTTATCTCTAGGGTGTCAGAGGGATCCGTACTTCGTCCGTTACTGTTTCTCATATTTATTAATCATCTGCCTTAATCCACTGCGTCCAGCATTCGCCTCTTCGCAGACGACTGCGTGTTGTACCGTAAAATAGCTTCTTTAAATGACAATGTCCAACTTCAACGTGAACTCGAAATAATTGACTGATGATGCTCCAAACGGCTCATGTCATTAAACGTGTTCAATTTTAAACTAGTTTGTTTCACTCGAAAAGGCACAACATCCTAGTTTTCGTAGTTTATTAGCTCTGAACAAGTTGGCTTCGTTCCTTTCTATATAAGTATCTAGACGTTACTCTGACAAGTGCTCAAGCCAAGAACAATCACATTGAACTATAATGGCAGACGCTTCACGCATCCTCGCTTACATCGAAAATTTAAGAGCAGCACCCTCTCACTTAGGTAAACTAGCCCATGAAACACATTCGGTTGAAATTGTAATATGAGTCAACAATTTGGAAGTCCACATCAAATTAACTTCCTTAACCATCTTGAGCCTGTCCAGAACCGAGCAGACAGGACTATTCTTAACGATTACCGTCAAGCAACCAGTGTTTCTTCTCTTAAACGCCAAATGGATATCCCTACTCTCAACGCACGTCCTAAATTATCACGTTTAAATTGTTTCCATAAAATGTATCATGAACAACTATTCGTCCTTCGCTACTGCTACCTCCTGGCAGAAAATCATCCCAACAATACTTGGTTTCAGCTTCAGTCCAGACGCAACCTTTTTTGTTCATGATTGGTTCAGCGATAACAGAATACGTAAGGAAACATGACGAGCGCCATGATGGTGCCCTTTTGATGCTGTCTCATTGGGCCTATCAGCTCGTAGCGTCGGGTGCGTCTGGACTTAAGATGAAACAAAATAGAAATCATTGATGCCATGTGTCGCGAATCAGCGGAGGCACTATAAATATTTTCCCATCCAGCTTTTTTTTATTTTCCTCCAGACTGCTATAGACTGGAATGACCTGCCATCTGAAAGGGCGGTACTAGATGACCCCAGCTCGTTCCGTAATGCTATAACATCCCATTTCAGCTAATGGGTCGCGTTAATAATGGATTGCTGCACTTACATCGACCATGCCCCGCCACTGTTTTTGTGATTATCATGTCAGTGGTTGCTGTTGCTGTTATTTTTTTTTTAATCCGTCAGCACTGCAACCTGCCAACCATATTCTTGTTGTTTTCGTTGTCGATGTTTTCTTTCTTAATGCGTCAGCACTGTTAGCTGCCGTCCACCTATCAACATGGTGTTTGTTGTAATTTGTATTTAATCTGTAAACCCTGCATTTTCTTATGCGATACCCTCGAAAGAGGTGCCTTTAAGGGCACGATAAAAAAATAAATAAATAAATAATGCAAGCGTAAAAACTTTTGCGCATCGTTCATGAGCTGCTCGGAAGTACGGTTTTGACAAGATTTGGTTCTCGTGGCAAGAAACAATGCTCTTGCCGTTTGAAACGTGTTGTTCTGTTTCCAGATGTGCCTACATAAAATAGTTTACAAAAGACATCAACTTGCGCCAAGTCAACTGACGCCTTAACAGTGATGCATGACACGGAAGCTGTTGCTGCCGTTTTATGTATCATGTTCCTGAAGCAGCAACCAGAAACCTAACGCGCTCCGTTTAAAGGTAAATGCAGCGGGAGCCATGTGTACCTAACCCGCTTTCATAATCTCTTTCATATGCTCCGATTGTGTAACTTGGCACGGAGGTGTGGCAGGGTGGTGGAATTTGTTTTTGATAATATCTAAAAGCAAACTCTGTGCCAATGTCGAAAAACGTTGTCGCGAACCTTGGGAACCCATAATTTAACAAAAAAGAAACATATTGAAGAACAAACGTCACTTTGATCGTTCTCTTGTTTTCTGTTTTGTTCAAGAAAATGCCTCAATAGCCCAGAAAAACGTTTTTCTTTACGGTGATAGTTTTTGTAGCCTCACGGCAATCAAGTACGGTGCGACACGTTGCGCCATCTAGCTCAAAATATTTGTAGCACTGAAAAGGCCTTTTCGCCAGTTCTGCTTGCTCGTGGGGCTGTTCATTCATCACTTCGAAGGTGTTGAGGAGACCCTGACATTTTATTTCTAACATCATTACCAACTGTTGCGTACCATTCCGGATGCCTCCGCAGGAGAGCATACGTCAAGTTTGTAGGGACTTTTTTGTACGGGACTGACGCAACCCCGAAAGCCTAGCAGGCGTGAAGCTCCGCAAGTTGCCTTGGACGCCGTGGAAAATACAACGCCGTCCGTGTAATATAAGCTGCCCGAGATGACTGCTCTATTTCGACCCGTGTCTACAGTTCTATCTTCGTTCCCGCTGCGACAAAACGGTCCATTCAACGAATAAAATGTACGTACCACACAACTAAAGGCCCCTACGCACATTCGCGTTTGACAGCGTTTGAGTGCGTTTGACTGCGTTGCGTCGCGAAACGAAAGCGAGTCATCGGCACTTCTGTGCTTCATATGAAGCGTAGAATCCAAATAGAGGAATAGAGGAGAAGCAGGGATGTCCTGGTTTCTCGCAGCCGCAACGCAGGTCAAACGCACTCAAACGCTCCCGAACGTTAATGTGCGTAGGGGCCTTAAAGGTTATTCATGCGGCG
This sequence comes from Ixodes persulcatus, assembly GCA_013358835.2. Taxonomy (NCBI): domain Eukaryota; kingdom Metazoa; phylum Arthropoda; class Arachnida; order Ixodida; family Ixodidae; genus Ixodes; species Ixodes persulcatus. The sequence continues at coordinate 113,604 of JABSTQ010009680.1, read as the reverse complement.
TTTATTCTAGTCTGCCGTAAAACAGAACAGCACATTTAATTGACGAGTACAAGCACTGACGACGAGCAACGGCGTTCAACACCGTTAAAACTGCAGCCGCCTTGCACGAAACACCCATTCCTCGGACACCATACCTGGGTAGTAATTCAATTACAGTAATTGAATTACTGTAATTTAATTACTTTTCTTTGTAATTTGTAATTGTAATTAGCTACTTTCGGCCAAAAGGAATTGCAATTGTAATTTAATTCCTTTCTAGCGTCAGTAATTGCAAAATTTCAGGCACAATTACAATTACATATGAAAACTTTTTGGCGCCGACGGAACCGCTCTGAAAGCCTCAGCGCTCGCACTATCGGCCTAGCTCTCGGTGAAACACTCGCACAAAGACACGCACTCACACACACGCACAACATAAATAGCGTCGCATTGTTTGTTGTTTTGTTGCTTACACTGCGGGCTGAGAGTCAAGCCTCCATGGAGCCTACCTCAATGGCGCCGTGTTGAGCCGTCTGCTGTGTCAGCAGAAAACAATAGCGTAAACATGCCAAAGTATTGAAGGAAACAAAAAATTGAGCTTCAGCTTTCAGTTAAGCTAGGAAATTTTGATTTTCAATGAAATGTTTTTGCCGTTTTTTACGGCTCTCTTCAGTACTGTTGCATATTTTTATCTTTGTATTATTTTCAAGTTTATTTCCTGTTCTTATTACTTCGTATACTTCCTGCATAAGCCCTGCATAAGCATTTTGGAGGACTGACCTCGCACCTGTGAATATTGTTACCAATGATTCGGGAGTCCCGATTCGGTTCTTATATATTTCTGAACCATTATAATTTCAACTCAACGTAAATAATTTACAATACCATGATGTTTGTATGTGAATGCGGTCGTATTAGCGCGTGTGGAGTTTAGTTTTATACTAATATTTTTAAAATATTCATTTTTATTTGCCGGGCTAACAAAACTCTTTCACCCCAGTTTCTTTTTAGCGATCTGGCGTCTTCCAGCAAATGAACTAATTTATTATAATATATAAAAAGTATAAGAACGTAGTACTTCAATGCCTCAAACTGCCAAGTTCCATCGTGAATTTAACAAAATTCATAAAAGGAAAGTACAATACGTGGCATTTATGCAGCGATGCTTAAGCCTCCTCAAACATTGGGGCAAGGAATGAACAAATGTGTTGCATTCTATACAACTCGTTTAAAGTTATATGGCCCAAGTCGGGTTGCTTTCAGAAATAAGCAATTGTAAAGTAATTGCATTACTTTTTAAAAGTAATTTGTAATTGTAATTAATTACTTTTCACATAGTAGTAATTGTAATTGTAGTTAAACTACGTTTGAAGCAAGGTAATCGTAATTGTAATAAATTACATTTTGAAAGTAATTTACCCATGTATGGAGTCGTCTTCAACACAACGACGAGGGAAAGGAGAACAAGCTGATATCCAAGAGCCAACTTCAACAAAAGGGTGGGAGAGTCATTGGGGGTGAGGGGAAGGGAGCGCTTTTAGTTCTACTTTTCCAGAGCCGTAAATGGGGAGAGTTTGGCCGGTCTATGATCTCGTCGCCGTAACGCCCCCCTCCCGAGTGAGCCAATCAGCCCGACGCGCAGAGCGAAAGGCGTGAACGCATGCGCGTGAACTCACGGCTGCTCCCAGCTGAGTGGGGGAGGGCCGCCATTTTAATTTCTTCGCCCGGCGGAATCTATAGCGGAATACATGGGATCGACATCTAAATTCCGGTTCTCTCTTTTTTTTTTATGTGGCAGGCCCTGGCAAGAAAATGATATCGTGTTATTCCTCGGTGGCTTAAAAAGCTAACGAATGAAGTTTCTCCACGTTTAAACGCAAACATTTATTCAGGCGAAAACGAAATAAGCCCGTAGCAGACGACGCGTAGCCTCAACATTGCTCGGCGCCGACAGTGTTGCGTCAAAATGGCGGTCGTCTCCTCTTTGCTCCCTTCTTTCTCTCACGCTCCTTCCGGTGCTCTCCTCCCTTTTCTTCAATTTTCTCCTCTCCCAATATACGGCTCTGTACATTTCTAGAGAAGGCAAGCTCAACTGAATTTTCATTTTTGTGCATATAAAACGTGCGCAAAAAATAAAAACGTAAAACGAAAAATGATCTAGCCACCATGGCTTCACTAAAATTGGGCCGTAATAATTGGGCGTTCAATTTTGCTCTGCCTGTGCCCGTTTTGGGTTGTCTCAAAGTTTCGAGGAGCGCATCTACTACAACTGATTAATTGTATAGAACCACACAACCGCAGACACATACTCATTATTAAATTCAAAGTTTGCTACCTTTTTAAGACAGTTATTAGTGCACTCCGACATCACAACGCTCGGAGATCGTAGCAGAAACAGCATCTCGCAAGCGTGCGCCAGCGGCGCTGTCGGTTTTAGCCTTCCCAGTGTTGCCTCATTTTGACACGGGAGCGCTGGTCGTCAATTGAAGGTGGTACACTCTACACTCTAAGAAACAATGGAGGGAAAAGGTAGCAACCACGCATTTTCCTCCCTTCTACTGACGCGCCCCCAAGCGGACACGAGAAGAAGGAGGAACGAGACGTTTGTCTCCTTCTCCAGGCAGACGGGAGAAAGCTTTCGCCCTCCCGACTCCTCTTCTTTCGGTTCCATTTTTCGAACACGTCGCGCAAGTTGTTTAATGAAAGTTGAAGAGTTGATTGAGCTTCAGCGGCAGCGAAGGCCGCCTGTAATTCCGTCTCCCAGTCCAAACGTGCTAAGCATTTCGGTTGCATTGACGTTTTTATCACTAATTTTGGCAAACGAGCAAACGAAGCCCCTAGAAACAGCAAAGTTCCGGAGCGGTGCCAGCAGCGCTACGTACGCTGGTCTAAGATGGCCGTCTCCGGATTGCGGAACCCACGCGGAACCATGCAGAACACGCGGAGCGATGTGTCTACAGTGGATGTGTCGACGTTGACGACGTTATGGAAATCGCGAAAACTGCGTCTAAGACAGGCAGGTTTTGCTGCCGGGTACCTGGGTACCTTCTGCGCTGAGTTCGGTTTTGTTTTCCGGTGCCGAGTGCCAACTGGCAGTCAACGTGGTTTCGTATATCTGCGTGTCAGCAACATTGCAGCAACAGCGTGATGACAGTGTTGTGCGTTGTGAACAGAAGACTGGAATCATCGCCGATGTGACCGTGTGTTCGCGTATCAGTGGTGTAACAACAAGATGAGCTGTCGGGCATTGATGCCGCTGGTCGGGCCGTGATCGGAGGGGGCGGGGTGTCGTAGGTTGACATTCCGCTTTACATGAAAGAGTTTAAGACCACTTGAGGGATTAGGTGCAATCGATCGACGCGCGGATAGTCATGTTGGAACGCTGGTCTGAACCGTAGCTCCTATCGTACAGTGGCCAATGTGACTGTCGGTTGTCTCCTCCCCGAGAGCGACTGCGCTCTGGGGAAAGGACTGGACAGTATGAAAATATGGCGGAAAGTACGTATATTTACAGTTTAGAATTTTAGCATTAAAAATATAATAGGTAAAATAAAAAAAAGCTATCCTTTATTTCGTTGTTTAAATATACTACGGTTCCTGGAGAAACTGCCCTCCAAGTGGCGCGCTGGGATGAGCGCTAGAGGTGTTCGAGCTCGCCACGGCGTAGCTCCGTGCACTTAACACCTGCTGCAAGTCGCGGCTTTGAATACATACAAGTTGATCAAAATGCGATTCCTCTGCCCGTGAAGCATCACTTCCAGCTGAATGAATATCCACTCTACAGATATTAATTCAAGACGACAATTGCAGCCGCACACGAACAGCACAGATAGAAAAACAAACACTACAGTAGAAATACTGGCTACGACGTGCCGTGCGGGGAAACAAACGCATGGCTTGGAACCACATTGGAGCGGCTTGATTTATTGGCTTTCAAATAATTACGGCATGAGCGTTTCCTTTTTACTGAGAGATTCATCCCCTGAGCTGTTCAAAACACTCTCAGGGGTATGACATTGCTGAAAAAAAAGCAACATGCTGGAAATATTTTTTATTGATTAGGTGGTCACCAAGAAATTCCGTACGTTCAAAGCGACCAGTATAAAAGACGGCAACGCAGAGGTCTGAAGTAGTGATCGGGCATTGCTGCTTGCATTGATGTTTCTTATATAATGGTGCCGGAGCAAATAAAAATATTTTTGTAGAACAAGAATTGGGCGTTCCCTAGCGCCACCTAGCTCAGCTACTTTCCATGACTCTGCTTCACTCTGCCATCTGGTGGCAAGCGATTTAACCTTCTTTCACGCAACGCAATATCTGGTTACCGTGCAACAGCAGCTTTGAGTTTGTTATTTTGAGAGCGTTTTTTGGTTTCGCGAATTGGTTTGCCATTCCTCCGTGATGTGCGGTTGACGAAAGAATTGTGACTCGAGGAACAGCAAAGGTAAGACGTAAAGTGCGCGAAGTAACTGGGTATCGGTTGTCAACGTTTAACATCGCAGTGCTGACGACGAGAAGACAGAGTAACTGCTTTTGAAACGGAAGTCTCTTTGCCTGCGGGGGGAAGCTGGCTTCGGAAATAAACAGAGTTCGCGGAAAGCACGTGTTACGCTCTTATTTGCTGCTCCTCTCGTCCCGTACAAGAGACGTAGCGTCCTCGTTAAGCCTTATTGAGTTCGACTTCCTCAATTCGGGGCCGCCATAATGAGATACAGGCGACGGAGGAACTTTTGCTCCCCTGCTTTAGGGACGAAAGTTTCTCCCTTTATGTAGGAGCATAGATTACAAGACCGTTCTTCCCTTTAGGGAGGACTATAGCTACTCTTTTTCTAAGAGTGTAGAAGATCAGACAAAAAAGGTAAGCATCCTGAATAGGTGCTAGGCAGGGGGTTCCAGAGCTTGCTACCGTTGGTTTTGTGATCATCAGCACCACCATGGCCAAATGAGGCAACACTGGGACGGTTATAGTTGGCAGCGCCACCAGCGTACCCTCGCGAGATTACGTTATTACCAACACCGAGCGTTGTATTGTCGCGCACTACACTACAAACTGCTTTCAAACTGTATGAAACGTTAAATACATTACTGTCTATGCGTGTGTGGTGTGCTTCTAGCATTAGGGTGTTTTAGTAGGTGCCTTCCTCGATAGGTTGAGACAACCCCAAACGTAAACTAGCAAAACAAATATGAACGTCCAAATATTACAGCCAAATTTCAGTGAAGCCAGTTTTTTTTTTTTTTACGTTGTTTCCGTGCGTTTCACGATCATGACAAAAGCTAAGACCATCAAACAAAACCGCCCCCCCCCTTTCCCCCCTTCCCCACCTTCACCCTCAATGGTTCCACTCATACTACGCTTTTTTTCCAAGTGAACTCTTCCCACGTGAACAGCTGCACCTCATCTTGGGGATCAGCTTGTTTCCTGTCCCCTAGTCGTCGTGTTGAAGACGACTGCGGTGTCCAAGGCATGTGGTTTTCGTGCAAGCTGGCTGTAGTTTGGACGATGTCGTAAGCAGTTTTTCCTCGCAAGTTGACGGTCGTTCTCGTCGATTTAATACGCTGTTTTCTTTTACTTACCTAGAACACAAATAAACACAACAGGGATAACCTTTTGTTGTGGGGTACGTAGATTGTTTGTTCCTATATTTCTTGAGCAGACTGTTTTCTTGCAGCGTGGATGAAGGTAGAACCGCGTAGACGCGGGTCGAAAAGAGCAACCATCTTGGGCAGCTAAGCGATCGCGGTAAAGGCGCAAACGACAGTCCGCTCTGCAACCGGCGAAGCGGAGAAAACGCCGCACTCCGGTAGCTACACACTCATATCCGCAAACGTCCGTATGACGTCGTTCGATTAAGATGTGTCCGCGGAGCAGAGAGCAGTGGGAATATCAAAGGACAGATCCGACTAGAGAGTCATCGCATCGAACCCAAAGCCAACGCCGCGTTCCGGGCGCTTTGATTCAAAATATCGAGATGAATATTTGAAATGAAGTATATCTATAGCGTCTCGATATTTCATTCCAATACTTGAGATGGAATTTGCAATTTCATCTCGAGCCACATATTGGGATTGGGGTGCTTATTTTACTCATTTTACGACACTATTTCATCTCCAATCGAACTGGCGCTGACCGCTGGAGCAGGTCTTGTGCATTGGCCGTCCGGGGCGAAGTGACGTTGTCGTCGAAAGGGAGCAGCGCACAGACGCCGCAATAAGGAGTATTCACTGGGCGCCATATTTGTGGGTGATATCTAGAGCGCATGCTCTGAACGAGCCCACATTAATAGGCTGCTAAGACCGGCAATCTTGAGGGTGCGGAATGCACGTTACAAAAGAACTGTGGAAGCTCGCCATGAGCACGCGCTCAGCAGTCGTGCACACAGCTATGGCCGCCAGTGAATACTTCCTATACCATTCAGCCGGTGATTCAGGGAGTCGTGTTGAGCTGGAAGCGAGAAGCTCGCACTTGCGGCGGAGCCACAAGTACCATCCCTCCCGAGCACCGGGCGGTGACAGAGGAGACAAGTGGGCCGCGATCCAGGTCCAGGATTTAAAAGTGCATCACCAGCATGGAGGAGCAGCCAGGTGCATGGATATAGAGCCCCTTCATGTTTCAAAAGTAGCGCAAGGTGCATCGATGCACGAGACACGTGCAACGTGCAACCCTTTGAAGATCATGGGGGCACAGCGCACCACTGAGCTAGATTTCAGACGCCATGTTCTTCCCAGAAGTGGCGCGTGGCACGTGTCTCGAGCATTTCCACAACAATGAATGGCGCCACTTTTCCCAGGATAGAGGGGCTTTACATGGATACTTCGAGCCAGTGGCGTGAGCTTCACAGAAGGCCTAGCACCGGTGCCGGCAGAACCAGCCGAACAAGTGTGGGCTGCCGCGATATCAGGCTCGGGTGGCTAGGAAGATGTAGATTCGACGATTCCGACGCGAAAGAGAGCACGGGGACTCATACCGACGCCGACATCACCTTCCAATGGTTTTTTGATGCGAGACCCACCCCACCGCGCACGCGCGGCGCCGGTGACATGCCGCTAGGGGCGCTCCTCTTTGTTTTTAAACACGAGGGCCTCCGGGCGCCGCCATCTTGCTGCGGGTGAGGGTGGATCGTCTGATAGCAACGTTACTAAAACACTCAGTTGGGAAACTTATCCTTGAAACCCGGACCGCTCGTGTCCCCCGAGACCAATCTAAATACGATAACAGCGCCGCCCTGTAGCGACTAATCAAAACATAAAAGTTCATTTATATTGCTACTGCGAAATGACACTGGGAGATGGCGCCACCGGCCTTTGCGCGACTCGACCTGAACCGATACGGGCAGACGTGCAGTTCCCGGAGTGGCCGCTGCGGGAGAAATGGCGGTGTTGCGATCGCCATTAGTTCGGTTCTCGAGTGCGGATCGAAGCCACATTTTCAAAGCAGGCTCTATGGCAGTTTCCCAACTGAGTGGTTCTAGGGACGTTATCTGATAGTCAAGCGTTGCTCAGGCGTAACCTCGGTTTCCAGACTGGCGCCTCAATGGGACAGAACCGGCATACAAGGAACAAACACACCTCTGACTGAGTCTGCCGACTATTTTTTTTTTTGTATGACGTACATTACGAGCAGTGTTGGCGGTAATGCATTACAAGTAACGGCGTTACCTGTAGCGCGAAACGTTTTCTTCGGTAACGTAGTAACGTACTGATTACTTATTTCAAAAGAGTAGCGGGTAACGTACTTACGTAATTCTTATTTCAAATCAAGAGTAACGTAACGAGTAGCGTAACCTATAGTTACGCTACTCATAACATCCCAAGACCTGAAAAGTACACTCGCATTTTCTTCTTCGTGTTTCTATACTTCGCTCTTACCTTAGCGCTACGAGCTGATGGCCCCAATCGGACAGCGTTAAAAGGGCGCCATCATGGTGTTCGTCATGTTTCTGTACGTGTTCTATCGTGGCTGAAACAATCATAAACAAAAAAAAGTCCAGTGACTTGCGCTTTTGACGCTACTTGATGGGACCCATTAGCTAGTAGCGTCGGCTGCATCTGGACTTAAGCTTAAGCGAAGTGTAGCCGCCAAGCCACTAATTATTGCACTCATTCCACATACCTTCAAAATTTTGACCGTCTTTTCCCCACCCAAAAAGTGCCATTTTAACAAAAAATCCCGACGCCCACACCCTTTGTCCCAGTGTCAAAAAACGCTGTCGAAAAAGAAAACAAAAACAACGCGGTTACCATTCACTCATAAATAAAAAAGTAACGCAAAAGTAACGTGCGTTACTTTTTATCGGTAAAGTGTTTTTCGGTCGTTACTTCTTTCGGTCATTACTTCTAACCTATGTCGTTACTTCTTTCCTATTACGCCTACAATACCCCCAAAACCAAGATGGGGTCATTATCGTCAAAAAAATTATGCAGCCGCAGAGATGAAAAAAAAAAAAAAAGAGTCTACAATACACAAAAGGCCACACGCATCGGGCAACTTACGACATGCAGATTCACACGAGGCTATTTACGTTGTTGCTGCTGTTGTTGTTGTTGTTTTTCATTTATGTGGCTTACAGCGTATCGGTTCATTCAAAGTATTTTTATGCGATTTATTTTTAAGTTAAAGGGGCCCTCCAACAGTATTTGAGCGTCTATTTTTTTTTTTTTTTTGCGGTTTCTCCACGCTAGTGGTCCCGGAAACCCAGTGGACAACGAAAGAGTTTAAAAATATTAGCGCATCATATTTTAATTTGACAACTCGGAAACACCTCCTCCGACGGTGGCGCCGCGAGGTGCCGAATGCGCGCGCATAACGGCGCTCCCTTTCACTATACGTCACATTCACTGGGTTTCGTGATTGGCGAGAGCCGTCCCAGAAATTTTGAAGCGGAATAAAGTATATTACACGTTAACCGTCATTATTTCTCTAAAAAGTCGTTTTTATAGAGCTAATAAAGTTGCAAATTAAAGTTCAAAAAGGGCGAAAACAACGCCTCGTCGCTCATGCGCGCCTCCCAGCGGCGGAGTACCTCCTACTCGCCGAGGTGGCTCCGGTGGCGGAGTTGGCGGAGTTGCGGGAGACGAGGCTTCCGCGACTGTCGAAGCGGACTGAGGCAGAGACGCGTCGCGGCGCTTGCGTGGTGTGTCCTCGTACGGCGGGACGCCCAGCTCCGCACTCCTTTTTAAGAATTCGGCGCTCAAAATCCGATAAGCCCGTTAAATTCATCGATGATGGCAACCCGATTCCAAAGCTACGATGGTTGCAGCGAGGCCTAATGGCTGACCGGGCCGACGGGCTATCAACCAAACTCGCGTCCAATTGGCCAACCGCTTTGCTCCAATCGCTAAACTGTTTCATTTTACGTCATGAAGCGCAATGTTTTGCTTATTTAAAGTTGTTTTCTGCAATATTTAATTTGCTAATAACTCACAAAATATTGCGAATTTCTGTAATATTTTTTTTCCTCGGTGTTCCTGCTTTCATGGAGCTCCGTTTCAGCGCGAACTTCAAACCAGTCAAAAAATTGTTGGTGGGCCCCTTTAATATTCGTGGTCACTGAGGAAAATTAAACGCCCATCATCTAGGTCATTGTTCGATATCTGAAGCCCAAATATTTTTAAAAACTCCCCCTAAAAAAATAAGTAAGACAGATAGAAAAAACGAAATCACGACAGTTTAAAACGCAACTGCGAAGCGGTGTCTCAAGATATAAAGGTTCTCTCTGCGATAAAAAAAAAAAAAATAAACGCGATGCAGCTAGAAATCCGCTCGTCAACGTAAATACTTCGTATTTTGTTTCCCTGCTTCAATGTCCACACGGTGCACTTAAAGATGGATGACACAAACTGCGATGGGACGCCGGGGGCGGCCGAGTGGAAAATAGGTTTCGTAAGTTGGTGTTCCTGACCAATGTGCCCTACAATGTTTGAACAAAATAAAACAAAAATCACAGGACGCACAAAAAAAGAATATACACTTTGCAGGACCGTCAACTGTCTGATGTCGTTGTCAGGTCTCCCTTCCTTCGACACCGAACGCCGGTAACGTTCAAGTAAGAGACAAATAAAAATTAAAAAAAAAGAGCGGCGGCCACGTTGAAGAAATTTTCCACGAGGACAGTTTTGTACCCTGAGTGTTTAGAGCTCATCTTCGTCGAAGTCACACCTTGTTTAAGAAGGTGTTCCTTTTGAAACCGTGCGGAATACCCGAAGCCTGGAGAAACACGCAGACACGTGATTTTTAGTATAAAGTGAAGAGCATCTTCTGTAAAACTTTGAGTGAGCTTCCTCCTGAATTAGCTGCAAAACGCAAACATTAATTAATAACCCGCAGCGTGGCTATATAAATGTGCACGATCTCGATTGGTTGGTAGACGGTAGTGAGGCAAAACACAAGCACATCGCTCGTTTAAAGTTTTGCATTTCAAATATGTCCAAATAGCCAAATCGTATAACATGTAGCAGGTCTCCATATTTATTGCAACCTGATACATTAAGGAACTAATTCATTACGTTCGGTCAAAAATACAGTGATTTATTCGGTCAACTCTTAACATTGTTTGATATACTGGGTGTATCAAGGAGCGGAGAGGCTCTTTAAATCGACCGCAAAATTCGGTTTCTGGCGCGTTCCGATTTTGTACAACGTTGGCCACAGGTGGTGATTTTTTTCTATAAAATTCGCAAAGAGCAAGCTTACCTGAGGAAAAAGCGAAAAAGAAAAAGGCTTAGCTTCTGTGGAAACGCAGCGAAGAAACCGGTCTTCAAACCATAGGGCGCCCTATGGTTTGAAGACCGGTGGCTTTGCTGCGTTTTCCATAGGACCTAAGCATTTTTATTTTTTTACTTTTTCCTCGGGTAAGCTCGCTCTTTGCGAATTTTATAGAAAAAATGCACCACCTGTGGCCAACGTTGTACAAAATCGGAACACGATTGGATAAGAAACCGAATTTTGCGGCCGCTCCTTGATACACCCAGTATATAATCTTGTATAATCACGTGATGTCAGCATTCTTTTTTATAATTCTGAGGCAAACTTATTCAAAGTATTAACCAGTGTTCAATGTCCCTGCACATTAATCAGAGCTGATATTAAAGCGGCCTCCTCTGAAAAAGCATTGTGGTAATATGTTCATCGAAGGAATTATGAAAGCCATGTTGAATCAGTTGTTTTCGATACCCTTTCATCGCATGACGGCGACTTCAAAAATTATCCCGAAATACCGCAAGTAAACAATCCAAGAAGTGGCTTTGGTCGGTGATTTTATGAAGTCAGCTTGTGAAGAAACCTCAAATATACAAAATGTCAAGCTTGTTATCGCGAAACGTCAAGTCGGAGTGCGAAGGCTTTTGCAACACAGCTTGACGGTTTCAGCAACCAAAAATGATACATTCTAAGCTGCGATATATATATATATATATATATATATATATATATATATATATATATATATATATAAAAGGAACCGTAAAACTCGACGCCTGAGCGTAGCAATTTAAACTTTTCGTCAAAGGTGTATTTCACAGGTCGGTTTTTTCTTGTAAAATTACGAAGCGTAGTTCTCTTTTAGTAAAAAATGGGGTCAAGAAACTTTGCCAGGGTCTACGGCGGGCGGCGACCCAGACGACCAAGTCCAGTAGCGGAGTGCCTTTGGCGTTCTTATTGATAGATGGCGTCGGGAGCAGCGTCTGAAGGTGCAGCCGACCAGCGAAAGAAAGCAGACGACATGCAGACGAAATCCGTTGGCAGCAAAAGCGCCGTCGTTATGCAGACAAGTTTTTTTACTTTCAGTTTTGCTTTTATTGTCCGCATTTATTTTTTTAACCGAAGGTACATTTCAAAAATATTATGTTCATTATAATAAACCGCGGTGGTCGCGAGCCGTCGCGATAAGGAGGTAGCGCCATCTATCAATACGAACGCCAAACACACCCCGCTACGTGCAGGCGTCGATTTTTACGGTTCATTTTAGATTGAGCCTGGTGACTTGGACCACCATATATATATATATATATATATATACTCTAGAGACGCGACATTTTATTTTTTACATCTTTGCGAGGATGTCGAACTCCGCCGGGGCGGCGAATAGATGCGCATACTTACAACACTCAAGAAGAGAGGCCGAAGCCTCAATTTTGCATGAAATTCTTGAGTATATATCCTCCCCCTAAACCGCTCACCTTTTTTTTTTTTATACCCTACTGTTTTTTAATGTTCGGAAACATTCGTTCGTTGCGTCCTCTTTCCTCCTTTCTCGGCAAAACGCTGTAAAAATATGTTAAGACTGCGAGTTGGGCTAGTTGGTTCCGATAAATGATGGGAAATACGCCAAAAAAAAACGAGGACAAAGAAGAGAGGCACACAGGACAGGGCGTAACTGGCAACTGAATTTTAATAGTACAAAGACATAAAAAGATTAAAACCGCACATACGCACAAAGGATACATTTAGATTAAAAAAAAAAACAAAAAAACAAGATATACGTCACTGGTGGGTGTCTGAAGCTTGGCTGATAAAAGCCTGCTCCTTAACAGAGAGGCCGATAGAGGGAGCACTGATACAAACATTCGAACCAGACTTGTGCACGTTACTAAAAAAACATAAGGAATTACATTTGCAATTACTGATGGCCAAATGTAACTAATTACAGTTACAATCACACTTGAGACTTGTTGTTGTTTTGTCCGTTTTTTTTATTTTGCTGTGTCTCCGGTTTACGATGGAAGTTAGGTCCTGTTGGCCCATTGAGACGATGTGTCCTAACTACGGCTCTGCCTCTTCCAGTGTAGATTATCTTGGTCCCAGAAGTTGATACAAAGAAGTCATCTCTATCCCTCTTTCTCTCTCTCTCTCGCTCTCCCTCCCTCTTTCTCGGCCAAAAGCAAGCAAAGAAAGAGTGAAGGGACAACAAAAAAAAAGACATGCACTTTGACGGAAGTTTTTTTTTGTGTTTGTTTTTTTGTTTGAAGGTAACTATTCGAAGTAGGGAGTTTGCCTAATATTGCTTGCATGGAGAGTCCGGTTCTTTGTATCAGTTTGCTTCCCACTTCCTTCTGGGCGAGCAAGCTGACGAGTTACAATTTGCAAACAACCAAACCAAATATATATACTGTAAACGACTTATTTTTCGCGGGCTCAAAATTTCGCGATTTAGGTCAAAGCTGAAGTTTTAGAATAATTCGAGGGTTGTAATTTTCGCGACTCGGTGGGATCTCAATATGCATTCCAATGTGTTTACAATTTACCAGAATTGTTCGCGGGACCTATTTTTCGCGAATTGTAGGTGATTCACGAAATTCACGAAAATTAGGTCCTCGCGAGAATTAAGTCATTTACAGTATATAGTAGTCGGTGACAGGTCAAGAACGAAGTGGAAGCTCCTCCCACCTCTTTCCACTTTAGTAGTGCGAACGGTGGAAAGGAGGCGACCTCCTCTCCACCGTTTGCTCCGCTGAAGTGGAAAGGGGTGGGAAGAGCTTCCACTTCGTTCTTTACCTTATATATATATATATATATATATATATATATATATATATATATATATATATATATATATATATATATATATATATATATATTGTTAGGGTGATGCTGTCAGTCGGCAGCAGAAAGGACAGGACAGTACGCGATGATAGAACAAACATACGATTTATGGAGGCCGAGCCGGCCCGTGGGGCCTGGCGCGAGATGCGCGCCACTGCCCCGTCGTCGTCTTAACCTTCCTAACAATATATATATATATATTTGAGTCGAGCTTTTAGGTGATGTGAAGAAAGTCTTCGAGCATCTAAAGAATGCCAGGCCTTGCTTTTTGTTAATGCAGGTGACAGCGTGATTCTGGTAGAGCTTACCTTACAGGAAAAAAAAAATATTTTTTACGATTCTTTTGTTAATATTTAAAGTTCCCTTATTTTTCCTCCGCGAATGAAAACAAAAATATAACGGATTACAACCATTCCCTTACGGAAAAAAAGTAACGAAATTACTTTACAATTACTTTCTGAAATATGTAATTATTCCCTTACAAAATTACTGATAAATGTAAGGGATCACACGTAATTTCGTTACTTGTACCGGATTACGTACAAGTCTGATTCGAACCATGGTCCTTTATCATGAAGCCCTCGTGTATTTCAAGCTCCAGTTGCGTTTTGAATCTCCCCACAACCTTAGTTCTGTGGAACTCCGGTTGGCATTCACATCCATCGCAGTGTACCGCCAAATGGCCAGACGGGGAGTGCCTGGCGGCAGCTGAGTGCTCACTAAATCTATCATTGGTGAACCTCCCTGTCCGACCCACGCAAACCCTATCGCATGACAGGAGAATTTCATATGTGACCCCCATGGCGCTCTCACGAAACATATGGTGAATTCCACTGCTCGATCCGGAGCGCTTTCCAAAATTCGCGAGGGAGGCAAAATTTTGCTCCGTGGGACCAGCTCCAAATCGACGAGCGGAAGATGGACTCGCATTTTTGGAGCCCGAGACGGTCGGTCGTTCAAAATGGCCGCTGCTCGTACTTGCTGGACAAGCCAACCAACGCCTCAGCCGACTGAGCTCTCCGATGAGCAGTCACAACTGTCACTGTGTAGCTGCAAAATAGCACGCGACACAGGCACGGCGAAAAAAAGTCCGAGGATACCTAAACGCTTCTTATGAGTTGTGAATGCGAAAGCATGAATGTCGTTCTTCCGCTCCCTTATTTCGTCTGTGGCGTATTTGCCTCGACGGTCACGTTTCAGTGCTGTCGACGTAGCGGCCGAAGCGGCCGACGGCCGAGCGCGCGCTCTCGTGAGCCGCGCTGAGCTCGGCTGTACAACCTCCTCCGGGTTCGCCCAAGCAGGCTCTGGCCAGACGGCCAGGCCAGCGCCCGGTTACTGCCATAGACCCAATGGAGTCGATTTCTGGGTAAACTGGGTAAAGCCCCTTGATAAAGTCGTTTTTTTACAAGTACCGCCAACCATTGTTGTGGAAACGCGCGAGGCACGTGCCACGAGCGCGTGCTCCGCCGCCATTCGCTTCCAAGGGCCGCTCATTTCAGTGCTGCGCCGCCATTTGCTTCCAAGGGCCGCTCGAGACACGGACCTCGTGCACTCGCGCATTTGACGCTACTTGCGAGACAAACGCAAACACATCGAGGGGCTTTAAAACTGGGCGCTCAGCAGCGCTTCCGTGGTCGGAGGCGCTCATTACTGCAACGAATCGGTGACTCATTGCTCTATCGATAGATTGAGAAACTAAAATAAGATACAAAAACCGTGTTCATAAAATACAGAGCTAACGTTTTAATTATGACTTTTGACGCCATCGAGCTAGCCTAAGCGGCTTTCTAGCCGTTTCTAAAGACGAAGCCGCTCAAAATCCAACATGGCGCAGCCCCTCCGCCGTGCTCTGCCGCTGCTCCCTACCGCGGTGCCGCCGGTACCGCGGTGGATTTTGTTTGGAAATTTACGGTTCGCGCGTGCCATGCCACTTTTCATGTCAAAGAATTGTAAGTTCTGCTTGCCTACCTTGTATCCAGCAGTTGAGAGTCCGTTACTTGTCGTCGGCGTCTTCCAGGGAATCGAAACAGATGCAGCATTTTTCGCACTCGTTGACGCATTTATTCAGTCATTTGCATGACAAAGAAAAACAATTTACACTGTCACTTTAAACAAGTGTTGCTATGCGAAAAAAAAAAAATATCCGTGCAGTATCTACGTTAGCAAGAGGTGCTACAGTGAAGATACAATGTGCGACATTTAGCGCGAGCACGACATAGTGCTTTTTCACTTTCACTCGTAAACTCAGATGCAACTATGGCGCGAGAATAACTATGTCTCGCTAACATGGTCGATAGTTTCGGTCACGCCGCTATATAAGTCATTTTTTTCGGAAACCCTAGTTTGTGTTCCTATGCAATTCTAACTCGCCACGTTAAATAAATAAAAAAAACGAAAAAAAAACAACAACAACCGGAGTACGGACTATGGACAGCTGGCTTGGGAACGAAATGGGTAAATACATGTTTTTATATTTTTATTGTGGTCTCTGTGAAGGCAAACTTAAAAAAGAAAAAAAAAAGAAAAATTGTTAGTGAGAGAAAAAAGCATAGTAAAGCTCTTCGGTTACAGAATTTACCCAGAGCTTTACCATTGTCAGATAAGACAATGATGACTGGCAATGGTTAAAATTTTCAGGGGTTTCCAGCCTGAATCATTTGCAGTTCTTTCCCTATCCCAGTTGCAGATGACAAAAATGAACAACATACCACCTTTAGTGTTTATTATGTGTGATCGTGGCATTGATTCATGATTATGGATGATTTACATTGTGAAGAATTGTTTTGGGGGCTGGAGATCTCCATATTAAAGAGAAAATACTGTAATAGCAAACAGAAATGTTTGTTTACGTGGCATAAAAACACAATTAGAGTTTCCGATATGTGTTAGAAGCAAACCCAGTATGATGTAAATATGCAGCCCTGCTGGAGAATTGTATGCAAACAGCCCTATCGGTGAGGTATGTCTAAAAAGATTTAAATGGTTATTGGTTGTGGAATCTCAAATACCAACCTGAAAGTATATTACGATAAAACATCAATTGTTCAACCTGTGTAATAAGACAATAATGTAAACTTTTATGGGTCAGATACTGTCCAGCAAAACTTGTAATCTCAAAGAATGAAACTCTCCAAGCACTATATTTTGAATTCTAGCTCCAAAGGTCCTGGTATCACTGGTTCGAAGCAACAGATGCCCCCCTCCCTCCCCCTTAAAAACAAAAGAAGTGCCTAAAGGCTGTTGGCCACCAGCAGGCTAACAACTTGTCTGAACGAAGTGGATGCTCAAAGGCTTCTGTCATGCAAGGAGCAAGCTGGGACAACATTGTCTCTCAAAGACCTCAAGAAGCACAGCTGAAAGATCTCATGCCCAGCTTGAAGCTCGCGTCATTCTGACTGGTCCATGCAAATAAAAAGTTAACACAATGCATTGTTATTCGGGCAAACTTATTTGTTGCTTACTTACAGGCGTGAACCAAAATCTTTATATACATATTCCTTAATATTGTGTAGACCTTGCTGCCTATAGACCACTTTGGTATTTCTCATTTCTCTTGGCCTCTTGATGAGCTTCCGATACCTGTCGCTTGCGCCGTCGAGTTGAACCACGAGTTGAATCAGGTTTTCTTGGTGTGGGCCACCGAGATCCTATGATGCCCATGGGATGGACCAGCCACTTCATTGTTCTTTCTCATTTTTGCTGTATGTGTGTTCTCTATCCTCTCAGGATCTGCACAGGGCAATGTAAGAACACATTAGTTTGTATCGTCGCAACACATACACTTGCAGAAAAGAAACAGGGCTACGAAACATTCCATAGGGATGCTCCTACTATCCTTTTGTTTTTGTAATCTTCTTTGCCCCAGCCATTCTCGTTTTACATTACAGTTGACCCTAGATTAGACTGCATTGATCACTATGGTGGAACCTAGCATACTGAAGGTTGCATATTCAGCTTGATAGGTTGGCCAGCAATCAAGTGCTCTTCACAAAAAAGTAAACACGGACGTTACCTTTTGTTTATTGGGGTTCCCTGTCCCTGAGGCTTGTTGGAGTGATTTCCATGCCTTGAGAATCTGTATGGATACACAAAAAAGAACACATAATGCAAATTTTGCTATTTTATGTGCAACAAACGAGAAAAAAATGCCTAACGTGAGTTTTAATTGTTTTGAGGGGAGTGCGTTGGTAGGTGAAAAAACTTGCGAAAGAAATATACATAGAAGGACGGATAGCACATCTCGCGATCAAGCTCAGCATTTTGCCCTTCTATGCGTAAATCTTTCGAGATTTTAAAAGTGGCTTTCAAAATTAATTTATTTTACTATCCAGCTTTCTATGTATTTCTCAAAGAAATAAAACATGGCTAACTAGTCGCAGGGCTGTAAAAACATCTACACGAGATACATTAATAAAAACAGGCACATATTATAACATATGAGCTCTGTGAAATATTATAAAACAGGCAGAAGAATATTTATATATAGACTACAATTTACTTGACGGGGATCTACACTGTTGAGCACGAAATCGACGGGAGGTAGAGGAGGTGAGATTTCGCCAACAGTCTACAGATCATAAAATAATTGCAGGACGGTCTTCATCCACAAAACTACGTGCTAAAAACGCTTGCCGAAATGTGTGCATCGCAATAAAATCACGGTGGCATTTCGTGAATTTTAAAGATAAAACCATATATCCACTTAGCTAAAACAGTACAAAACCCTCAAATAGTGCGATTTGTGGCTTGCAGTTCAGCTTAGGAAAAGTTTCGATTGGGGTGAAAACTTTCAAACTCACCGTCGTCAGTTGGGATCCGAACGAACGGGTGCTTCTTGTCCCCGACGCTCCTTGGGCACCACTTTGCGTAACCGCACGATTGAGGCAGTTCAAAGACACGAAAAGCCTTCCACTTGCCCGAGAGTGCGAGGCTCGCGCAGTACGATGATCGAGGCGCCGACGCTTGACGCACCGAAGACGAGCGAAAGCGCGAAAGCCGCGAGCAGACTCACGGACGCCTCCACAACGGTCCACCGATTTCGGAGCGAGCAGAGCGCAAGCGCGCATGCGCACAGGCAGCGGTTTCGTTTTAGAAGCGCAAAAAACAGAAAAAGACAAAATTTAGAGCGTGTGATGTTGACACGAACTTTAAAAAAAAAATATTTTTAGTAATACGTACATTCTATTTAGTGGAATAATATGCAGTTATAACTAGAGCTAAATGAAGTTTGATTCATTATTGTTATGTTTAGTTTTTAGTAATGAGCGCCTCCGACCACGCGAGCGCTGCTGTACACCTCTATGGTGGCGCCATCCGTGTTCCGGCCGCGCAACTCGCTCTGTGTCCGGGGGTTGGCCAGGCGGCTAGGCCAGCTAGGCCGCCAGGCCCGCACTGCCGCACCTCACCGGGCCGCTGCGTTCGCTGCGCCGCCATGGAGAGGGCTTCTCCGGCGGCGGTCTTTGGAACCACGCCGCACGAGACATGGCCTCCGAATGTTCCTCCGGCCGTCCCATTCGTGCGGAGAGGGCGTAATCGGAAAAAGAGAAGGAGGCGGCGTCCTTCCGCGGGGAGGCGCTCCCAACCCAGTCATCGACAACATGGCGCGAGGCAGGATAGTTCAAGAAAAAGTCTTGTTACGTCGAGTTACTGCAACTTATACTTACAACTTTTTGTATATTGTGGTAGAACGGTGAACAGCTGCTCTGGGGACGTAGATAGGCGATTTGTGATGCTTACTGAATTATTTAATTTGAGATATTCATCTGGACATGTTGCGGCTATCGCTACAAGCGCGCCTTTTGATATAGTTGATTGCAATCTGTAGCACGTATAAAATTCCAGAAAAAGATTAGCTCCGTACATAAAAACTTCGAATTTCCCTAAATAAAAATAACCATGCTGCAATACGTTGTTTGGCGTAGCTCTTTGAGCCTGAGCACGACGTTTGATACAATAGACCTTTCCAAAAACGAGCTTGTGGCCGGTGCCATTTTGAGCGTTCGTGCGTATGGCGCGTGCTTTGCTCGCTTTCCGAAGCGACGAACACGCACGTGCTGGGCTGTGAAGATCGCACGCTGGACTGTGATTTTGTAAACATTGGAAAGGTCTATATATTGAAGTCCGTGTTGTCCTTCTTTTAATATTTTTATTATTTACTACGCAATTTTTGTGGGTCGTATTGCGGTGTTTGTCAGTCACCACGATTTTCATGGTTCAAATGCCGCGTGCCGAGTGTCTCCTTGAACTCGTTACCTTGCGACATTCGAAGCTCAGATCTCGTGGTGACCCGAGTTTGAATCTGTTTGCAGACTGTCTTTTGTATGATGTACAAGCAGTGTGACCCCAGCTTTGGGGAAAAACTTATGGCGGTGAGGTACAACCACCTCGCAATAATTTCGCCATTTTTGTTTTTATGAACTTCGTGATAATTGTAGGCACTGATTGAAAAGGTGGGGCGTTATTTTGTAAACATCATGTGACACCATGGTGTCAAGTGAAATTGCGACTTCACAAGACATTATGAAGTCACGTGACTCTGACGTCACGATGTCAAGTGACAACACGGAGAGACCATAGCCGCCATCCCTGTAAAAACGCACAACACGTCGAATTGGCTTTGTAGAAATAACAAGCAGAAGTAAACAAAACTACGTGTCACAGTTGGAAAGGAAGGGAAACATCGCAACGGCTTTGGACAAAAGACGGGCAAAGTTCTAAATTAGCCACTCTCGCTGCGCACAACCGTAAAAAGAAAAAGAAAAAAAAAAACAGTAATGTCGTCGTCTTTTGCGATTGTCTGCGAGAAATTGTTCAGGAAAAGTACCCCTCAGGGGAACCTCTTCACCCCTATTGGGGATGCAAGCACTCGTGCGTACGGATGGTTTACGCCGGCGAGGGTACGCATTGTATAGGCGCGTGTATGTGCGTGTTTGTGGTGAGAAGCGATTGTATGATGGCGGCGCCGCCGGGGACGAAAAGGAACGCCGCGCCGCTAGTCATCTGGAAGAGCATTCGCTGCACACACCGAACCATACAAAAACATATTGTCCTCGAGTTCGACCTAGAGGTGGCGCTACAGTCGCGCTATCATCATCATCAAAGCGGGGATAGGAGAACGGCCGCCCCATAGGCTCTCCACGTTTGCGCGCGAGACGGCGTAGATTCTTGCGTTTATTTTGTCGCATACTATCGGTGGGAAAACAATTCTAGCGGAAAAGGGTGCGGTACTGTTCGGTGCTTCGGCGAAGATAGAATCGTGTTGCCAGCGTGCGGCCTAAATTTAAATAATCGCTTCTGTGGGTGCATCGTCTGCTTTAGGCAGACGTTGGAAAGCATGGATCACCCCGACTGATGCCTGTCTCCGGCTGAACTGGAATATTTATGTTAAATATTTGGTTCTTGTAAAACGGATGTATCGGTTCATCAACGTGGGAGTTCAACAAAACAATAAATTCCAACCCAGATAACATAATACTGGTACTGTGGGCTGTGAAATCGCAGCTTCTATGCATTTTTTTAAACTTCTAGCTTTTGCAGTAATATAAATATTTAGAATGAAGATAAGTTAGCGCTGTATTGGAAATTACCGTGCTATTGAGTTCCTCTGCACCTTTACTGTGCCATAGTGTGGGCAAGTTTTTTTGGAGTCTGAACAATTCTACTTTGCGATGAGGAGAGAGTGTCTCTTCTGGTTACGATCTGCAAACTGCACGATTGGCAGGACAACTGAAAAAAGTGAAACAAACTTTTCTAATATTTCTGCCGTGACTGTAATAAACGAGTGTAACCGAGCAACGCAGCAATTTTCCTGTTATTAAATGCTTTTCTCGGTAGTGGAGGCTCACCCGCTTCAATTTTCTTGGTGAGGGCCGCGGATGTCAAGAGGCTAATACTATAAATTTCTGGCTAAATAATCTTGTATTCAAACACAGTAGACTCTGCAACCCCAACAAACGACGAGCACCACGACACAGACAGCATCGGCCGCAGTGATACTCTTTTACTGATGAGGGCTAGCGACCTTCACGAGACTTTCCGATCACCCTCCGCCCTCACCTTCATGGATTAACATTCAGATTATTCAAGTAATGCTTTAATTGCGTTTTTTTTTTTCCGGTTAATCGGAGTTTTGTGCTGGAGAAAGTCAACAAGGAGTAAAAAATGCCTGCTTTAATATTTTTGACGTCTTTATTTTTTTATGACAGGCTTGCACGGTAACCACTTCAGCGTGCTTGTCATTTCATCGAGGGTGATATTAAATAATAACTTAAGAATTACTTCACTTTAAAAGGCTTCCAATGTTCATATTTCTTTAAGACTCACAACGTGAAGTTTAGAATGGGAATGCAATATGTCATTTATGACATAGTGAAACTAGAAAAAAAAATGTGTAGTTTTAACGTCTTTCATGCAATATGACCGGCAAAAAATCAACTAAAGGATTTATTGATTGATTAGTCTATTAAAGGGTAGCGATCACTCGGGTTAATTTTCTAATCAAACCACAAAACCACTCAACATTCAGTGTTTTATGAAAGCCACGGTTTGTGCGAGATGACAAAAATACGTGGGACCAACGATTGTATACAAACCAACACACTAAGATTATGGAAGCTTCCGACTTAATAATAATCGCTTTGCTGAATTTCTACGCATGTGAAACGATACAACACAACCTTTAGCTAGAAGAAACGGCAACAAAAACATAAAACATTTAATTAGGAATGTCAAGCTCAGCCTGAAACGGGCTTGCGTCGTCGAGATCCATGCTTCTGAGCGTGCGCCCGTAGCAGACGACGCACGGCGGTATCCTCGCTTTCGCATATTTCCAATTTCGGCCACCAGGTGGCGACACGGTTCGATCTCGAAGCGAATACCCACTCACACATGCTTCAGCATCTGTTTATCCCCCACTGTGGTTCCTCTCCCAACCCCCAAACACGCTTCCGAAAAACATGCCGCTAAAGCAAAAAAAAATATATATATTAATGGCCGGTTTGGTTTGCTTTGGCCCCTCTTGTAGACTTGAATGCAAGGCCCGTACCCGGCCCGGGCCCTTCATGAATGTAGCCGTGAAGTCCGAGTCCGGCCCGAGGGCCGGGCCGGCCCGTGGCCCGCAGTCTGGCCCGTATCAGTGCAGATCTCTACCTGCTATGCTGCCAGCTTGCCCCTCTGTTATGACTGGGCATACAGCGCCACCTAGTGGCGAGCGACGGAGTTAGCGCAATTACACTCTTCTGCTGGGGAGCGACTCGAATGGGACGGTCGGAGAAGCCTTCGCGCGCGCGCTTCGGGATCTCGGAGGCCATGCACGAGAGCCAATGGGCGCGTTCAGTAGCGGCTCCCTCAGCTCCGAACGGAGTCACTCGAGTCGGAGTCACCGGAGCGCCTACTGAACGGCAGAAAAAAACCGCGGCTCCAAACCTGCTTCTACGCAATTTCCGCTTCCTCCCCTGTGCCAGACGGTCTCCGAATTAACTGGAAGCAGACGATGGCGAGCACGATTGCTTTTATTTGACGCCTGTATTGAAGAAGTCTTGACAAGGTCGTTGAAGAAAAAGCGAGTGACTGTACACATCAGCGCTGCTGTTCGAAGCGATGCAATGCGATCGAGTCCTTCGCTTGGCGGTGCAAAGGCAGCTACTGTTATAATAGCCGACAAAAACGTCGTCAGCACACGCAAAATATAGAGCTCGGCAAATCTACGCCGCCGGTTGCGATACTTTTATACGGCCATACGTTTGTTCTGCCCTTCGTAACGAACTTCCTATAAAATGTATTCGTATACACACAGGAAGTTCGGCCGCGCTCGGCGATCAAGGTTTTGTCGGCCGAAGCGAGCGTCAGCCAACGTGCACCCCGATTTAGCTACGCAAACAAAATATCAATCGGGATCATGCTCTGCGTGAGTGTCCAACCGGCTACCGAATTCGCGTTCATACCCTGCCTTGCTCTGTTCAGCGCGGACAGAACTAACGTCGATATTCACCGAGTTTCCGTGCAACGGCGATCAAGACACGGCGTCAAATGAACGTTTAAGTTGTTTATTAGCATATTCAAACCAAACAAAATATGGTCCAATGCGTTTTCCGAAAAGAGCCTTACCTGGAAAAGAAATTCGAAAGTGCTATTCGTCTTACCTTGAGCACTTTTCATTAACAAAAGCGAGCTAACCGCACACCCGCGACAGAACCGACGCAGCTTATCCCGCCATTTTTTTTTCTTCTCTCTTTTAGCGCCGGAAATCGTCACCAGTCAGGTAATGACGTGATGTTTTAAGCTCCTTTGACTCTACGTGCACCGTCTCCGGACTCGGTGCTTCGGAGCTTGACTCCGAAGCCCCGGATTTACGTGCACCGGAAGTGACTTTTGGCCGTCCAGTGGAAGGAGTCAGTGACTCCTTGACTCCGGGGCCGCTACTGAACGCGCCCAATGGGAGCCACGTACCTTGATGACGCGCGCCAGCCAATGGGAGCATAATCCCTCGGGGATTCGGCTTCACTTCGCTCCTTCTGGAGAGGTGAATTTAGCTGAAGCCGCGCAATAAGCTTATTGCGCGGCTTCAAAGCTGGGATGCTCCAGATCGTGGCTTCACTTCGCTCCTTTCGGACAGGGGAATTTAGCTGCCATTTCGCAGTTGATGACGTCGGCTCGCTCCATGGGGCAGTTAATGCATTAAAAAACTCTGAAAGGCACGTTGAAAGCTCGGGGTAAACATCATCAAGGGAGCTATGCAAGACGGCGGGACGAGGTGGGACCGGAACATCGCCGCCTGCTGCGATTGGTCAGCGGCGTGGCGCTGACCAATCACCTCGTCCCCACTGTCTTGCATAGCCCCCCGAGAAAAAAGGGCGGTTGCCATTTCATAGGCACCAAGCGTGTAATTCAATCGGAATCCTCGCCGAACGCGGATGCAGCACTCGGTAATTGGTACGAGAGCCGAGGTCACGCTGAGCGATGACGCATCCCCTGTGTCCAATACATGCTCAGGGTGCATGCCCAAACAAGGGCGAGCAGTTCTTAAAAAAGTTCTGAAAATAGTTAGAAACAAGGCAAAAAAGCTGCACAACCCAGGCATCCTAGTGTCAAACCCCAGCCATGCCCGTTCCGACCTGGGTGAACATCCTACTGGCGTGTATATTACCACTGCGTGACGCACGTAAAGGAAGCTGAGGTGGTATACTGACAGCTTTGGGTCTTTAACGTGCCAACGCAGTGGTAAGGCACGATTGCACACACGTATACGGTCGCGTAGAACGACCGCATACGTATTATACACGACTGTTTAATAAGTTGAACACACACACACAGTACAATTCTTAATATTTTAAATATAGCGGGACATTTGCCTCGGGGCATTCGGCGCGGGGCTTTCGATACGGCAGGTTGTCGAACTCCCCAATGATTGTCGAACTCCCCAACGACATATCGTGCCTCCGATTCTGCACATGGCCGGTTTCTGGCGCTTTCATTCTGCGATACCTAATGAAATAGAAATAGATGAAGACGATGATAACATGCAGCCGTTTATCGTCCGCTGTCGCACGAGGGCGTCGCTCTCCGTCCGCGCCTTTTGCCGACCAAGTGCATCGCGAGGAAATCGGGGAACTTCCGTTGGGAAAAAAACTAAGGTTAAATCGGAAGTTTTCGTAGGTCGTTTTTGCAGTCCCGCGAACGCTCTCCGCAACCCGCTATACGATATCCGAAACTCTACAGTCAAGGCAATGGGCGCGCAGGCGCAGTAGCGGCTTCTTCGTTGCGGAGGGTTTAGCGGAGGAGCGGAGGATGCCCCAGCGAAAATCACTATGATTTAAATCATATTGATTTTTAAAGAGTTTCAGTGTTGCGTATAGGAGCGGACGTAACCACCGTGCGTTTGCGTTGCGTGCTCCACGCTGCGTATGCGTGTCGTCACCATGCACCGATTCCAAACGCAGTTCGGGCTTATTCGCAGCGCAAACGCACAGTGCTTGCGTTCGCTCGTATACGCATTACTAAAACTCACTAGAAAAAAAAAATCTGTTCTTGAAAGGATTTTTAACGCCTCAAAAACTCTTTCAACTTGTGAAGAATTGTCTCGCTTCAAGCCCTATCGCTCCCTGGCGCACTAGAAAAGCAACTGGGCGATGAAGAACTCTTTCGGTTGGTGTATTCCAGGGCTGCCAACCCGAGGGAAATTTCCCACATTAAGGTAATATTCAGGTCTATGGGAGAATAAGGGAAATCTTGCTAGTTTGAGGGAAATTTTGGGCACCATTTATATCTGGAATTTTATAGGTCAATAATGCTTTTATTTTGGTGTAACATCGAATTTTAGCGGCTTTGGCTACGTTTATGTTATTCCCTCCCGCCCTTTGGCCGTTTGTTGTGCGACCATCTGGAAACACTAAGCAGCACTCAAATCAACTTTTATTTGGCAAGATCAATTTTCATTTGTTTTTATCGCCCCCGTGAAAAAGGGAAAGAGATCAGCCAAGTGGAAGCTTCTGAGAGCTCCGCTGTGCCAGTTCTCTAAAAACAAAAACTTGAGTACTTGAAGAAATACTGCGATGTCTAAAGATAGACTTACCATAACTAATATTATTTCGTGAAGTGCCGTGCACGAAATGTTAGTTACCGTGTGCCGTGTTCCGTGTGTTCGAGTTTGAGAGCTCTCGCTTGTGTCGCACGTTTTTGTTTTCGACCCACTATTATAAAAAGCGCAACTGAAGTTATTAAGCAGTACCGTGTCCTAATGGCGTGCATAACATCTAAGCCGAAGATAGGGTTTCATTTGTCAGTTTGAATCTCCCACGGTAACACTCCCCCTCAACAGATTTTGCTTTGGCTACGGTTTTGGCCCGATAAACTAACTTATGCTAAACGTTCGCGAGGCGTAAAAGCTACATAATATATCTGTCATCGTACAAATGGAAGTGAGGCAAAAAAATAATGAAAATTTAGTAATGTAATTTTTTGGGCAAGCGAGGGAAATTTTGGAGAAAATATGGCTAGTTCAGGCGTACGCTAGAGAAATTTTGAATTTCAGTGTTAGCAGCCCTCGTGTGTTCATACGGCGGACAAACTAAGGGAACCAGGTTTGTGGTTCGTGGACCAAAAAACTGTGCTTATCACGTGACCTTGACGTCATCACGAAGAAACCCGCTGGTCTGCGGTTAGTCCGCTGACCTGGCTTTAAATCCCATGGTTCCCGTTCACCGAAGTGAGGACTGCTCATAGCTTAGGTTGCTGCTTTGGCTGCACGTGCTACCGAAGTGAGGACTGCTCATAGCTTAGGTTGCTGCTTTGGCTGCATGTGCTACCAAACAGGATCAGCAGCTCTCAAAGTTGTGACCTTGCGCCCATAGCTTTCGCTGCACTCCAAGCTCAAAAAAAAAAATTAAAGACGTTTACAATTCTCTGTAATGCCGAATTAGAGCGCAGCTCTTCAGGAGGAAGAGGGGAGGGTACAGAGGGGAGGGTATGCCCCTCCTCCCCCTCCGTACCCTCACCTCATTCTCGCCTGCTTGTCTCCCATTATGAGGTAACTTTTTGCTAAATCTCCCGCTAATTTTTTTTTTTTTTTTTTGCTAGGAATGGCCAAGAGTTTGGCCTTCTTAAAGAGTATTTGACAGTCTGGCAACCACAGCAGCGCAGTCTGACAACCGGGGTATGACTACTTCCATCCGCCATTTTGGGGCTCTGACTTATAGGAACTCTATGCGATTTCGTAGGAATAAAGAAGAGAAAGAAGTAACACCAATTTGTGTTATCACGAAATCCGCTGATTTTAGTTGGCAACAAGCTCCGCCCATTGGCCAAGCTCTCTCAGTATGAACGGCTCTGCTTTTGCGACCCCCTTTTCTATTCTACGGATTCAGCAAAGATAAAGGCTTTACAAATTACATCTCCCCTGTGTCTTTACCATCTTAACTGGGTCATCCAATGTGGCCAATCCAGGCAGAATCGTGGGTTTTTTCTCAGATCCCGGATGTCACCGAGAGTATAAGATAGGAACAAATTTTTACGTCAGATCTTAGCCTCGATTTTGAAATGGAGGTATTAACTATAGGAACCGTGCACATCTAATTCAGGCCCCGAACGGGGCGCCCCTAGCGGCAAAAGGGTCCGTTGCATCGGGGAACTTCTGCCAGTCGCTGCGTTGGTTGTGCGTTGTGGCGGGTTAGCGCTGTAATTTCCAAGGTAGCTATTCCGCACTAAGAAAGCCACAACAATTGATGCGGCAAACAATAGGCGACCGCCGCGACGCGGCCGGCATAGAAAAGGTGCGGATCTAATTCAAGCCCCGACCAGGGCGCCCCTAGCGGCAAACGGGTTCGTTGCCTTGGGGAACTTCTGCCAGTCGCTGCGTTGGTTGTGCGTTGTGGCGGGTTAGCGCTGTAATTTCCAAGGTAGCTATTCTGCTCTAAGAAAGCCACAACAATTCATGCGGCAAACAATAGGCGACCACCGCGACGCGGCCGGCATGCTCGCTTCCTATACTGAGAGAGGTCGCGCTATGCTTCTCCTTGAGGGATATTCGTACACCTGTAGCAGAGCGAACTAAACGACATTGTATTGGGTCTACCGGCAAAGACGAACCTGCAAAGCCAAGGTGACAACCGATCTTCCTAAGACTAGTATGGTATCTTCATCAAGTCTGCAGACGCATGCCGGGGATCCAACGGAGCTTAACGAGCTTAGGACTCTTTACGAGATTAAAAAGAAAGGTATGCACTCGTAATGCCAAGTAAACATGCATTGTATCCAGTTGGGTTGGGGGAAAGGGGGGGGGGGGGGGGATAAGTCCGATTCGTTCGATCCGAACGGTTCGGACAAGAGGACTAGGGAGTTTTAAAATAGCACACGCTAAAGCTTTACGACGCAAGAAATAGCATTGTCGCCCCTGCGAATACGCCGAACGCTAACCACGTTTGTTTTGTTGGGGCACTTGACAATATTTACGACATTTCTTTTTTACGATTAAAGCGCCGTTCACACTCTTGCGACCGAGTAAGACCTAGAGAGACCAGACCGGTATTCAAGCCACTTGCGACGTCCTACGACCAGCTCCGCTCCAGCGCATCCGGTCCTAAGACATCGCAAGAGGCTTAAAAACCGGTCTAGTCTCTCTCGGTCTTAAAGGGCCTCTGACACGCCAAAAAAAAAAATTTTTTTTTCATGCTAGGCGCTGAATTGGCATATCAGGACATTACAAAGAAATTGTTTCACTATAGAGTTGCGTAGTTTTTTTATAAAAAATAAAAATACGAGGCCCAATTAAAAATTCCCGCCGTGCACTGTGACGTAACAGTGTACCGCAAGGTGTCGGGGCGGTCAGAAGGGAGGCATCGCCGGAAGTCACGTGAGTTGTATCTCTTCTCGTGCTTACCGCGAGCGCGTGTAATATTCTTTTTTAGATATTTTTGTTATTCTCCGCACCTCCACGAGCGATCCAAGCAGTCAAGGTTTCTTTTATTTGCTTTTCATCGCTTAATGTTGCTGTAAAGGTAGAAGAAGCGGAGTCAGTGAATTGACGTGATCAACTACTGTCAGGGACTGTCCCTGTATTTCAGCAACTGACATAGAGATCACACTCCATGCATTTCTGAGAGACATACATCGGCCGCATGAGCACCTAGTAAACAAGTTCTACTCATGTTCTAGACAAAATACGTACTTCGTGCTCGACGTTTACTTGTACTTGGCACACTCACCAGTTCGTGTTCTTTAGACGGCAGGCATCTTCAGCCTGGAGAGTATCCGATGATTCAACGACCTCGGTGTCTCAACCTTCAGCAATGCGATCGGCCTGTCGTATGCTAGCAATCCTAATTTCTGCGAGCGTTCTAATTTTTTTTTTTTTTTTCAAAACTTGATAGCTTGTTTTGCGCCCAGTATAGCCCTGTATCATCGGACTGTCGGCATGCACTCGTACACTGGCTTGTACTCGCAACGCTTTCATCATTGACCTCCATCACGTCGATCCACTGACTCTTCGTCCTCAAATTTTACAGCACGCAAACTAACCAACGGTGCAGGGATAAAGAGCTAGTGGAACTGAAACTTCGTTTTCTACGATCGCTCGTACGAAAAGCAGAATAAAAAAAAAATAAAAAATAAAAAAAAGTCTTAAGCACGGTCGCGGAGAGCACGAGGAGTGAAACTCACGTGACTTCCGGTGAACCCACTTTTAGTGGCGCAGGTCGATACCTCCCTTCTGACCGCCCCGACACCTTGCGGTACACTGTTGCGTCACAGTGCACGGCGGGAACTTTGAATTGGGCTTCGTATTTCTATTTTTTATAACAAAAAACTACGCAACTCTATAGTGAAACAATTTTTTTGTAATGTCCTGATATGCCATTGCAACGTTTAGCATGAAAAAAAACAAATTTTTTTTTGGGCGTGTCAGAGGCTTTTTAAGGCCTTTTCACACATGCAGCGTAGCGCTACAAGTGTAGCGCTAACCTCGCGCTAAGCGCGTGCTGGCCGGAGTGTTCACCAGCTTTGTATCGCACCGCCAAAACTGTTGCTCATGGCAGGAGATAAGTAGCTGACGACACGTGAGGAGCGCTACATCAGCGCTTCGCTGCATGTGAGAACCGGCCTTTACTCGGTCGCAACAGTGTGAATGGGCCTTAACACTGGAAAAAAACGAATGTTGCGAAGGAGTTTTGTTGAACAAAATGGTATGGGAGTTCCTTTCCGGAGGTGCATGGGGGACAGCGGGGCTTGTTTTGCCGGCTGGATGCCGCGAAGGGGCGTGTACGACGGGGCCACTGTGAACGAGGCCAAGTGGGTTAATAGTTTTATAATTAGTAGCCGCATACTGTCACCAAGGGCCACGACAATGCTAAAAGCGCGAGCTAGTTGCTTTGGATCACGCGGCACGAGCGCTCCTGCAGCGGGTGCTCCAGTCATGCCAGTCAAGGCTACTCGCTTGCCGCTTGCACGGCCTTCACAGCTATTCTATGCAAGTGTGATAATCCGTCGTATTACACACAAGTACAGCTCCAGAAAAATGCGTACAAAATTACTGCGGCTGGGCTCTGTCGCCTCCGGTACGCGTAATCTTCCTTTGCAACAGGAGTGGCGGACGGCACCGGACGAAGTTTGAAAATGGAGAACGCGGCGAGTACAGGCGGCGCGTCGACAACAAGCACCAGCGCGGACACCGCCGAGCCGCCGAGCACCCGACCACACACACACCCAGCGACCGACAATTTAAAAATGCAGTCAGCGGCATCCAAAATAAATCTTGTTCACGTCAAAACATTAGTGAATATTGTCAAAATAAAAAACCGTTATTTTGACGTCCGTGACGTCATTGGCCACGCCCCCTGGACAACAAATCGGTGCCGAAAATACGCTGCCGTAAACGAGTCCTCTTGCCGAGACGATACAAGCGGACATGACCGGTTGACTGCTCGCGTCGCATTCTCACGTTTCACGTTTAAACAAATCTAAAATGTTGCTCTGGACCAAAATCTTTTTATCTCTCAAGTTACAGCATTTCGTGTCTGAAATAAAAACTGTGACTGTATCTTAGGTGGCGTTGCAAGCGCGAGATGCTTGGCCTTTGCGTCGCAGCAGAGAAGCGCTATTCCAAAACTCTCTTGCGAAGCATGCGCTAACGCAAGCGCTGAATTTAGTGCTAGCGTGCACTAAAATTGCGTACGTTATTCAGAAATGGGACCGGACATTTCATCGAACGCCGTTTCGTCGAACGCCGTTTCATCGAAGCCGTTTCATCGAATGCTGTTTCATCGAACGCCGTTTTATCGAACACCGTTTCATCGAAGCCGTTTCATCGAACGCCGTTTTATCGAACGCCGTCTTATCGAACGCCAGGGTGGCATTCCCGCTTCCTGAAGCTGGTCGGAGGTTCCCATCCCGGGTTCTGGAAGTTTTTGACTTGCATCGCCGCACAACATCAACTGACGGAAGACAAGCTGGAGGCGATGCTGAGTTCCCAAGAGCCTCCTCGCCAGAAGAAGGCCATAGCGGCAAGAAATTAGAAGGTCCGCCTTTTTTATGAGAACCGACGGAGCACGGCTGTGGGGGACTTTTTGAGAGCAATTGCTCATCATTTGAAACGGTGAATGGCTGTCGCACGAACATATGAACCCCCGAAAGTTTTCAAATAAAATTTGAAGTGACGCACTTACTTTTGACTTCATTGAGTCTTAGAACTAAAAAAAAAAAAAACAATGTTTCGTTGTAGTTTCATAAATAGCACCTCAGCTTTAGCTCCTGCAAGCTTCGGGAAATAAAAAAGTATCAATAGAAAGACATGAGAGGCTAGGAGGCTCACTTGGCTAAAGTTGTTGCGCCTGCGCAAAACCTAAGTCGACTTCTGGCCTCCATGAGTTGGAGTGCGCTCTTACCGGGAGTGGGACTTTTTATTTTTATTTTTTGTTACAATACCCTCAAGGCCCATCGGGTAATACAGAGGAGGTGAACAGATAAGCACAATATGCGAAACAAACATAAAAATCGGTATAAATATCCTCATGGGTTACTTGCATCAAAATAAATTGTAACAGCTACAAGTTCGGACATTTAAAAACCTGACGATGAAATGGGTGAATGACACGAAAATGCACGCGATCCGTGCATAAAAGAGAATCTTTCACACTTTTTATATAAAAGACATTCGATGAAACGGCCATCAGCGATTCGATGAAACGGCGTTCGATGAAACGTCCATTTTTTCGATGAAACGGCGTTCGACGAAACGGCGTTCGATGAAATGAGCCGTCTCCCACTGCAGAGCACTGAAGAAAGGGTCACACTGGTTATACATCATACAAAAGACAGTCTGCATACGAAATCAAACGCGAGGCACCGCGAGATCCGTGCTTCGAATGCCGCATGGCAATGAGTTCAAGGAGGAAACTTGGCACGCGGCATTTAAGCCAAGGACGTTGCGGTGACGGGTGTTTGCAGACTGTCTTTTGTATGGATTACAAGCAGTGTGACCCTGGCTTAAGGAAACAAAAAAAAATCCCATTGCAAAGCGGGTCTGGAACCTGTCTCGTTATGGTGCCGCTTTCTGTGCATTTTGAAGTCGCAGGATGATAAACAAACGTGAACCGCTCCTTCTATTTACGGGTTCTCTTTCAGGTACCATACGTCGGATCACCGTAGTGCGCCGAAAAGACAATGGGAGGCTTCGGTTGCCGCACCCCGGGATGTCCACTCTAAAGAAAACAGAAATTAGACACAAGGAATCACTAATCCCGTTGTTATCCTTTTTGTCATTAAAAGCAAATGTCTGCCTTTTGGTTGATTCTATTCTGATATTCTGAGCCCCCCCCCCCCCTACCCCCCCCCCCCTCCCACTCGCGCACTCTACAACAGAGAATGTGGAAGTTCGGTGTCACGATAAAAGCGTCAAGGAAGGCCACCACGCCTCCCAACATCCTGTGTCTGCTTCAGGTTTTTGGTTTTTTTTTTATCTTTCTTTTTAGCGGTTGCATTGTGTCTTTGTCTGCGCATACTCTAAATGTTGCACCCATCCAGCCAGCTAAGTGCTTTCTATTCTTCAAGGCGCCTGCTTCTATGAGTCCCATGACGTCATAATTACATTGATCTTTTCCCCCCACTGGAATTATCAAAACTGTAAACTGCAATAATATTTTTTTTAAGTTGCCCGTAGTGTTTGTACACACAAGAAATTATGCTTTAATTGTCGTCATTTCACTCGTGCCACATTTAAACCGAACACCTTCAAAAACTTTCCGTCGCTTCACACGAAAGCGCATTTGGTGAGAAGATCAAATGCACGCTTTCAATCGTCACTCTACGACCTACCTCAGCGGACAGCCGCGACTTTCGCGCTTGAGAGTGTGAAAGCAATCCTTGGCTTTGTTTAGGGTCACGATCCTTCGTTATTTTTTTTTTTAATATTTGTTCAATCTGCGACACCTTTCCTTGTTATCGTTATTATTTGATTACAACTTGTCCGAGGATTTCACAGACAGAAATAAGCGATGAAATACACGGCTTCCGATCGGAAGCTACGAGTGCAGAATGACCGCATGCGCATAAGGCATCCCAGCTTACTTCGGTTGAGTGAACGTGTTTCACTTGATTGAACGCTTCATTCTTAGATTTGTAGGTGAGCTCTTCTCCGCATCCGTCAAAAGGCCGGTGAGCTTCTCTCCGCATCGAACAGTTTCTGCCACGAGCTTTTCTCCGCCGCCCGCCCTTCAGAGGGGCGGGCTGAAGCACGGGTGCGTTCAAAGCAAAAGCAAGTGCTCTAGTGTATCGCTCTCATTATGGCAAGCGGCACATAATGTGTACTGTCTCCTGAAATTTAGCCCTATACGTACTCGTCCTCAAAACTCATGTTCTCACCTCAAACAGTAAAAAAACTTCCCCAGTGAATTGTCAAAAACATTTTCATGCTTATGTCCTGTTTTTGTGACCCGTACATAGTCAGAGCTGATTTTCCCTGCATTCTTACCTCCCACGTTTTTGTTTTGTTTTCTTCTTCCGCTTTTCAAACTTTGTTATTAGTACTGAAGTAGTCTGCTCAGCCCCATCACTAGTGTGTGGGCATTTAAATGTAAGCTTTTGGGTTCGGTCTGTCCATTTTTCACGTATAAATACTTGAATGCCTTCCGTGCCCATCGCGTATCATCCATATGGGTCAACCATTGTTCAAATTTCAAATTGCTTCCCTGCTCTCAGAAGACGACCAGCCCATGTCCCCCTGTACTCCCTTATTTGGTGTCTTCCCATACGCTTCTTTGTCGAATCTCTAATCCTGATTGAACCTTTGATTTCATGCAAACAACCCCATTGCCAAAAGGCAGTTCTGGTACCATCACTCCTTTCCATATACATCTGACCCCTTCATATCTATTATAGTTCCATAATGCCTTGAGCTTCATACTAGATTATTTATTTCCCCTTTTCTAATTTTATTGTTTTGATGTTCCTCCAGATACTTCCTTTCCTCATTGAGCCAGACTTCAGATATTTGTATTTTCCTACATGGTCTATTACACTGTCTTGTATCCTCAGGGGTTCTCCTCTTTTCGTCATTAAACACAATTACTCCAGAGCTTTTTCCATCCACGGCGGCCAGACTAGCTCTCAAAGCGCGGCAGCTAAAGTCCCATAAAAAAACACGGATGACAACGTTGACGCCACGCGTACCCAACGTACATATATGTCTCTTCTTTTGGTCTGTCCAGGTTCTCTCACTTTTGTTTTCGACTGCTGACGCGCGCAGATTTTCTTCAAGAAATGCGTTCCACGGAGAATCATGTGTGTCTGGAGGACCACAAGGTGAATGTCCTTGCCCCTCCTCCAGGCAGACTCAGGTCAAAAAAAGTGATCCCTTCCTTCCCTCTTTTGTTTTTTTTTTTTTTTTTTTGTCT
The DNA here is from genome assembly GCA_013358835.2 of Ixodes persulcatus. NCBI lineage: Eukaryota > Metazoa > Arthropoda > Arachnida > Ixodida > Ixodidae > Ixodes > Ixodes persulcatus. The sequence goes on along the minus strand of JABSTQ010009680.1, from coordinate 78,711 downwards.
ACACCTCTTCTAAGTGCTTTTCCAACACTGATAAGAGGTAACAAAGGACCATACCCAAAGGTTCGCAGGGTGGAGGACATTCACTCTTTCCCTTTGACTAATTCAGTTTGAACCGGACAATCTGATAAGGTATAGGTGGTGCTTTGGCACTACTTTCTCTCAAGACTATAACCTTTCGTCCTCACTCGACACACGGAGTTGGCGACTAATCCAGTCGTCGAACGGACACCTCGAACGGACACCTTGCGTCCTCAATTGACACACGGAGTTGGCGACTAATCCAGTCGTCGAACGGACACCTCGAACTTCAACTCGCGGACAAGAGGCATGGGTCGCCGTTTTGGAGGCCCTCCTAAGAAAGTTGAACGGTAAGTGTACGGAATCTTCATCAGAAGTACGACAAGGGGAGCTCTGAATTAGCGTCTTAGTTTAGGCAGTGTGAAAAAAAGCTTGACAAGACTGTGGCGCGCAAGCGGATGGGACTCGACATCCCGTGCCAGTCCGCACGTGCGTTGTCTTAGGCAGGGCTTACTTTCACACAGACTCAGTTGACACGTTGATTCTCGCGAGCCGGCCCTGGTTTAACTCGAGCGATATTATGAACTCTTCGTTGATCACACACTGAAAACTGCGGGCCCTGGTGGCGCGGGCATTTGCGCTCAAAGCGGCAGCACGTGCTCCCGGAACTCAAAGCTCTGGCTTACAATCTCAGAAAATTCCCTATAATTAGGATTTCGTGTTTTCGGGGATTATTTTCTTTTTTTGCGTTTTTTCTTTTTCTTTTTTTTCTGTAAAATTGGAGTTTGTCGCAGTTTATTTGTCTTCGATTCACAATTCTCAAAAAATCGCAGCTTAATTTTGCAGTGTTTTTATTGGAAATATATCCGAATGTAAACGTGTGCTTGATTAAAAGGAACGCGCTTGTATCAATTGATATTTCTTCAGCTGGATCTGACGTTGGCGCCATTGCCATTTGCAATTCTATTTTGTCCCACGACAAATGCTCTAAACAGATGTTTTTTTTTTTTTTATAGTATTTATCTCATCCTATCCATCGACCCACTCCGCGGGTTCGCAGCGTGGTAACGGGGTCACTTATTGAAGCTTCAACTGCCCACCCCCTCATCCCCCCTCTATGATATCGCTATGAGTCACAGCTGTAACTGTGGAAAAAAAAGGGAATAAAAAACTTTTTTCTAAGGAAAGCAAATAGTATAGCCCAAACTTTTGTCGTGAGTCAGAGTATTGCAGGAGGGAAGTGACCCAAAACAGCTGTTGTCTTATTGAACCTTGACGAGATGAGCGGTGAGATTCCTTTTGTCACTGGTCCAAGATTTGAATTGACTATCTCCCGGCAGTCTAGTCAAACACACCACACAGTTTTTGCATATTATGTGCAGCTCACAATGACACAGGACTTTGAATTTGCCGGCGCTCTCGCGTAACGTCATTCGCGCCAGCGTCTTTGGCACCGCATACTAAAATTTGGAAGCACACGCGCTGTGTGCTCCGGCGCATTCGCGTCACCTTAGGGCCGTATACAAGCGGTAGCGAATGCCGCACGTCTTCAGTGGCATTTCAAAGGGGGTGCTTTTGAAATACCACTAAGAGTTGCCCGCAGTGTCGCGAAGTGATCCCAGTTTTTTTTTTTTTTTCATATAAATTTCAATCGGGCAACATATAATGTTGCCCGAACACATTGCTCTCGGTGTTCGTCAAGCGGTCATTTCTTTTCACATCAACGGCCTAGTTTGACGTGCTCGCGATGAATTCTATCGCGAGATGTTTCGTGGAGAATTTATGCGGATATCGAGTCGAGTGAAAATTGTCGGGCCTTTTGTCACTGCAATCACCGGCATCCCGGCGATGACTACCATTTTCTTGCATAGAGACCGTGCAATGGAGTTCTCCCTTATAGGTCGCGCCTTTTGGTGCGCAACTTCCGCAACGATGGGAGAAAGGTCGTATCATTGTGGGTCGTGCCGTGCCTTACTGGGACCCCACCCCACTGACACTTTTCATCCGATCGTTATTTCTCATTAATACCGTACTTACTTGAAAACGGGCAAAAGATAAATACCACAAAGGAAAGAAACCTCAGGTCTGGCCGCGCACCACGGTCACCTCGGCGGCTCACGACGATCCGCTGCGACTCCAACTAACTATAGGTGGCGCCATTCGTTTTCCAAAATGGCAGTTATAGCGAGGGTCGGAGATGCGTGCCGCTGCTGAGCCTCTCTAGTGTGCTGGCTTCACTGGGCGACACAAATTATTTCTGGTAATACCAGGAAGCTAGGGTGTTACGAGCGCAGGTCACCTCTTTATCCGGAAAACTAAGACGGTGTTTAGCATGATACTTACTCCAGGGGGCATGTTTTAATTCTGGAGCGAAACCGAGACTAACCTCTATTTTGGATTTAATTTCTCGATATAGGACTTAATTTCGAATTTTTTTATACCTCAAGATGTGTCTCACATTGTAATTATTTAGTTAAGGAAGTTGTTCGCGGAAACTTTTTTCGTGACATGCATGCTCGATTCAGGCACTTCAAAATGTCTTGGGGATTTCAGTGTTCCTTTAAAAACAGAGTCTTTCATACACCTTAGAGGTAACATATAATATTGTAGTTGATGAAAAAAATCACTGCTGATATTCGTGCGTTCTCGCTACCTTTTCTCGCTCAGATAATTGTCATGTGACTTAATGAACTGCGGGCCTTTTAATGGGTTTTCGGTATTTAGACGATTAATTGCTTTAACATTATTCTTAGCGCAAGAATAACAGAACAAATCAAATTTCTACAATATGTCCAGAAAACGTATAAATTAATAAACGCTGCTCTAACTACAACAACCCAAGGACGGAATCTGAGTCAGACAGCTGAAGTATGTGAGGTTTCTAACGCGTGACGCATAGGACTATGTATCGCATCCAGTGCTTGACTGTTTGCCAATCTTGATAACGATGTCAGAGTGTTTCATATGCTAAAAAGAAAAACAAAAAATGAGTCCTTCTTGGAGAGGCTATCATGGTTAAATGGCATATTTTTTGGGATCATGACGTTAATTTGGAGCATACATTGCGGTGATTTGTATTAAAAATAATAATTCTAAAATTCAGATATTTTAATGCGCAATTTTTCAAGTTCTAATATAATTTGTTGCTTATGATCTAATTTCAAACGCGCGAACAAGTATGAGAATCAAAAGAAAGCTAATTATATTCACTGCTGCCACATGCAGCATTTTTAATTGTCAAGTTTTAACATGAAAAGTCTAAAATCAATCAAGAGATTCTCGTTAATGTGACAAATTTATGTAAAATTACATTAATTGTGGGTAAAGCGTATTTTGCTATCGAAGTCGCGACTCTTGACAATCGGCAAGAGTTACAAAATCGCCGCCAAAATCCTTCCAGACCAAATGCCCCAAAATAAAAAAAACTTTTTTTTTAATTATTAATTTTTTAATAACATTTAGCAACTTTCCATTCTGCGTGCCGTCATTTTGCCTATCTCAGCCTTTCCAGTTCGAAGGAACGCCTACCTGCTTGCACGTCTGCTCACTGCAGCCGGTTGCGTTGGCGTTGGAAGCCGGTGCACCAGTAGTGAGTTTTAGTATTGTGTGTACGATCAAAATCAAACGCTGTGTGTTTGCGTTAACTTTGCGTGTTCCACACTGCGCGTGATCAGAGCCCAAAATTGCGGTTTTGGATTGGCGATGAGGCGCACGCACAACGTGGGGCACGCAACTCTTACGCACAGCGCTTGCGTTTGCTTCTATACGCAATACTAAAACTCTCTAGTGAGGTACAATCCCATATTAGCTGCAGCACTACGTTAAGACAATAAAACGTGTTGTTTTATTGTTGTTCGCGGAAACTTTTTTCGTGACATGCATGCTCGATTCAGGCACTTCAAAATGTCTTGGGGATTTCAGTGTTCCTTTAAAAACAGAGTCTTTCATACACCTTAGAGGTAACATATAATATTGTAGTTGATGAAAAAAATCACTGCTGATATTCGTGCGTTCTCGCTACCTTTTCTCGCTCAGATAATTGTCATGTGACTTAATGAACTGCGGGCCTTTTAATGGGTTTTCGGTATTTAGACGATTAATTGCTTTAACATTATTCTTAGCGCAAGAATAACAGAACAAATCAAATTTTTACGATATGTCCAGAAAACGTATAAATTAATAAACGCTGCTCTAACTACAACAACCCAAGGACGGAATCTGAGTCAGACAGCTGAAGTATGTGAGGTTTCTAACGCGTGACGCATAGGACTAGGTATGTATTGCATCCAGTGTTTAACTGTTTGCCAATCTTGATAACGATGTCAGAGTGTTTCATATGCTAAAAAGAAAAACAAAAAATGAGTCCTTCTTGGAGAGGCTATCATGGTTAAATGGCATATTTTTTGGGATCATGACGTTAATTTGGAGCATACATTGCGGTGATTTGTATTAAAAATAATAATTCTAAAATTCAGATATTTTAATGCGCAATTTTTCAAGTTCTAATATAATTTGTTGCTTATGATCTAATTTCAAACGCGCGAACAAGTATGAGAATCAAAAGAAAGCTAATTATAATCACTGGTGCCAAATGCAGCATTTTTATTTGTCAAGATATAAAATAAAAAGTCTGAAATTAATCAAGACATTCTCGTTAATGTGACAAATTTATGTAAAATTACATTAATTGTGGGTAAAGCGTATTTTGCTATCAAAGTCGCGACTCTTGACAATCGGCAAGAGTTACAAAATCGCCGCCAAAATCCTTCCAGACGAAATGCCCCAAAATAAAAAAATAAAAGCTTTTTTTTTTTAATTATTATTTTTTTAATAACATTTAGCAACTTTCCATTCTGCGTGCCGTCATTTTGCCTATCTCAGCCTTTCCAGTTCGAAGGAACGCCTACCTGCTTGCACGTCTGCTCACTGCAGCCGGTTGCGTTGGCGTTGGAAGCCGGTGCACCAGTAGTGAGTTTTAGTATTGTGTGTACGATCAAAATCAAACGCTGTGTGTTTGCGTTAACTTTGCGTGTTCCACACTGCGCGTGATCAGAGCCCAAAATTGCGGTTTTGGATTGGCGATGAGGCGCACGCACAACGTGGGGCACGCAACTCTTACGCACAGCGCTTGCGTTTGCTTCTATACGCAATACTAAAACTCTCTAGTGAGGTACAATCCCATATTAGCTGCAGCACTACGTTAAGACAATAAAACGTGTTGTTTGCTTTCAGAAATGACATTTCGCGAGCCGTGATCGAGCGTAGTTCCGCCCGCCGTGCCCGCTGAACAGGAGAATCGGGGGGCCCTCACTAGAGCGCTTCCCGTTTCCGCCGCGGGAGGGCGAGCAACCAGCTGGAGACGCGAATAGACCGTTTACTGAAAGAGGGAGAGACAGAAGAGGGGAAGGGGCTACTGACGCTTTTCCCCTTGCGCCCGGGGATGAGAGGCTTCGCCGGTGTTGGGTGTATGCATTGCCCGAGCTTTGTTCCGGTCATCGGGACATCATTGCTCGGGTACAGGCTACACGAATAACGACAGAAGGCGTCGAATATTGTCCGAGGACCTATGTATTTTGCACGGAATCCGACAAGACGATTGCGGCTGCAATGTCTTTAAGTTCCATCGCTTTCCACATGACCCCGATCTCCGGTGGCAGTCGGTTGCGTCCGTAAACCGAAAATAATTTACCCCGGCGCCATCCTCTCGACTGTGTTCGGAACATTTTGTGCATGGAGCGCGCATCGAACGCTGTACCGTCGATGAACATGGGGTCCGCTCGCAAGGTGCGTACAAGCTTTCTCGCGCTAATTGCTGTTTCACCTTGTAACTTTTTGTAACTGAATTTATCTTAATATTGATATTTTGAAGTGGTGACATTGGCTCAATTTTATCATTTACAACACTTTGTTGGAGGCTCCTTTCCGCCGCCGGGTGTGGCTGGAAATTGTCGAAAGGTTAGTTCTATCGGTTTTCCTGAATCGCGATCTCCTGCGCGATACCAGAAAGCCGTGAACATATGTTGACCGTCACAACGCGACCAGATTCTTCTTATTTTCAAGATTAGTGCGAAATGTAGCGGGGAATAAACGTTCAATTTCTATTGCTGAAAGTTGAAACATGTTCAGGCATCGACTTCGACTCGTTGAATCCTTAATAGACCCACCCATCCGGCAATAGGCCCATCTCGACTTTGCTGCTTTTAGTTTTCGGCAAAGACACCCGTCGACACGGGATCCTCAAATAAAACGTTTATAAACACCTTCAAGTCGGAGTGATCTGCCTTCGGTTTTTCCCTCCAATGTTAATAAACGTTTTATTTGAGGACCCCGTATCAAAGAGTGTGTCTTTTATCGAGAACTGAAAAACGCAAAGTCGAGGAGGGCCTATTGCCGGAGCGAGTCGATCAGTGATTTAACAATTCGCATTCAATGCATGAGCATGTTTCTACTTTCAGCGACAGAAATTGAAGGTTTCTTTCCAGCTGCATTATTAACTAATTTTGAAAGCAAGAAGAATCTGGTCGTGTTTTGACGCTCCGCATAGGTCCACAATATCGCTAGGAAATCGCAATTCAGGAAAAACCGTAGAACTAACTTTTACACAATTTTCAGCCACACCCGGCGGCGGAAATGAGCCTTCAACTAAGTGTTGTAGATGGTAAAATCGAGTCAGTGTCACACGTCAAATATCAATAGTAAGATAAATTCAGTTACAAAAATTTACGAGCTGAAACAGCAATTATCACGAGAACACTTGCACGCCCTTTGAGAGCGTACCCCATGTTCATTGGCGTTACAGCGTTCGGTGCGCGCTCGATTCACAAAATGTTCCGAGCGCAACCGAGAGGATGGCGTTGGGGAAAAGTGTGTTCGGTTTACAGACGCAATCCACAATAGGGTGTTTTCGTTGGTCGTTTTCGCCGTCCCGCAACGCTCTTTGCACCACGCTGCGATACCCTGAACTCTATACAGCCAGGGCCATCGGCGCGCAGGCGCAGTAGCGTCTTCTTCGTTTCGGAGGGCTTAGCGGAGGGGGAAACGCGATCTACGAAAGACATTGCAGCCGCACTCACCTTGCCAGATTCCGTGCAAGCTGCATAGGTCCTCGGACAGTATTCGAAGCTTACTGTCGTTATTCGTGCACCCTATAAGCGAGCAATGGTGTCCCAATGACCGGGTATTGTCGCCATCCAAGCCCGTGGCTCTACCTAAGTTTGGGAGTTTAAAACAGTTAAGGAAGCGCGATCAAAGTTCTGGCAATGCATACGCCGGCGTAGCCTCTTGTCCGGGACTTTCTACAGCGTCAGTAAGGGGGAAAACGACGGTAGCCCTTTCACCTCTTCTCTCTCGCCTTCATTTGACCAAACATAAAGTCACCTATTTCTCTTTCTTCTACGACTGGGCGAGCCCTCGGTTGCCCCCTTCTTTCGCTGCGGACAACACACTCGCAAATTTCCTTCTCGAGTTTCGGATGTCCGCTGTTGCACCAATGTGCGGTCCCAGTGTTGGCACTAGGGGGTGGGGAGACCGCCACAGGCGCAGCGGTCACAGGCGTGCAGCTTGCCAGGGAAAGGGGGGGGGGGGGGGGGGGGGGTAGCGGCAGGCCACTGCCACGGGTGCCGTTGACCCTAGTTACGCCACCGCGCGGTCCCGAACTCTTTTCATGTGCCCTTGGATATCTACTCCCGCTATCTTCTCCGCCGTATCACAAAAGCTCCCCAGCGCCGTGGTTCCCGTTGTCCTTCGCGTCCGTGCTCACCGTTCGCAGGGGTGGTCCAGTTGCGCCGTTTTGATAAATTCTCGCTTGCCTGCGCCTTGCTGCGCTCTAAGGGAATAATTGCGCCAAACTGCACCAAGCCGAACAAATCTGCGAACAAATTGGTTTTTGGAAGAGTTTTCGTTTTTGACTGGCAACTCTGGGAATCCGGTGGGGTTTGGCGGGAGCGGACGTGTTTCGAGCTGCGGTCGACTTCCGAAGCTAAGTACTTTTTTTCTTGGTATTTTGGTGTTTAAGGCATACATGGTATATTAGAGGTAGATTTAATTAGCGGCAGGGTACGGGATTTAGGTTAGCCTAGGCGGCCGCGCGGGCCATAAGGTTTCCGGCTCCGCGGCATTATGGTGGATGGAAGGGGAAGTTTGATGGGCGGGAGCGAAGGGCTGCACATAGTTGCGATGGAAGCGACTCGCCTGCAGACTGCAGCGCCCCTTGCGGTGACGAAGATTTTCATTGCAACACACGCGCTGCCCGCAGCACGTGTGTTGAAAGGTAATATAGCTTCTTTACATTTTGACTCAGGTTTTTGTAGCTACATAATTCCGGTTGCTACAATTGAAAATTGTCTAATTGTAGCTACATGAATTGCGCACGTTCCTCCCATTAAATGGGGTCGTGCGCCTAAACTCCTCAAAGAAATGTTTCAAGACAGCTAGGGGCGCTGCAGCCAGCAGACGAGTTCAGCGGTGTCGAAAATTTTGAGAGAGCCTCCATTACAGAGTTTCCAACTGGTCGATGGCCCATGCACGTGGTGCATGGGCCATGTTTGCAATACGAGCTACAAAAAGGTGACAACACGTTGGCAGTCTGTGAGTGCCTCAGCCTCTCCGCCTGCTTTTCTCCTATAGCCGAGCGAAAATAAACGCAGCGTCAGGCGCACTAGAGAACAATTTTTACCGGTGGCGTCCGCCATTAAACTGCAAACGCTCCCCATGGTTTGTGATGGACCCTCTCTACAATCAAGGCTCTCTGAATATTTTCATCGCGTTTCGCGCCTCTCTTTATCATAGCACGCCTACGGCGCCCGTCACGCTTTCCCTTCCAGCTACCATAGCGGCATCGTTTCACAGGGTTCGCACTAATTTTACCGACACGTTCCTAACGCACCGCAGTTTTAACAGTTTTAGTTGCATTTCGAAGCGCACTACTGAAGATTACCGAGCACAAGTAATCCTTCTTTTTTTTCTTCTGCGGGCTCGTGTTAGGATGCGTGACACTGTTTTATACGATGAGCTCGCACATGGTTCCCATTTCGTTAGCATGATCGGTCGGGACTGCTTGGTCACGGATTGTTGCCTTTTTTCACGTCAAATTATCTGAATCCTTGATCGTACAACACGCTAAAATGTCTATACATTAGAGAAAACCCATAATATTTTTATTGATTAATTGCTCGTTTCACGTGATACGACTTTGTATAGTGCTAATTTACCTCTCTGTCTAGAGCTGCGGTATCGAAACCCCGGCCCGCGGATGCGCTCCGTCCGGCCCGCAGATGGCCGCGGTCTTTCCAGTGATGACCGGTCGCGAGCCGGGCATCACTGGAAAGACCACGGGAGAGGAGGACCTCGCCAGCATTCGCTCAGCAAAAGAGGAGGGAGGAGCTTCCTTAAAGTACAGAACTGCTAAATTTCGGTTTTAATCATGTAACTGATCGCATGAATGCATGTCGGTATCACTAATAGGGAAGTGCACCCAATCGGTCCAAACTTGCGTGTGTGCTGCTCCAAAAAGCGACTTTTTCTGATACAAACGTGCTCCATAACGAGATTGTTTCTGCTCCGAAAATTGCTCCAAACTCACAACTGGCTGGACGACCACTGCGTTCCCTTAACCTCACTGAGTACGAAGTCCTCTTCGCGCTCATGGTGGACAGCGAAGTTATGGACGCCTGAACCTCGTAAACAAAGAACGAGGCGCGCTTGCAAGACAGGAATAGGCCTAACCGGAAACAGAACACAGCACGCCTTAAAAGGGGGGGGGGGGGGGGGATGCAACGATTTTAATGACGAAAATAATCCCTGGAGAAGGGGAACAAGAGAGACAAAGGACAAACACAAATCTCAAACACAACTAGGTTGTCCCTCTTGTTCCCCTTCTCCAGGGATTATTTTCGTCATTCTTGTCCAGCTCGCTTGCACCTTTGCATTTAATTGCATTATAATTATAACGATTTTAAGATTAAGAGAATTCTCCCCTCGTCATTTTTACGTTGTTTATCGTGCCCCGGAGGATTGAGATAGCATCTCTTTCATTAAAAAATGTCGCGATTCCGCTGCATATTCGCAAAGCAAAAGTCAAGCCTTTTCCCCCACCTGCAGCCGCGAGTGGCAGCCGAAAGAACTACGGCTTTAAGCTTACGTGACCTCGCTCGGCTCTAAGCTGCAGCATAACGCCCGCTAATGTCAGCAGAGAAAGGGAAAGGAAGCGTCCTCCGAGAGAGCACGCTGGAAGCTACACGGCACCCCTAATTACGTCACTAGGAGGGGGACCAGCTGTGACCCTGCAGACTGGGAGTGAGTTAAGGGGGGCTAGAAATGCCAATATTTTTTTTTTTTTGCACAATAACTAGGACACGCAGGCGAAATCGGTTTTCTGTTCTTTACTTTAGAAGTGTCAGAGGGCAACTTCCGCAAATGTTTGACCGAAGTCCAGTAATCGCTGCACGCCCCCCCCCCCCCCCCCCCCGCCTTCAATTTTCGCCTATATGGTAACTCGCCTGCGCGGTAGTGCAAGTGGCGTTGTGTGCCGTCATCTATCATCTGACGGCGAAACCGAGTGCCAGGGACCGCCCACGACTACGGCGCTCGGCCTTGATGGGGAGCAGACTTGACATCGTATGTGTCTGATATCTCTAATTTCTTGCACAGAATTAATGTGGTTACGTTCGCATGCAAACGTTTTCAGACGTCTACAAAAAAAAAAAAAGTTATGTCGGATCCGATTTACGTTTTGCTGATTTCATTTTTTCGATACATCTCAATGAGGAACGTAACCACCCATAGTGATACGACGCTTCCCCATCGAGGCAACGTCCGACGTATTTTTAATCCGGGTTCACACTGCTTCTACATCATACAAGACATTTTGCAAGCAGATTAGGACGCAAGTCACCACGAGATCCGTGCTTCGAATGCAGCATGACACCTTCGAAGAAAAAATTAGCAAGCGGCATTTGAACCCCGGATATCGCGATGACTGCTGTCTGGCAGACTGTCTTTTGAACGATGTATATAAGCGGAGTAACCCCGGCTTCAGACAATGCGCGCGCGGATACTGGGGCGAGTCTGAACTTGCAGGTGTGCGGGGGGCGTATGCCTTGGTTTGTGCAACAAAAAGGACTGTAGATCAAGTGCTAGCTCTGGTCCGACCGAGTAGGCGGCAAAAATTTAAGAAAAAAAAATCTATTGGTTGATCCTTAGGGAATGCGTCAGCCTGACCCTTGGGAAACGCCACACTCGTCCCCTTTGGGAAACGCTTACAATGACCCCGCAACCAAGCCAGAAAAGAGGCAGCAAAATATAAAGGTAGCAAAGGGGAAAGCCAACACGGATAAGGGAAGGGGTTAGCGTCAGCGTTTCCCAAAGGGGGACGTGTGTGTCGTTTCACGAATGTCATGCTGACGCATTCCTTGAGAATCCACCAATGGACCTTCCTTTAAATTTTTCTTAGGGCTTCCAGATATCAGGGACCAAAAAGTCAATTTGAATTTTGAAATCTGTGTTTCTCACATATTGCCGCCTTAATTGATGGCCGTTTTTTTTTTTCTTTTTTCCTGGAATTTTTAGGTCGTACGATGACTCTAACCACGAGACGTCCGATGAGGACAACGTCGACACTCGCAAAATCGAGTGCAAACACCCAGGCTGCAAGTACCGCACCAACCGGAGTAGCAACATGGCCCGACACGTCAACGGGAAGCACGGAGACCTTCTCAAACCGCGAAAATGCTGCGGCCAGGAGTTCGGAAGCAGGTTCGCCATAGACACACACCGCGACCTGGTTCACCGCAGGGACGGCAGAGGTCCTCTGACGTTTGCTTGCTCCGAGTGCCCAAAGGTCTTCTACAGGCAGGGCCTTCTGGCGCGCCACATGTGCGTGCACACGGGCGAGACGCCGTTCAAATGCCACGTCTGCGTCTACGGAACAAGCCACAAGAGCAACTTGGAGCGCCACCTGGCTGCCAGGCACGGCATCGTGAAGGTGAAGCCACAAGATCCGTCGTCGGACGACGAAGAAAGTTCCTCCGATGAGGACTCCGGCATCGGCACTGGCAACAGCGATCGTTCTGACAGGCCCGCCTCCGCAGGGAGCGGGAGCGACGTTGCAAAGCAGCGTGGGTCCACCAAGGCTGGGCCCAAACGCACACCCCTGAGTGAGTAGCCACTTCGTAATAGACGCTCCGCAGACACTGCGAGAGGCGTGTTTCTTCCTTGCATGACGATCCTGACACACTGGTGATACAAAACCTGTCAGCAGTCATGTTCGAAGCACACGTGCGTACAAAGCAAACTTGCTCCGGACATGCTTGAGGAGTTTCCGCACATGATTCTGTCATCATGTCTGAAAGCGAACATGGTGTTTTGTATGATGTACGAGCAGTGTGGCTCCCTTCGATTTTACCAAGCATTTTGTTTGTTTGTTTTTGTGGACGGAGGTTTATTGCGGAGTAAACGCCGTGTAACCGAGCTTTCGGTTTCACGTCAAAAGATCCCCCCGGTGGTCGAAATTAATTCTCAGTCTACCACTTGGACGTGTCAGATGCCCGTCGTTGGTTTGGCACGTAAAACCCCCAAATTTGACTTTAGCATTCTTCGTGCGTGTGTACGTTGAAGCTAAATATTCTCGTATAGTTCAAGGACTGCTCTAAAAACATGTATGTAGGTTGTTTTGGCTGTTTTTTTTTTTTGTGTGCAAACCGTAAGACTACGAATTACGGCGAAATGTAGGAGAATGCCAGCAAGTTATGAAGCCCAGAATACGCAAAGCATTCCCATTTACTCGGAGACAATGGACATAATTCGCTTGCTCACTACCCCTGCGCAGATAGCGTATATTTTTTTTATCTAATAATAATAATAATTTATCTATAAAGCTGTTTATTTGGCGGCTTTTTCTGCAGGCCTCCTGCATCACCTATCTTTGGTGCAAAATAAAACATTATTATTATTATTATTATTATTATTATTATTATTATTATTATTATTATTATTATTATTATTATTATTATTAATTGTAATATCGAATGTTTAATTCGCTGTAATCCGTCCACTCTTTCAGCGCGATTGGCTGTCTTGTTCTGCAGAAAAGAAAAAAAAAAGAATTCCCAGACTTCCTTTCTTTTCCTTCTTTAGAGTGTATACGTCGTCCAGGATTTCAAAATATTTTTGGGCCTTTGTAGTGTCCACGTACCGGTCCAACGTTGACTCAGCGTATATATGTTGGACTTTGGAAGGTATTGCTTTATCCCGCCTCTTATGTCTTCTAACCACTTTCCTCTTTTTTTTTCTTCTTTTTTTATGTAACATAAGATTATTTATTGAGCATTCGCTGTTCCCTTCTTGTAAAAACAGTATACCTGTCTTCGCCTCAGGAGCGGTAGCAAAAGAGGTCCGACTCCTTCCGGAGCATTTCTAATTTCCACCTTTATGTAGAGAATTAAGATATACGTAGGTACATTTTAGATTAGATATACGTTATCATACCAAGACGTTCACGTTTCAAGCGCCTTCTTCCATCGACAAAGGGATCATATAAGAACTACTTCTCGCGTCATATGAGCAATGCGCAAAACTTTAATTTTTCTTGACGTGAAAGCGAGTATAGCGTCAGCGACAACCTAAGAAATGCGGGGCTTGGCGAGCCTCGTCCACGACATCATCACTTCGCAGCCAATGAGGACACCGACGAACGAATCACGAAGCTCGAATAACATAATAGGCCACGCCAGTGGCGTCACTAGGGTCAGCGGCACCCGGCGCGGTGGCCCGCGGCGAAAGCCCCCCCCTTCACGTGGCCCGCCGCGACACCCCCCGGAGCGCTGCACCCGGGACCCGGGCGGTCCGCCTCCCCCCCCCCCCCCCCCCCCCCCGCGCCCCCCTTGTGACGCCACTGGGCCACGCCCTGGTTTTCTTGAACTCTCGACGGTGACTACAGCGCGTCTCCTTGGTTTTAAAAGCGTGTTTTACCAACACCTTCTAGACAGGAAAGCCTGCGCCTTACGTCACATGACATCACGTCCGGGGATCCGGCACGGGCGCTAATTGGATGCGAGTGCCGCGTCAGCAAAGTCTATCGGACCTCTATGCAGTGTTCCTAAAAGTCGAGGTCGCACTGCGCATACACCATACAGAAGCAACGGTGTTGCTGCAGACACGATGAAAGAATTACCTGCGGCCTCAAGAATATGTTCGAAGTGTGTTTGCTCCATACATCTGTGTGCTTCGAACATGTCTGCAGAGGGTCTTTTTTATGACCAGTGTGGCCGGGACCATCCTACAGAAAAGACACACGTCTCAATCAGAGTCTGCAGGCTGTGGGTCGTATGATGCGTAAACAGTGTGTTCCGCGGATTACTGGTTAAGCGCAAAGTAAAGGGGTGAGTCGGACTTCGAATACGAGATGTCAATATCGTGTTTGTTAACTTTTCCCTCTCAACAGAGCGGCAAGTACCCCGCCGTCCCGCGAAGAACCGTATCTGGATCCCGAAGGTTTCGGAGCAGCACATGAAGGACGCTGTCAAAACAGCGCAGCCGGTCACACTCAGGAAGTTCTCGAGCGCCTACTGGAACATCTCCGCCCGTGACCTCCAAGAGGCCGGCCCGAGCGGTGTCCAGGTGGGAGGTCCCTCGGAGCAGGGCCTGGGTACCCACACCCCGAATGATCTGGTATCCGAGACTGAGTCGCCGCCCACCATCTGGGATGACGTAGATGATCTGACCTGGGACGCCGCCATGGGGCTTCTTATGCTGAGCGGGCCGTTCGTCCTGCCCAAGGGCCACCTGGATGGCATGATTGTTGAGTAGGCCTTATTAAAGGTCGAGGATTTGCCACCCCTTAAACCCTCAACTAACTTAAACTCTACGGGGGTGAGGCGGGATGTAGAGATAGAGGTTAATTCTGATCTTGATCCCGTCTCGTAGAGAACGTTCGGTGCTAACGTGCTGGTCTTGATTTTTTCCGTCCTAACGGTCTAATACATTTTTTTGCTCATTTCATGAGATTTTAGTATTAGTTGTGTAGCGCAGAAATAAAAATATTATAGCTTTTTGTTTTGTGCTACAGTGCACAATTATACCCAAGTACGTTGTGCGCCGTAGGGAGGGGATTGCTATTCCTCTAAATTTTGTTCATATCCCTCAATTAGGAGACTACTTGTTTCGTAGAGGGCTCTTGCTGCCAACGTACCTATTTTATTTCCAACCTGTGTTTTGTCTGTCGTAGTTTCTGCTTTTTGTTCATTTCGCCGCATTTCGTAAGCATCTTACTGTTTTGCAAAAAAAAAAAAAACGAACACGTTAGGTACATTCATGTGCAACGATCTTGCGATGGTAATTTGCATTTTGTCTCTTCTCGTTGTTTTAATGGTTTTAGGCACTTTTTTTCCCACCTTACGCGCAATTTCTAGAGTTGCGTAGCAACAGAAGAAAAATATAGAGCCGCTGGTTTTAGTAGAAAATACCCAAAGATCGTTTTGCCATGACGGCGCAACATAGACGCAAAGTTGCAATCCGTCCTAATTTTGCTCAAGAACCTCATCTCGAAGTCTGTCATTTTTGTAGAGAGTATTCGGTGCCAACGTACCGTTTGTTTTTGCCCGTGTTTTTTGCGTTTTTTTTTCTTTTCTCTCCTAGTGGGTTTTACTTATTTTGTTGAATTTTGCGTGTATGTGAGTGTGTGCGGAAAAAAAAAGCATTTGAGATACGTGAGTGTGCAACGATGTCTTATGTGGTTACATGAGCATTCCCATTTCCGATTCGTATTAGAAATTTTTCGAGTTCGGAATCGTGTATTCGCTTGACGCGGTACATGATATGGTATGCTGCGTAACTTGTTGCGCTGTTTACTTTGCTGTGATGTCTAACTTTCTTCAGCCCACCAAAAAGCACGCTATTGCCTATCATCATCAATTGAGGTGACTTTTTTGTGTTATGTAAAATCTTGTGACGAACCCGTTGGCATCGTAAACAGAATCTGGTATAGTATTAGTAAATAAATGGCGAAACAAAAGTTCCACCTTCTACCGTGCTTCACGAGTAAACTTTTGGTAGTCAAATGCCGATCGGTGGTTTTATTGTAGGGGGCTGCTTTTCTTAATGACAAATGTCTTATATGGTTTTACAATCCGAGCCAAACGAGGATTTAAGAAGATTTTATTGACTTGTCAGCTTCCCGACTTCAGCATATATTTTTCTCGAACCCTCCACGTGGTTCAACCCTTTTATTATTCTATTTTACTACATCTTTGCATTTATTGTCTTGTAACGATTGTTGTCGCTCTTGTGGCGGCACTCGCCGATTGCGCTGTACGTGTGTGATTACATTCGTGATCATTCTCGAAATGCGTTTTTTTTTTTTTAAATTGTGCCAATGTATGTGTGCACCTTCGATCTGTCTTTTTATTTTAGACTCCTTTCTTCTTACTTAGCGTTGATTGTCTCTGCCTGTCAAAACGGAGTTTGTACTACATGATCACCTGAGCATCAGTAGAGAACTTTCATAACCGTGTCGTGTAGCAAGTACATCGTAGTTTTCAATGGAAATGAGTAGAGCCCTGCTCCAGGACTATGTCTGCGAACGAACTGCGCAAGGCTTTAATAAAGGCATTGAGGAAGAGTACCACCCAATTTCGTCTGCTACTTTCGTCTGCGGTTCGGTGTCTCGGCCAGATTGGACGCCACGAGCGTTGGGCTTCATGGCGTCGTCGTGTGACTGTCACGTGATACCTTTGGAAAGTGTGCAGCGCGCGTGATCACGTGACTGGCTGGGATGGCGTGTAGCGTGTGCTGAGGCCCACCAAAAGGTGAGACGGAGCATTCACCGTTCCAATGGTCACCAATCCAAAGGCCAGTCTGCGATCTCCACAGACCGGTATGTTTGTCGCTTCGCAAAGCGACCACAAAAAAGGCATCCCTGGCCAAAAAAGGCCGGTCACGTAACCAGTCACGTAACCATCTACGTGCTCCCCCCCCCCCCCCCCTTCCCTCCCCCGTCGCAGTCTGATAAGTTGTGAAAAACGCAGTTTGATGAGTTGTGACAGTAAGCAATGGAAGCGTGACATTTTGCATTACTAAATGTCACAACTCGGACTGCGTTTTTCGTCATTCCTTGAGCTGCCTCCGTAAGTTGTGGTGATTGACTCTCCGAGCGTTGTGCGGGAAAGTAGACGCACGGGCTTTTTTTAGAGTAGCAATAATATTTTTTTTTGCACCCGGCCCTTGCGCTGGAGCTAATACGAGGGAGATACGCACAATACTATGTTTTTTTATCGGAGCCCATTTTCCACGCAAAGATCACGGATCATGGGTGATCCGTGATCTTCCTTTTCTCTATGTTCCATACACGATTCCTTGTCGAGATTTGTCACGCTTCTGGAACACGGCTTCGTCGTTATCTGGCATTGGGCGCGCGACTCACCAGCGGTATTTTGTTTTGCAAAAATTCCTGCAGACCCCCCCCCCCCCCCCCCCCCTCCAAGATAAACAAAAACGCATACAGCAGTTCGGGATTCTCTGCGGCCTTCCACTTCTTTTTGCACGTCTTATCACTCACGCTTTTAGTTTTCTGCCCATTTCTACGTTATGTCAGCACCCCACCCTTGGATCTACAAAAAAGAAACTAGAAGCGGAAAGAGAGAAACGCCGGAGAGGAGGACGAACATGATTAAAATAAAAATAGGAACTTTGGGTCGGGGGAGGAGGGGGAGGTGAGGGGCCACGTATTGTTGTCTTACTAAAACCGTGCAGTACAGCCGAAACCACAGGGGAGAGAGTGTGCCTCCAAGCTTTTCAAGAGGAGAAGAAGGAGGAACACTAGAGAGAGGTTCTCTCTCGTTCCTCCTTTCCCTCCTCTTGAACAGGTGGCGGTACGCTCTCTTCCTTGTAGCTTTGGCTGTACTGCACGGTTTTAGTGAGACGGAATGTAAATGGTAACGTGTTCTTTGTTGGCACGTGACAGCGCCCTGACGACGTGCAAAAAAGGTGTCTCGCCGTACACACAAACGCTGAAAACGGATGGATGGATGAATGCTAATGGCTGCACCCTTTGTAACGTGCGGTAGCTTGTGCCACCTAGCCTAGAAACCAACCGTGTCATTCCTCTCCTCGTCCGGTGAACCCACTTTGCTTCGCCTCCGCTTTTTTGTAACTATTACCAGGCAGTGTGGGATAGAGCACTGCACGGGCCCGGGCCAGCCCGAAAGCCCGAGCCCGGCCCGCGGCCCGGGCTCGGGACGGGTAGCATGCATTTTTTCTGGCCCGGGCCGGGCTCGAGTTTGAATAAAAAAAATTTCGGGCCGTGCCGGGCCAAATGGGAACGGGTCGTGGCTGGGCAGTCGTGCGCCGTAAATTCTAAATTGTTGATAACGAAAAGTGTGCTCATTGATCATTTAGGTTCAATGAAAACTAACAAGCGAAATGCAAAATACTTTATCTACGACGCCGTTAAAAAAATATGTCTTGCACTTGGCAAGCCTTTACGTGGATAAGAGGAAACATATATGATTCTGTCAGCATAGTGGGAATGTGCGGTGAAGAAAACGAAGCTATTCTTTTTTTATTTTTAATTTGAGACACTTTAAAAAAAGCCCGTGTCCTCTCTTTCCTTTAGAACGCGCAGGCAGGAATCACTGCTAGAAACAGAAGAATCCTAGCGGGTGATAGCAGTGGTGGAACTACTGCGCCATTTGCACCAAACTGTGCCAGAACAAAAACTGCTACATGCTACTCCAAAGGTTGTATTTGCGCTATCTCTGCGCTAAAAGGGGGCTGTTCTCAAAAAGGAAACTTAAATTGTCTGGCACGTGACGTGGTATTCTTGGCGAAGCCACTGAAAATTAAGATAGTACAGTTGTTTTTTCGGATGCGGCTTAGGTCTGCGCAAAGTTTTTAATTATCAAATACTAGTTTCAAATTACCCGATATTTGATATTCGCTTCAAAATTAACTGCAATATTCATACTTTTCGAAGTGTTGATCCCGGCGGGCTAGTGTCCTGGAGTGCGCTTCTCCTCAAGGATTGTCGCACTGCGGAGAAGCAATACCCCCAAAGCTGACACCGCGATCTCGCGACTCGCTTCGCCGCAGCACAGCTGCGCACTTATGCGAAAAACACAACTTCAAAGTAATATATATAATTCACGCGCGCGCCTAATGTAAAAAAAATAAAAATAAAAAAATAATTGATTGGTAGTATTTATATTGCAGTAAAATCTTCAAAATTTACCTGTAGCTTTTATGAAAGGGTGTATGTTAGGCAGCGATGTTTTAACAACCTGTGTTCATTATGGCCCGTTCACACTCTTGCAACCGAGTACGACCGAGAGAGACGAGTTCTGTTAAAACGTCTTAAAATTTCTTAGGACGAGAGAACACACTAGCACTCTAGCGCCATCTATGCGGTGACCCTGGAACTGCATTTCGCAAGAGCGAAGGTTTTGCGGGATTTCCGAGGTCAAATGTGCGTAATACATATACGAAAGGCTCGTTTATGACGTTGACAAAAGTTTTTGAGCCAAGACAGAAAGGATAATGCACGAGAGAAATAGAAATTACGCCGAACCGCCAAGTTTACACTGCTACCCAATAGATGGCGCCAGTGTGTCCTCTCGTAGGCACAGCGCAGGGGCTGGATGGAATCTCGGCCAAGGTGCTCAAAGGTCGAGGACCCGGCACACGGGAGCACCTGGCACACCTGTTTAGTCGAATCTGCTGCGGCGATGACCCGATTCCCAGCGACTGGAGACGTGGTCGAGTTTCCTTCATTCCGAAGACAGGGGGAAACAAGCAGTTGTTACACGACTACCGACCACTGACGGTCACGCCGGTGGCCTACAGGGTGTTCGCGACCATAATTAATGGGCGTATACCACAGTGGGCCCAGGAGAGCGGCATACTGACGGAGTTGCAGAACAGTTTTAGACGTGGGCGACGCTTGGAAGATAATCTCTTTACGTTGACGCAATGCATCGAAATTGCACGGAGGGAGAAGTGACCAATGATTACTTGCTTCCTTGATATAGCGAAAGCATATGATTGCATTCCTCATACCATGCTTCTAAAAATATTAAAACAGCTTAATATGCCTGAAACCTGGATGGCGCTAATCCAGCGGCTCTACGATAAAAATGTTGTGACGGCATCTTTCAACGGTGTGAAAGCGGACGAGGTTACAGTTGAAAAAGGATTAAGACAGGGCTGTCCGTTGTCACCGACACTGTTCATGTTGTATGCATCTAGCATGGAAAGAGCGCTAGAGAAAACGGCCATCGGTTTTTCTTTGACGCATCTCCAACACGGGGAGGTGATTACATGGCGGCTACCTGGACTTGCATACGCTGATGACCTTGTCTTGATAGCCGACAGTGTGGGGGACATGAGGAAACTGCTGGCCACATGTGAGACCGAGGCGGATCAACTTCAGTTACGCTTCAATGCTCACAAGTCAGCGACAGTTATTTTTTCCCGCGAGGAGGAGAGCATTGAACCATTCATCCTACAGGGTGCGGCGATCCCTGTTTGCACTAAGTACAGGTACCTTGGCGTGACACTATTAGCTACGGAAAACTACCTCGCTGAGTATCACCAAAACCTCAGGACGTCCTCAGTGTGTAAGCGAAACACACTGCGAAGACGGTGCCTCTGGAGCTGCGACTAATACGTCGTTACCAGGGAACTTTGGAAGGTCGTCGCGGTACCCGGACTGACTTTTGGAAACTCTGTGATTGGCATACCCAGCGAGCTTCGTGAATATCTTGAACGACGCCAAAGAGATGGCGGACGTCAAGCGCTGGGATGCCATGGATGAGTAGCCAACGAGCTTGTTGAAGGTGACGTCGGATGGTCATCTTTCGAGGCACGAGAAGCCAGCAGCAAGCTAGAGTACTACGCGCGACTCCGGCATATGGATGAATGGATGAAGACCGTTGGGCAAGGCGACTTTTCATCTACATTCACCTCAAGAACATCCATTCGACGTGGAGGAATCGTGTCACCCGCTTCGGCACAAAGTTTGGAGCCTTTTGCATGAGTGATGAGCCTCAAGCTGAAAAAGATTGGGAACGTAAAGTGCGAACGCAGATGAAGGCTGTCGAAAGGGAGCGCTGGACATTGGGAATGCAACAGCATACTAGCATGCATTTGTATGCATCTTTCAAGACCAAGATTGCTCCACTAACGTTCTGCAGGAACACGCTGGGAAGTCGCCTACTCATCGAGGCCCGCGGCGGTGCCCTGCGCCCCAGACAGTACCGTCGAAAGGTTGACAGTAGCGTGACAGACATGACATGCAGCGCCTGTGGAGAAGACGAAGAGACCACCGATCATTTGCTGCTCACGTGCCAGAGGCTCCTGCCAGCGCCCATTGGGGATTCCCGCATCGAGCAGGCAATCGGCTTCTTGAATGAACATGACCACGTGGCCTGTGGTCATGTTCATTCGAGAATCACCGTGCGACGGGGGTTTGTGCACCGTGATCGTGTAGCTGTTACCCTCCGCCCACCACACTTTAAAAAAAATGGAGGAAAAAAGTAGCAACGGCGCGTCTTCCTCCCTTCTAGTGACGCGCCCCCAAGCGGACACGAGAAAAAGGGAGGAAAGAAACGTTTTTCTCTTTCTCCCGGCAGACGGGAGAAAGCTTTAGCCCTCCCGACTCATCTTCTTTCGGTTTCGTTTTTCGAGCAGGTCGCGCACGTTGTTTCATAAATGCTGTTGAGTTGATTGAGCTTCAGCGGCAGCGAAGGCCGCCTGTAATTCCGTCTTCTAGTCCAAACGTGCAGACAATTTCGGTTGCATTGACGTTTTTATCACTAATTTTATCAAACGAGCAAACGAAGCCGCCAGAAACAGCGAAGTTCCGGAGCAGTGCCAGCAGTGCCATGTACACTGGGTAGGATGGCCGTCTCCGGATTGCGGGACTCACGCGGAACTAGAGTATCGAAACCACGCGGTCCTGTGTCGACGTTTTCGACGTTATGGAAATCGCAGGAACTGCGTCCAAGACAGGCTGGTTTTGCTGCCGGCTGCCTGGGTGCCTTCCGTGCTGAGTTCGGTTCTGTTTTCCGATGCCGAGTGCAACCGGCGTTCAACGTGGTTCTGCATTTGTGCGTGTCAGCAACATAGCAGCAACATCGTGATGGCAGTGTTGTGGGTTGTGAACAGAAGACTGGAATTATCGCCGATGTGACCGTGTGTTCGCGTATCAGTGATGTAACAACAAGATGAGATGACGTAAACTGTCGGGCATTGATGCCGCTGGTCGGGCCGTGATCGGAGGGGGCGGGGTGTCGCAGGTTGACGTTCCGCTTTACATTATGAGTAAAGCTATACGCACTCCGGAGTGCACTTACGTCGGAAATGGCTATACGCACACCGCGGAAAACTCGTGCCATTTGGGTCGCCCTTTTCGAACGGCGCGTGTATCACTGGGGAGCTCGTTAACACAGCCCCCCGCCTGCGTTCACGCCGCTTCGCGGCGACAGTATCGGCTGCTAATTACAAAACTTAAACCAGTAAACGCCGCTTCGCGGCGTCCAGCCGGCAACACAAGCCCCGCTGTCCCCGATCGCACCTCCGGAAAGGGAGTCCCATACCATTTAGTTCTGCGAAGTTTCGTCGACAACATTCGGTTTTCTTAGTGTTCATCGCAAAAAGAAATGTCGTAAGTATCGCCAAATGCCTTGACAAAACAAAATGTTCCAGAAAAAAAAAAAAAGGAAAAAAGTAGGCCCACCGCGGATCGAACCCGCGTCCACATGCGTACAAAGCGGACGCCTTAACACCTACGCTATGCCACCGCTTAGAAAACTCGCTGTGACCGTTCGTTTTATACGAGTAAGCGGAGTGCGTATAGCCATTTCCGTTCGAAGTGCACTCCGGAGTGCGTATAGCTTTACTCTTACATTATTAAGTTTGATACCACTTGAGGGATTAGGTGCAATCGATCGACGTGTGGATAGTCATGTTGGAATGCTGGTCTGAACAGTAAGCTCCTATCGTACAGTGGCCAATGTGACTGTCGGTTGTCTCGTCCCCGAGAGCGATTGCGCTCTGGGGAAAGGACTGAACAGTACGAAATCGTGACGGAAAGTACGTACATTTAGTGTGGAATTTTAGCATTAAAAAAGAATAGTAGGTAAAATCGAAAAAAAAAACACCCTTCATTTTGCTGTTTAAATATACTACAGTTCCTGGAGAAACTGCCCTCCACGTGGCGCGCTGGGATGAGCGCTAGGAGTTTTCGAGCTCGCCACGGCGTAGCTCCGTACACTTAACACCTGCCGCAAGTCGCGGCTTTGACTGCATTCAGGTTGATCGAAAAGCGATTTCTCAGCCCGTGAAGCTTCACTTCCAGCTGAGCGAATATCCGCTCTACAGAGATTAATTCAAGACGGCAATTGCAGCCTTGCGCGAACAGCACAAATAAAAAACAAACACTGCAATAGAAATACAGGCTACGACGTGCCGTGCGGGGAAACAAACTCAGGAGCTGCGAAGCGCATTGAAGCGGCTTGATTTATTCGCTTTCAAATAATTACGGCATGATCGAGCGTTTGCTTTTTATTAAGAGATTCATCCCCTGAGCAATTCAAAATACTCTCGGAGGTATGACATTTCTGGAAAAAAATCAACATGCTGGGAATATTTTTTATTGCTTTTTCAGTCACCGAGAAATTACGTACGTTCAAAACGACCACTATAAAAGACAGAAATGCAGAGTTCGGGTGTAGTGTTCAGTTAAGGGCTGTTTATACTCCGACGTCGAGCGCAGCGAACGCAGCGTAGCGCAGAACGCGCGCCTTTCATTGGCCGGCAAGCAGGAACTCGATATCTGCGACCAATCAGTATCTGTGCGCGCTGCGCTACGCCACGCCCGTCGACGTTACGTTGGAGTATAAATGTACCTTTAGCGTGCCATTGTATTGATGTTTGTGTGTGCCATGTATGTGTATGTGCTCAATGTATGTTCACCTGATGCTTGTAGTATGCGTAATGTGTGTATAGTAGAGGTTCCCGAAGCGCGAAAAGTCCCTGATGAAATAATAATATTTTTGTAGAATATGAATTGGGCAATACCTAGCGCCACCTAGCCTAGCCACTTGCAATTACTCTGCTTGACCCTGCCATCTGGTGGCAAGCGATTTAACCTTCTTTCATGCTACGCGATAAACAGCGGCTTCGAGTTTCTTCTTTTGTGAGCGGCTTTTGGTTTCACGGTTTGGTTTGCCATTCCTCCGTGATGTGCGGTTGACGAAGGAATTGTGACTTGAGGAACAGCGAAGGTAAGACGTAAAGTGCGCGAAGTAACTGGGTATCGGTTGTCTCCATTTAACATTGCAGTGCTGACGACGAGAAGACTGAGTAATTGCTTTCGAAACGAAAGTTTCTGTACCTGTGGGGGGAATCTGGCTTCGGAAATGAACACAGTTCGCGGAAAGCTCGTGTTACGCTTTTATTTGCTGCTCCTCTCGTCCCGTACAAGAGACGTAGCGTCCTCGTTAAGCTTTATAGAGCTCGATTTGCTCGATTCAGGGCCGCCATAATGAGATGCAGACGACGGAGGAACTGGTTGCTCCCCTGCTTCAAAGACGAAAGTTTCTCCCTTTCTAAAGGAACATATGTTACAAGACCGTTCCTCCCCTAAGGGAGGAACGGTCTTGTAACACTATCAATACCCTTTTTTCTAAGAGTGCAGGGGTCATCGACGACAGATGGTGTGTCCTGACGACCTCCCCCCTCCTCTTCCCCTTTTTAGAGCGCAGCTCTTAGGCGCTCGTTTCCTGCTTGAGCGGCGTCGCCGTCGGCGTAACCGCGCGGTGCATGATGTGTAAATTTTCCCGCTAATTTTAGCGGAAGATTTTCCCCGCTAAATTTAGCTGAAAAATTTTCCCGCTAACTCTAGCGTAAAATTTTTCCCGCTAAATCAAGCGAAAAATTTTCACCGCTAAATCTAGCGGAAAATTTTCCCCGCTAAATCTAGCGGAAAGTTTTTGTCCCGCTAAATGTAGCGGAAAAGTTTCCCCGCTAAATCTAGCGGAAACTTTTCCCCGCTAAATCTAGCAGAAAATTTTACCCGCTAAATCTAGCGAAAAATTTTACCCGCTAAATCTAGCAGAAAATTTTCTCCGCCCCCCCCCCCCCCCCCCTCGAGGTCACGTGACCACCCCCCCCCCCCGTGCCTGCCCCTACTCCTCAAGGGCTGCGCTCTAATTCGGCGTTACAGGGAGTTGTAAACGGCTTTCATTTTTAGAGCGCAGCTCTTAGGCGCCCGTTTCCGGCTTGAGCGGCGTTGCCGTCGGCGTCGGCGTCGCCGTTAACGTAACCGCGCGGTGCATTATGGGAAATGTCCCATAATGCACCGCGCGGTCACGTGACCCCGGGGTATCGTCATCGTCACTGATGACGTCATCAGTGACGTCACTGATGACGTCATCGCCATCGTCACTGATGACGTCATCGTCATCCGCATCGTCATCGTCATCATCACTGATGACGTCATCAGTGACGTCACTGATGACGTCATCGGCATCGTCACGTGGCCCCCAGGTCACGTGACACACACCCCTCCCCCCCCCCCCCCGAGGTCACGTGACCCCCCCTCCCCCGAGGTCACTTGACCCCCCCCCCCAGTGCCCGTCCCTCCTCCTCCTCAAGAGCTGCGCTCCAATTCGGCGTTACAGGGAGTTGTAAACGGCTGTTTAATTTTTTTTTTCTTTCCTTTTTTCTTTTTTAACTTTTTTGGCGTGTCCAACTTCGACTCTCGTTTCAAAGAGATTGCGCCGCAGAACACAATACAATACAATACATCAGCAACGTTACAAAACACTCAGTTGGGAAACTCACCCTCGAAACCTGGGTCGCTGGCGTCCACCGAGACAGAGCTAAATACGATAACAGCGCCACCCTTTAGCGACGAGTTGAAACATGAATGTTGCTATACATAGCTACTGAGTGACGGCCCTGCCAGATGGCGTTACCGGCCCTTGCCCGACTCGACCTGAACCAATACGTGCAGCCGTGCAGTTCCCGGAGTAGACGCTGCGGGAGAAATGGCAGCGTTGCGATCGCCATTAGCTCGGTGCTCGAGTACGGATCGGAGCCACTTTTTAAAGCAGGCTCTATGGCAGTTTGCCAACTGAGTGGTTCTAGTAACGTTGTCTCGTAGTAAGAGGTTTTAAGAAACCCTGTTCTAAGAGGTCGCAAGAGTGTGAATGGGCATTTACTTGTGCTTGTTTGAATTCAGAATTGAAGAAAATAGTTTCATATAGCAAGAAGATTTATAAGCCCCCTCAATAGACCCTTCCCGAAAGTCAGTCTACCCACCGTGTGGAGAGCCAAACCCGACGCTTTAATGGCGGCACTACACAGTTTCTCCACACCGGAAAATGCGAACGTCTTCGAAAGCATAGAATAGAAAGGGGAAAAGTTGTTGGTCCCCTTACGTCACCTTCGACTCACGAAATCGAGGGTGCTTGATTTAGCCGAGACTGATCTCCTATCACCGCCATTAGAGCGGCAATATTGCAGCTCATGGGACTGCCACAAGGTGACTCTGACTTTTGAAAAGGGTCTATTAGGTATGCCGGGGCTCCCTTATAGGTTTATTTTATGTCAGATCTGTCATTTACTTGCCATCCTAATGCATGCTCTGGACTGTCTGAGGCCACAGTAGCCAGATTAAATTTAACAGAGCTCACAAGTGGGCAATTCGAAGCTCGGGAACAACTTTTGTGAGTTAGGCTAAATTTTGGTTTGAGCATGGTGTAACAGTAGTCAAAGGCATGGAAAAAGGAGCAGCAACTATTCAATATTCAAATGAAAAATACTCGGCCAAAACCACTATTCACTTTGAATTTGCTTCGAACCCAAAATTTATTATTTGCACATGCCTAACGAAGAGTTATCGTTTTTTGTGCGAACGGTGCTCACATCGATTGCATGAATAGGTAGCGCCACTAGTTGTGATCAGTTCGAGTAGTTATGTGCTCCACTTAGCTGCTCTAAGAACAGTATCTGGTTGAATACGAGCGAGGGCAGCGGGAGACACATTCAACACAAAAGTGTTCGTTTGATGTCGAACTCCCGACAGTTACGTCACCGTGGTACAAACCCTACACAGCAGCCAAAAACATTTTTTTTGCGTTGAACATAAACTGAAGACACCATCGGTACTCCCAAAAAGTTATTTGAGACATCTGAAGAAAAAAAGAACGGCGTATGAGTGTTCAATAAATAAATAAGTATCTGTAGGGGCCAGGCCCCCTGCAGGTATGATACCTTAAATAGTCTACCAACACTCTAACAACTGAAGTTGTTTCCACAGGCTAACTTTTAAACTATTTATAAAATATTTTGACATAAAAGCTCAAATTTGTGTGCTCCAAAAGTGGGGTCTATGCTACAAAAGCCGTTATTCCCTGCTACAAGAGCTGCTCCAAATCGCCATTTGTCAGTTCCACCACTGGTTATCTAAACCCCTGGGCTTGGAAGGAGGAAAGGGGAAATCAGGGTTTCTATGTTGTTTTAGGGGTAGGCGGCGCAAGATACAGCCCGTTATGAAGGGTACAGTCGTTATTATCCATCCATCTGGAGCTTGGAGTACGATCAGATGATTAAAAAGTGTGCTGGGGCATTGAGCTAGTAAAACGTGATGCACATTCTGCCTGCGTCCTTGTAATGATCGCAGCTTTGTAAAGTATGATTTTAATCTCAACTTTGACATTCGCTAGCAGGGGTCTCAAGCTCATTCGGGTGTGGGGGCCCGATAGCCCACCCCCAAAAGGTCGAGGGTCAACGCCGAGCCGGGAAAGAAGAAAATATTGCTACATAACAGAAATGAAAAAAAAAAGACATTGGTTTTTACGCTACAGAGTAACCGAGTCTCTCAGCGGTACATTTGAGAGTTTCTAGAAAAGGCACCTCGAGCTCTCTGCTTTTGGTAAACTCACCGTTTTATTTGTCACATCCTTAGCTTTAATTTTTTTATGTGACTACTTTGGGTCTATCCCTGTTCCAATAAAACTCCAGCCGTTAATATGCTTGCATTTTTCAGCAAAGCAAGGGAGAAACACACTGGCGTTGCCGTGTTGCATAGAGGTACAGGAACAAAATTTTAGGGCTAATTTATTGCTTAGGTATACATACCACGTCGCATCAGCACCTGAGAAACCTCAGTCTTTTGTTTGTAAACACAAGAAAAGTAATTTTAAAACGAATAAAACGATTTCACACTTGTTCCTGGTACTTGGGGGGCCGAAGCTTTGTTGGGGGATTGTGATGTGTTACTCCTCCGGCAGTGGCGCAACCCTCGGCAGTACTCCGTCCTCATACAGATACCCTAGCCATGAACGCAATGACGCAATCGCCGTCGCGCTGCTCCGCGCGGCGCGCGATTGTTTTGGTAACGCCGAGTGGTTTCTGTGTTTTTTTCAGCACGTTTGCATGCAGGATGCCGCGCTGTTGCGCGGCTGAGGGCTGCGGCAGAAGCGTGCTGAGCTGCGAGGCGCTGACCCACGGGTTTCCGAACAATGAGAAATTCCTAAGCGTGTTGATCCGTCTCGCGCGTCCGTCGTCTTTTGGGTGCCGGGGAAATCCGGGCCCATATCACATGAGCGAATGCCGGTTTAGCAAACAGCGACATTTGAGTGAATCGATGTTTTAGCGAATAAGGGGGGCGCGTGTTACCCCCCCCCCCCCCCCCTCTCCCTCGCTGCGCTTCGCGGCGACGGTCTGCGGCGGCTCATTACAAAAGTGTGAACCCCTCTCTATTGGAGTCTGGGTACTTCTACCAAGAATATTCGGTTGTTACCAGGGGTTGGGCCGACTATTTCTTTCCAGAGAAAAAAAAATGCAGAAGAGCTCAACGAACCGCACGAAACGCGAAGCAAACTGGTAAGCGAAAACCTAATAGCGCATACCTCCAAGTTGGCCAATCATTATTTAATGCGAGGCATTTCTTGGCGACTCCGACACCCTTCAGATTTTATCGGGCAGACGGTCAGTCTGTGGAATGGTTCGCACGGTTCTAGCCCGAATCGCCTGTACGTCACCATGTGTGAGAGTGACCACGCGTCCTAGCTGATATCTTACGAGTCCCCTTGGTAGTCGAAATCCTCGTCCTGGTCGATTTCATAGATCATGGCGGAGCGCACCATAGACTACAAGGGCCGAAATTGATGCGTCACGACGGTCCTTGTGACGTCTTCATATTCATTGTTGCCAGTCAGACTTGTACGTAGTTCAACTAATCTACGCAAGGAGTTGGACTCGCTCCAACTCGTTGCGTCGTGAACGACACGTGCGTGCGTCCCTTCGTCACTATGGCAACTGACGGTTGCAGACTCCTGCAACGGTCGTTTCGGTTGTTCCAGTCGTTGCGGTCGCTACGGACGCATGTGTGTGAACAGGCCTTTACTCGGAGGAAGCGAAAACATGTTGCACCCGCTTTGAAGCTCATCTGGTGCTCCCGTAGTCTGTGCTGTACTCGAAGAATCGTGTGCTAAATGGCAACGCATAGGTGACTTTTTTTGCGTTGCCTTTCCTCCGAAAACTCGGAATATAAAGGTCTTCCAAGATTCTAAGGTCGTTTAGGGAACCCTAGTAATGCTCCCAACGTTTTACATAAAAGAAAAATAAACAAGCAGTATTGTGAAGTACTTTGGTACATATGGTACTTAAAGTACTACTTCAAGTAGGTTTAGGAGACTTGTAATTTACTTGAAGTACATTCTCTGAGCATGTACATGTACTTCACAAAAAAGTTTTTTGTACTTTTCGAAGGAAGTACAGCTCCGCACTTCAAAGTACATTCTCCAAATTTGAAAAAAAAAAAAAAAAGAAAGAACGGCGTATCATCATGCAAAAACGAGCTATCGACTTTCGAGACGTCATCTGGTCAATCTTTGAGTGAAGTAATGGCGGCTATTAGACCGATACAGATAAGCGCCTTATAAGTTTATTGTGTTAAGTAGCTCGTCAGCGAGGGTAAAACAACTATCTTGTGGCAACTTGACTTTATCAAATATTGGCCGCCTTCCGAAAAAAACTATGTACCTCCGATTTCTCCTGGATTAATGCATACCAGTTAAAAATACATTGTATAAAGGACAAAAGGGCATCAAAAGGGCGTGTTAAAATGTACTTTTACTTTACTTTCGAAGTACAATTTATTTATAGTATGTTACTTGAAGTACATTGTACCCAGTCTACTTACCACTTTACTCGAAGTACAGAACCTCTCATTTACTTTGTTCTTTACTTCGAGTACTTTTTATATGCATTTTACGCAACGCTGTAAACAAGCAAACATTGTCTGCGAAACAAAAGCTCAGGCAGTGCTAAACCTCAAAGTGAAAGTGATACATCCGCGATCCATCATAGACCTAAAGAAAAATTATTCAAGCAAAACAATTGGGCACTCAGAACCAGTTATTAAAGTATTGCTGTGAAACCACAAGCCTCTTAATATTACGCTTGCCAAATTTTGAAAACTGATCAAAACCTGTGTGCTCTCTTGCAAAGATAAGAATAAAGTGCTGTAAATTCAAAAGTAATTCGCTATTTTACGGTAGTTAGTAATTTGCTCAATTACTTTCCATTTGAGTAATTTTCTACTCTACTCAAATTACTTTTGAGGACAATACTCAGTAAATTAATTGCTTTATTTAGTAACTTGTACAATACATCTCCTCTTAAAGTACATTCTCTGAGAAGGTAGAAAGTATTTTTTTCTTGTACTTTCCGAGGAAAATACATCTCCCGACTTCAAAAAACATTCCCCAGATTTGAAAAAAAAAAAATTCAAGACGTTTACAAATCTTTGTAATGCGAAATTAGAGCGCAACTCTTGAGGAGGAGGATGGGAGGGTACGGAGGAGAGGGTATGCTCCTCCCCCTCTGTACACTCCCCTCCTCCTTCTTTTCTTCTCCTCCTCCTCACCCCTACTCCTTTCCTTCTGCTCCATACCTTCCCCTCCTCCCACAGTTTCCCCGCTAAATCTAGCTGGAAAATTGACGCCACGTGACCTCAACACGAATTCAGTTTCCCCGATAAATTTAGCGAGGAAAATGACGTCACCTGGCTTCGTGTCACGTCACCCATGAACAAAATCAGTTTCGCCGCTAGATTTTGCGGGAAAATTGACGTCATGTGACCTCAACGCCAATTCAACTTCCCGCTAAACTTAGCGGGGAAAGTGAATAGCCCTTTTGCGAAATCCCCCAAGCGCCCCGGCCCGCGTGCGAGGAATTGTGGGAGAGATTGTCCCTCGCCTGGCCGCTCTGCCTTGAGATCGCATCGCCTTGTCGCTTGTCTCCTCTTAATCCTCTGTTTTTCGATTCCATTACCTATTTTTATCTATTCCAGTGTATTTTCTTATTGCTTCTAAGTGTTTCTATTCTCTTCTCCGGGCAATATTTCTTGAGTACATATATTATTTGTATCTTTATTTTGCCTTTTTCGACGGGAGTGCCGACGGACAACACGCCGCTTCGCGCGTCGTTCCCCGGGTGGGTAATACCGTTGCTACCGATACCTATCACGCTGTTAGCTGTTCCTTTCTTTTTCATTTGACCCGCGTGCAGTCGAGAAGAGCCGTTTATGAACACCCGCGCACATATCACAGGAGTAGGCAGAGCTCTGAATCAACAATTGCGACGTGAGGGCCGAGTGCGCCGTGATTTGGCCTTTCGCGCTCGCTCCGTTGACTCGCACTGTAGCGCATACCTTCGAGTTCCGCTTACTTGACCAAGATACAGCACGCCGCTTTGTCGCCGCGAACCATTTGTTCGAATGTTTGCGAATCTGAGGCATATGCAACGCTGCGGCGCCTGACAATAGAAATCGGTAGCAACGGTAGTATTCACCCGGGGAACGACGTGCAAAGCGGCGTGTTGTCCGTCGGCACTCCCGTCGAAAAAGGCAAAATAAAGACACAAATACTATCTAAATAAAAGACATATCGCGCGCAGAAGAGAATAGAAACACTTAGAAGCAATAAAAATACACTTGAATAGATAAAAATAGGTAATGGAATCGAAAAAAAGAGGATTAAGAGGAGGGAAGTGACAAGGAAATGCGATCTCAAGGCAGAGCGGCCAGGCGAGGGACAGCCTCTCCCACAATTCCTCGCGCGCGGGCCCGGGGCGGTTCGGAAAAATGCAAATCGTCTATAGGTGTTGAAGTCATGTGAAGTAAGTTTTACCGCTAAATGTAGCGGGATTAAGGCACGACAACATTGGCGTCGCGGAGGCCTGCGGCGCGACGGTCGGTCCGGCCGTCTGCCGACCAGAACCGGTTATCGGCTTCAACGGCGCGACGTACGGCGCCGCAGAGCCAACCGTTCCTTGCGCGGTTCAGAGCTCGCCGCTCCGCGCCGCAGAAGAGAGGAGCCAATGGGAGGTGGCGTCGATAGTGACGTTGCGATGCCATGGCAATGCTCAAGCCGGTTCTCCGCGGGTCTTTCACGTTCCGAAGGACGTGTTTCGTTTCGTCTGCTAACCCTATTCCCCCCCCCCCCTATGCCTTCCCCAACGGAGCGGTTCCTTGAAACTGTGCGACTGTTTCCCTTTTCCTATGGCAAGACGCAGCCAGATTACCTAGATAAGGGCGCTAAGAACAACCGCTGGGAGATTATAGAAGAGGAATTCGGAATTACAAGTGAGTTTCTCCGTGGCACCTGTTGCATGTCGTCTGTGTTCTGACGGATGTCGTGTTGATTTGGTAACACTTTCGAAAGTAGCCTTCATCTCTGGCGCGCCGCCGGGGCAGCAAAGCACTAACCTGTCCTTCGGTGTTTCGGTAGAACCAACTCGGCCGGACCCAAAACCCTTCCCTTCAGAGTGCGGCGACGTCGCAAGATCAACGAGCAGGCTAGGATAATCACATTCACGCTGATTACCAGGTCATCGTGGACACCTACCATGTAGGCAGCGAGTGCGGTTTCGATGCTGATATATGCGAAAGATGAGAGCCGAAACGGAAGAATCTAACGAAGAGCAGACGACGAAAGACCGAAAAATCCGACGAGAGGCGCGCTGGCGATCGCGAGAGCGAGAGCCAGTGTTGTCACGTGACGCCCCTAAAACGGAGGCCAATGTGGACTCCTCGCGTTGGGACGCCGGACGGCGGTGCCGCCCGGCGGCGCCGACCGACGGCGCCGTTCACGCTAGTGTGGGCAGGCCTTTATGTCGACGCCGACGGCGACGGCGGCGACGACGGAAACGGCCAAGGATTCATTCGAAAGGGAAATATACTTGGAAAGAGACATTCGCAGAACAGCAAGCCCAACAACGCCGACCGGCAAAGTTTAAATACATGGGTTCGGTTAGGGCAATGAACTTCTAAAGCTAACGGTCACTGCTCGATTTTTTCTTTCCATTTCGGTTTATAATTATAACCGGGATTGTTATGTTTTCTAAAAATGATAACATTAACGTACTTAGTTAATTTTATTGCGATTTTTTTCACCTTGTTTTTTATTGGTTTTACACCTTCAGTGGTCGCCATCCGGCTCGAGGGGTGCTGTGTATGCGCGATTACCGGAAGTGGCCTTGAGTGGGACCACCGGATATCATTTCACTGTGATCGGGAGCTTAAGGTACATCGGAAGTTTTAGTTTATCAGTACGAGATTGTCGCTTTCCTCCTCCCAATTAAGAACGCGTCCGTGAATACCAATTTATCCTCATCTTACGGTGCTCTTAACTTACGAACTTCTTAGCTAGGTTTTCGTAACCTAATAAGCTCTTCGTGAATCTGACCTCAAATGACGTCCCGAAAGACGACAGCGCCTTCTTTACATGACGATACGCCGTTTTTTTGTGTTTTTTTTTTTTCTTTTTATATCGCCGTTTGCGCGCGTCCGTTTCCGTCGCCACCGTATAGACGCCGTTGCCGTCGGCGTCGATATAATCCCGCTACATTTAGTGCTAAAACTTACGTCACATACTTCGACACCAATTCACTTTCCTCGCTAAATTTAGTGGGAAGTTGAATTGGCGTTGAGGACATGTGACGTAAATTTTCCCGCTAAATTTAGCGGGGAAACTGAATTCGTGTTGAGGTCACGTGGCGTCAATTTTCCAGCTAGATTTAGCGGAGAAACTGTGGGAGGAGGGGAAAGTATGGAGAAGAAGGAATGGAGGAGGGGTGTGGAGGAGGAGAAGGAAGGAAGGAGGAGGGGAGTGTACAGAGGAGGAGGAGCATACTCTCTCCTCCGTACCCTCCCCTCCTCCTCCTCAAGAGTTGCGCTCTAATTGCGCATTACAAAGCTTTTTAAACGTCTTTAAATTTTCTTCGTATTTTGGGGATGTTTTTTGAAGTCGGGAGATGTATTTTCCTCGGAAAGTACAAGAAAAAAATACTTTCTACCTTCTCAGAGAATGTACTTTAAGAGGAGATGTATTGTACAAGTTACTAAATAAAGCAATTAATTTACTGAGTATTGTCCTCAAAAGTAATTTGAGTAGAGTAGAAAATTACTCAAATAGAAAGTAAGTGAGCAAATTACTAACTACCGTAAAAATAGCGAATTAATTTTGAATTTACAGCACTTTATTTTTATGTTTGCAAGAGAGAGCACATAGGTTTTGATCTGTTTTCGAAAGTCTGCTAGCGTAATATTAAGAGGCTTGTGTTTTCACAGCAATGCTTTAATAACTGGTTCTGAGTGCCTAATTTTTTTGCTTTAATAATTTTTCTTTAGGTCTATGGTGGATTGCGGATGTATCACTTCCGCTTTGAGGTTTAGCACTGCCTGAGCTTTGTTTCGCAGAAAATGTTTGCTTGTTTACAGCGTTGCGTAAAGTGCATATAAAAAGTACTCGAAGTAAAGTACAAAGTAAATGAGAGGTTCTGTACTTCGAGTAAAGTGGTAAGTAGACTGGGTACAATGTACTTCAAGTAACATACTATAAATAAATTGTACTTCGAAAGTAAGGTAAAAGTACATTTTAACACACCCTTTCATGATGCCTTTTTGTCCTCTATACAGTGTATTTTTTAACAGGTATGCATTACTCCAGGAGAAATCGGAGGTGCATCAGTTTTTTCGGAAGGCGGCCAATATTTGATGAAGTCAAGTCGCCACAAAGTGGTTGTTTTACCCTCGCTGACGAACTATTTAACACAATAAGCTTAGGAGGCGCATATTTGTATTGGTCTAATAGCCGCTGTAGGCGCCGAGCGCCAAGAAGAGAAGAAGAGGAGCGCAAGGTTGGGTAGCGCGCGACACTCGATTGAGCGCGCAGCACGGCCACCGTGAGCACGGCCGGCGATCTCGGTGGGTACCATAGATATCCCTCATAGCGTTATATATTGTAAAGTGTAAAGGGTGTAAATAAATGCGTAGGACCTATACTTGGTCCCTACATATTTGTTGATTCCGCTACGCACGCATTCTTCAGCGTTTCCGCCGCCCTCGAACGAGGCATGGCCACTGGACAACCCAGCGGAGATGTCGGTGCGGTTCGTCTTGGACTCCCTCAATTTTGGCCATCTGACCCCCTCCTATGGTTCGCTCAAATGGAGGCTCAGTTTTCCACAGCAAAGATCACGGGACAACTGACGAAATTCCACCAAGTCATTGCAGTTTTGTCATCAGAACTCGCAACAGAGGTCCGGGACCTTATTCCCAAGCTACCAAATCAGAACCCGTATACGACACCCTCAAAGCGGAGCTGGTGAGAAGAACGTCCATTTCCGAACAACGACGACTACAGCAACTGCGGACAACGGAGGAACTTGGCGATAAAACGCCATCCCAAATGCTCCGGCGCCTCCAGCAACTGCTTCGTGGCTCTTCAATGACATTTGACCCTTCGCTTCTTCGAGACCTTTTTCTCCAACGGCTACCGGCAACTGTCAGGATGGTGCTAGCACCAACAACGAACATCACTATCGAAGCTTTGGCACAGCTCGCAGACAGAGTCGTTGAGGTAGCCTCACCGGCTATATCAACGGTTGCTACAGACTCTCTGGCTGTTAGCAGGTCGCAGCAAGAGAACAGCGACACAAGAAAACCTCTGGTCCCAGATGTCCTCGAGGACATGCGGATGCAGATCAACCAGTTGACAACGCAAGTGGCCGCAATCACGACCCCTGCTTCATCTAGATCCCGCCAGCGTTCAAGGTCTCGTTCTTCGGTGTTCGGACGTTCCCCACCACGACCCGGATCCCCTCCACCAGGTATCTGCTGGTACCATACCACTGGAAGTTTGGGAACAAAGCAAAAAAATGTCGAGCTCCATGTACGGCGTCGGAAACGGCCCAGCGCGCCACTAGAAGCGGCTAGTCGGAGCGCACTCTACATCGCGCCTGTTTTTTGTCATAGACAAAAACTAAACTACAATTTCTGGTAGATCCGGGTGCCGAAGTGAGCATTCTCCCCGTGCCGCCTAGCATATCCCCGAGCAAGAGACAGCCATGTGCACTACAGGCAGCGAACAAGACACCTAGTCCACCTTGTGGCGAATCTTCCCTCACCCTCGACATAGGGCTTCGCCGAACCTTCACATGGATATTTCTCGTCGCGGCTGTCTCTTACCCGATACTCGGTGGAGACTTCCTTCGTCACTATAATCTCCTGGTAGACATGCTTCATCTTCGGCTAATAGATGACACCACTCGCTTGACTGTGCAAGGCATTGAAATGAACTCGTCACTTCTTCCACCGATCATTCCTGATCCTCCTCTTTCACCCTACGACAACCTTCTCAAGGAGTTGAAGTGTTTAACATGTCCGAACAACTTTTCCCGACCCATACCACGTGACGTGACCCACCATATTGTAACGACGGGTGCTCTTACCTATGCTCGATATCGACGACTTGCTGCAGAACGTCTGAAGATCGCCACGGCAGAGTTCGAACACATGCTGGAATTGGACATCATTCGTCCTTCTTCGAGTCCATGGGCCTTGCCTCTGCATATGGTACCCAAAAAAGAGCCCGGAGACTGGCGACCTTGCGGCGACTACCGTGCCCTTAACAACGCCACACTACCAGACAGGTATCCGATACCGCATATCCAGGACGTTTCGCTATCCCTTCACGGCTCAACCATTCTTTCGAGAATAGATCTCGTTAAGGCCTACCACCAGATACCGGTAGAATCTGCAAATGTTGCTAAAACGGCCATCACGACACCGCTTGGGCTGTTTGAGTACCTTCGAATGCCCTTCGGACTCAGAAATGCCGCCCAAACCTTCCAAAGGTTCATCGACACCGTCCTCAGAGGATTGCCTTTCTGCTTTGAATATGTCGATGATCTCCTAATCTTCAGGCGAAACGAGACTGAACACATCTAACATCTGCGACTACTTTTCCAGCGCCATGACAGAACAGCACACGACAAAACAGCACGCGACAAAACAGCACGGTCAAAACAGCACGCGTCAAAACAGCACAGCGTCAAAACAGCACGGCGACAAAACAGCACGCGTCAAAATAGCACGCGACAAAACAGCACGGCGTCAAAACGGCACAGCGACAGAAGAGCACGTGCCAAAACAGCACGGCGTCAAAACAGCACAGATCAAAACAGCACAGCGACGAAACAGCACCGCGTCAAAAGGGCACAGTGACAGAAGAGAACGGCGTCAAAACAGTACAGCGTCAAAACAGGACATTGACAATATAGCTAGGGTTTGGCCTTTTCGGTTTTATTATTTTGAAATTCGGCGTACTTTTTAGTTTCTAATTCCGAACAGAAGTTTTCGGTTTATTGCGATGTATATTTCTAGACTCATAAGCTTCTCGGTTCTTTTCGGTTTATTGACGAAAACCAGTATACTGACAAAAATGCAATAGTTTTTAAAAGCGTTTGTTTGAAATATATAGTGAGTAAACCATGTACTGGTTTTCTTATTTTTTGCAATCTGTGGCAGCCGACCGGACCTGTTTTTCAAGACGCACTGGGTCCTATCGTGATCTGACATTATCGTCGTGTGCTCGTATTTGTACACAGGACGAACGTGATCTTCACTACAACTTCGGTCGGAGAGGAAAATATCAAAATCCAGAAATTCGCAAGCATTGTACTCAGTGCGTTTTTTCCCCATTTTCACTACTGCGAGAGGTGATAACCTCGCGCCGACCACAGAAACGACAACAAAACAATCGTATTTATGCCCTCCTCTAGTAGACGGAAGCTAGAGTTGTTAAAAAAAAATGTGCGGCATTTACAGACGCCCTTGATCTTCATTGTTCAGTTCATGATTAAACTCTCTTCTTTGAACAAAGAATTCGGCACACAAATCCCTATCAGGTGCAAAAACCCGGTAACCGGACAAAAGCTCACCGGACAAAAGCTCACCCGTTTTTTTACAGACCCGGACAAAAGCTCACCTCATTTTGTTTTAGCTACCCGGGCGAAACAAGGGCTGGGAAAAAGTGCGGATGTTTTAGACATTGCACCATTTTTAGGAGCACTGGTACCCCATCCTATGCAAAGGTGTGGACGTATAAGCCGCAACAGGCAGCGAAGCAACGATTTGGTACCAAACTTTAGGTCATCTAAACTGAGTGCAGCTGATAAGATCTTTTTTTTTTTTTTTGGACGTGGCACCCTTGTGCCACGTCCAAGAAACTTCGCGAACCGAAGTTTTTGAACCCGAAGAGAGACAAGCGAAGTTACCCTTTGGTGACCTCGCTTTTTTATTGTGCTTATGTCACGCTAAACGCGCACATAAAGGTAGGGCAGAATGTCTCTTCATTACTAATTCATTGGTGTTTTTGGGGTTCAGGGTAATATTTGAAGTAAATGGCTAAGAAAATTAAATTGTGTCCGTCGTCTTGCGTCGTAAATGTATTTGAAATCAAGGATTATCTCAGGTTGATGCGAAAGGGAAACTGAAGCAAAGCTGTATTATACAAACCATCGAGTTGCGAATTGAAAAAAAAAAACATATATTTTGAAGGAACGGGAGTAGGGCCTATTGGACAAATACAAGACAGATGACCACTTTAGAAAGCTGTGCGGGATTTCGGATAGGCTGGCGTTCCTTCCACCACAGCTTGTGCTGGAAGGACTAACCTACATCAGGGAAAAGTCTACCGGTGACATCGGCGACCTGCTGGACTACTTTGATTGCACGTATGTCAAAGGCCCCATCCGTGATACTTCTGCTCCTTATGCGGCGGCACCCAGAGCGAATTCTTCCTTTTGCCTGACTGTGCGCCGAAGACGACCAGAGTTTTCCTGGAACGGTGGAATATGTACAACGCCACTCTTCAAGATAAAGACCGGACGAACAACACCTGCGAAGAATGGAATTACGGGATTCAGAAGCTTGTTGGTCACGCCCATCCAGGCTTCTGGAGGCTAATTGAATGGCCGCAGCAAGATCAAGCGCTCTTTGCCACGGCATTGACACAAGCCCGGAGAGGTGAGCCCCCAGTGAAGCGGGTGCAGAAAAAGCACTCTGCCCCTGCAAAATCGTCTAAAAACTATTTGCGAGGGGTTACAGGTACACCGAAATCTACCAAGACTGCTGGAGGTGGTAGGGGACTGGATTCACTTTTAATCAATCGACAAATAAACTTGTTTCGACTAATAAAAAAAAAAACATGCGCCTGTCACATTTAAGCTATCATTGCAATTGAGTGTCGTACACATGCACCTAAGTTGTCCGCACTCATGTTAATACCAACATAAAATTTTCTTCTGGCGTGCTTTTGTCCGTGTCTGTGAAAACATGGGTGAGCTTTTGTCCGGTGAGCTTTTGACCGGTGAGCTTCTGTCCGGTGAGCTTTTGTCCGGTGAGCTTTTGTCCGGGATTCCAAAAACCCAGATTTCGTCCTGAAGACACCTGCGCCCCTGGAGCTTTTGTTGAAAGTTGAACTTATCTCGAAGAAAATATGAAAACTGCGAAATGAAGTGGTGATACGATCAGTAATGAGTCACCACCCCCCTCCAAACGACCTCCAAAATACTGACCTTTTTCAGTAAAAAACGAATTCGGAAAAATGAATTCGGCGTACGTTTACTGGTTTTATTTGGTTTAAGCCAAAAACGATGAACCCTAAATATAGCGTATGGAGTTAAAAAATGCATGTGTCAAAGTAGGCACTGTAAAGGAATTGAGGGTCTAGGACAATTCGTCGAAAGCCAACTCGTCGACGGGTCAATTCGTAATAGGGCAATTCGACGAAGGGCATTTTGTGGGAGATAAGAGTCCAACTGGTCGCCGCTCTTTCAAAACCAATATATATGACTTTTGTCCTCAAAAGGTAAAGCAAATACTGCCCTATATATTGTAATCCGTAAAATAGCCGCACGATAATTGACTTTCAGTGCGCTCTTTCTTGTCGAAGAGAACAACTTGTCACCATGAAAGCCACATTATATGCTATATTGAAGTTAGGTGGCGGAGTTTGGTAAGCACTGAAATAGGCAATCTTTTTTTTTTTTATAACCTAGCGACAATAAATGAATGAGTCAAGGAGGTTCGAAATTATTTGCGCAGAAAGAGCTGAAGAGCGCGCTCGAAGTTGCTGCATGCATGCTGTTTTGACGCCGTGCTGTTTTGGCATGTGCTCTTCTGTCGTTGTGCTGTTTTGACGCTGTGCTGTTTTGTCGCGTGCTATTTTGACGCGTGCTGTTTTGTCGCCGTGCTGTTTTGACGTGTGCTGTTTTGACCGTGCTGTTTTGTGGCGTGCTGTTAACATCAACAAAGGAAAATGCCAACTCGGGGCGTCACATCTAGAATTTCTAGGCCACGAAGTAGATCAACACTGCATACGGCCCCTTCCAAGAAAAGTGCTGGCGATCAGAAATTTCCCAACACCCACAACCCTCCACCACCTTCGCGAGTTCCTTGGACTGGTGAACTTTTATCGGCGATTTGTTCACCAGAGCGCTAAGATTCTGTTGCCCCTTACTTCTCTGCTGAAAGGGACCAAGACACCCTCGTCTCCTGTGCAGTGGACACCGATCGCAGAACAAGCTTTCAGCCGAGCAAAGCTGGAACTAGCAAATGCGACGCTTCTGTCACATCCCCAGCACAACACTCTAACTAACATCATGGTAGACGCCTCCAACGTCGCCGCATAAGCAGTCTTATAACAACTAATCGACACTATCGATATATTCTTACATGCGTGGATCGCTTCACCCGCTGGCCAGGGGCATTTCCCATTCAAGATATCCAAGCAGACACCGTAGCACGCACCTTCGTTCAAGGATGGGTGTCCCGATTCGGCATCCCATCTACTCTCACGACGGACCGGGGACGTCAATTTGAATCCCGCTCTTCCGACAACTTCTATCACTCTTGGGAACAAAACGAATATGAACGACCGCCTACCACCCTTCCGCAAATGGTCTCGTCGAACGTTTGCATTGCTCATTGAAAGCGGCGCTGATGGCACAATCCAACCCAAATAGCTGGAACACAAGCTTGCCGATCGTGCTCCTTGGACTTTGGGCTGCTTTGAAGCGAGACCTCGGCTACAGTCCAGCCAACTTGGTATACGGCTCTACCCTACGCCTGCCCGGAGAATTTTTCACATCTGGTATGGAAGAGCCAGCTCCTGATCTTATGACATATGCCAATCAGCTGCGAACGATAATGCGAAATCACCGACCCACATCACCCCGTAAGCAAGCACGAGCTCCAGTATACGTATCGAACGACCTTGACACGTGCAGCCACGTATTTCTACGCAAGGACGGCTCTAAAAGATCGCTTCCACAACCATACACCAGGCCGCATAATGCAATTACAAGAGAAGCCAAGACTTTTACAATCGACTACAATGGCCGCCAAGAAACCGTTTCCATTGACCGCCTAAAACCCGCTCATCAGGAACCGCTTTGTAATCCAAACCATGCCATTCAGGTTACCACCATTCCCGCTCGACCGACCACTGATCACCACTGCCTCACCTCAAACCGATCCCCTCGATCTGATGAGACCCACACAGAACACCTCCAATGCAGACAAGCACCTCAAGAATTCAACAGACCCAGCTCGGCTTATTCCGAAAACAACCGCAGAGACTCCGGTCAATTTGGATCTAGACAATCAAACTCTCCGTCACACACCACGACCATTATTCACCGCAACCAAACAAGCACAGGCGATTCTTTCCGAGCTCCGCCTCGTCAAGTGACGTGGTGTTTACCACCATCGTACGGTCATGCTAGGAACGCGGGAAAGAATGAGGGGAGGGAGAGTATTGTAGGCGCCGAGCGCCAAGAAGAAAAGAAGAGGAGCGCAAGGTCGGGGTAGCGCGTGGCACTCGACTGAGCGTGCAGCACGGCCGACGATCTCGGTGGGTACCGAAGATATCCCTCATAGCGTTATATATTGTAAAGTGTAAATACTGTAAATAAATGTGTAAGACCTACACTTGGTCACTACACCGCCATTTATTCACTCAAAGATTGATCACATTCAATTCAATTCAATTTTTATTTTCAAATCAAGTAATACAAAATAAAGAGCTGGCCCACAAAAGCAGCATTCTGCTTGTCAAAAAGTCAAATTGGACGTTTTAGTGATTTATACAGCGTAAGGTTGGTCTGCCAGTAGGGGCGACACTGGTTTACACTGTAGATGAGCAATTTTGCCAGTGCAGTACGACTGCTAACCTGGGGTCTTTAACGTGCTCACGCAGTAGTGATACACGACCGCACGCCGGTACGATGCTCATCCAGATCGAAACGGGCAGGGGTGGGGCTCGAACCCAGGATCCCTGGGTTCTGCAGCGCGAGCTTTCGCTCCACGCGCGTCGAGCTGGGTGTGCGCTTCAGCCCACTCGGCCACCGATCCCCCCTTCTGCTTGTATGTGGGGCCAGGCGACCAGATAGAATACATGTTGTTACAAAAAACAGAAAGAAAACACTCCGCAGCACAAAAAGAAAAAAAAATGAAAGGAACACAAAGTTAGCAACATAAATCAATACAAAAAGGAACACCTTAGAGCATTAAAAATATGTGCTTATAGCCAAGTCTACTCACGCAACCAGCAAATAAAAGTACAAAATATCTCCAACGGTCAGGCTACGATCTACAGCTCAGATGCTTGACACCAATTCCTTAGTTTTCTTTTTAGTACCCTAGTGGATTCTATATTCATAAGGGACTCTGGGAGTTCGTTAAATAAGGAAGGAATGTAATGATTTCTATTTTTCTTCGTCGATAGTCGATAGCTCGTTTTTCCATGAAAATACGCCGTTCTTTGTTGTTGTTGTTGTTGTTTTTTTTTTTAATTTGGGGAATGTACTTTGAAGTGAAAAAGTGTACTTGCCTCGAAACGTTAAAAAAAAAAAAAACTTTTGTAAAGTGCAAGTACATACTCAGAGAATGTACTTCAAGTAGAGTAGAAGTTTTCTAAACCTACTT
Source organism: Ixodes persulcatus (assembly GCA_013358835.2). Lineage (NCBI taxonomy): Eukaryota > Metazoa > Arthropoda > Arachnida > Ixodida > Ixodidae > Ixodes > Ixodes persulcatus. The sequence goes on along the minus strand of JABSTQ010009680.1, from coordinate 35,357 downwards.
GAAGTAGTACTTTAAGTACCATATGTACCAAAGTACTTCACAACACTGCTTGTTTATTTTTAATGTTATGTAAAACGCTAAAGGGCATTACTAGGGTTTCTTAAACGATCTTAGAATCTTGGAAGACCTGCATATTCAGAGTTTTGGGAGGAAAGGCAACGAAAAGAGTTAACATATGCGTTGCCCTTTAGCACGCGATTCGTCGAGTGCAGCGCAGATTACGGGAGCACTAGATGAGCTTCAAAGCGGGTGCTACATTTTTTGCTTCCTCTGAGTAAAGGTCCGTTCACACACATGCGTCCGTAGCGACCGCAACGACTGGAACAACCGAAACGACCGTTGCAGGGGTCTGCAACCGTCAGTTGCCATAGCGACGGAGGGACGCACGCACGTGTCGTTCACGACGCAAGGAGTTGGAGCGAGTCCAACTCCTTGCGTAGATTAGTTGAACTACGTACAAGTCTGACTGGCAACAACGAAAATGAAGACGTCACAACGACCGTCGTGACGCATTAATTTTGGCCCTCGTAGTCCACGGTGCGTTCCGCCATGATCTATGGCTATGCAATCGACGAGGACGAGGATTTCGACTACCAAGGGGACTCGGAAGATGTCATCTAGAACGAGTTGTCAGTCACTCCCGCACATGGTGACGGACAGGCGATTCGGGTTAGAACCGTGCGAACCGTCCGACAGACTGACCTTCAGCCCGATAAAATCTGAAGGGGGTCGAGGTCGCCAAGAAATGTCTCGCATTTAATAATGATTGGCCAACTTGTAGGTACGCGCTATTAGGTGCTCACTTACCAGTTTGCTTCGCGTTTCGTGCTGTTCGTTGGACTCTTCTGTTTCTCTTGGAAAGAGATAGTCGGCACAACCCCTGGCAACAATCGAATATTTTTTGTAGGAAGACCCAGACTCCTATGGACAGTGGGTCGCCTTTCATAGTCCTCATAGCGAAAGTGGTCACCGTGCAGGTGACTGGTTTTCGTGGGAGGCACACACTTGATCGAATTACGTTTTAGCGAACGCCCACGTATCACCGAATGACACTTTAGCGAATATTTGGCTGCCGCGAAGCGGCGTTTACGGGTGGGCCAAGTGGGTTCACACGGGAAGGGGGGGAGGGGGGGGGGGGGGGGGGGAGTTAACACGCGCAACTGTTATTCGCTAAAGCGTCTATTCGCTAAAATGTCGCTGTTTGCTAAAACGTCATTCGCTCATGTGATATGGACCCGGTTTTTCCCGGCACCACAGAGACGACGGACGCGCGAGACGGGTCCACACGCTTCAGAATTTCTCATCGTTCGGAAACCCGTGGGTCGGCGCCTCGCAGCTCAGCACGCTGTTGCCGCAGCCCTCTGCCGCGCAATAGTGCGGCATCCTGCATGAAAACATGATGGAAAAACACAAAAATCACTTGGCGGTACCAAAACCATCGCGCGCCGCGCAAAGCAGCGCGATTGCGTCATTGCGTTCACTGCTAGGGTGTCTATATGAGTACGGTGTACCGCCGAGGGTGGCGTGGCGCCACAGCCGGAGGAGCAACACGTCACGATCCCCCGACAAAGCTTCGGCCCCCCAATCACCAGGGGCAAGTGGGAAATCGTTTTATTTGTTTCAAAATTACTTTTCTTGTGTTTACAAACAAAAGACTGGTGCTTCTCAGGTGCTGATGCGACGTGGTATATATACCTAAGCAATAAACTTAGCCCTAAAATTTCGTTTCCTACCCCTTTAAGCAATACGGCACCGCCAGTGTGTTTGCTCCTTTCTTCTGCTGAAAATTGCAAGCATGGTAATGTCTAAAATCTTATTGCAACAGGGATTGACCCAAAGTAGTCACATAAAAAAATCAAAGCTTTAGGATCTGACAAATAAAACGGTGATTTTACGAAAAGCAGAGAGTACGAGGTACCTTTTCTAGAAACTCTCAAATGTACCGTTGAGAGACTCGGTTACTCTGTAGCGTAAAAACCAGTTTTTTTGTGTTTTTTTTTTGTAATGTGACATTATTTTCCTCTCTCCCGGCACGACGTTGACCGTCGACTTTTTAGGTGTAGGCTATCTGGCCCCCACACCCGAATGAGCTTGAGACACCTGCTAGCGAATGTCAAAGTTGAGATTATGATCATACCTTACAAAACTGCGATTATTGCAAGGACGCAGGCATGATGAGCATCCCGTTTTACTAGCCCAATGCCCCTGCACATCTTTTTTCAAATCTGATCGTATTCCAAGCTCCGGATGGATGGATAATAACGACTGTACCCTTCATAACGGGCTGTAGCTTACACCACCTAGCCCCAAAACAACATAGAAAACCTCAACCGAAAAAATCCGCCTGGTCCGGGTATCGAGCCCGGGACCTGATTTCCCGGAAATCAGAAAGCCTGATTTCCCATTTCCCCCTTCCAAGCCAATGCGTTTATGTAACCAGTGGTGCAACTGACAAATGGTACATGGTTTGGAGCAGCTCTTGTAGCAGGGAACCACGGGTTTTGGAGCAGATATTCCCACTTTTGGAACAGACAACTCTGAGCTTTCATGTCAAAATTTTTGTTTTATGCAATCTCTTTAAAAGTTAGCCTGTGGAAAACGCTTCGGTTGTTGGAGTGTTGGGAAACTATTTAAGGCATCATACCTGCAGGAGGATTGGCCACTACAGATATTGATTTATTTATTGGAGTACCGATGGCGTCTTCGGTTTGTGTTTAACGTAAAAAAATATGTTTTTGTCTGCTGTGTAGGGTTTTTATCACGTTAACGTAACTGTCGTGAGTTCGACATGCTTGCTTGGCGTTTTAATGTCACGTGAGTTACCGAATCATGCTACGAAGGCTTTCTAAATGGGCCTCCTCGGGCAAAAATCCAAAGAGCCGGGGACTCACTTGGCCGTCCGGGATTTCGCATCAACTTCGTTACCGGTGGGTGCACACATTTCTTAAAGTGCTCGTGCTGTCCTTCGCGTCAGCCATGGCACGATAGTCTTTTTTCTAACGCAGTGTATGTGACCCAGTTAATTTCTTAGGCGTATGCACGGAGGACGTGACTTGTAAAACAATCGAACGTAATGAAGTTCTTATTCATGCTTAATGATTTCGCAACCTCCATACATCAAAGATTTCACACCACTTTACTGGAAGAATCTAAAACATCGTGGCAAATCACACTAATCAGGAGCGTACCTGGGGTTCGCCAATCTGTAAAATCATAAAAGAGAAGTTGGCATTAAAGTATAAGAATATAAAAAAAAATCGCACCACTATAAAAAGTGAATTTACCAGTCGTTGTATTTGCAAACAGGCTAAGCAAGTCAACTGGGTATGTTCATTGAACATAATTCTGAATTGAATAGTCAGATGGATGTACCTCGAAAGGAATTAACGGGAATGTACTTCTAAAAAAAGCGTTGCACGAACATGCCAGTTTCTGCGACTCACACCTGTTCTCCTTCTTTCCTCAGGATACCCCGTGGGTATGGCAGCACCTCGCACCTGTCGTTAAACATGCGTCGAGCACCCCTCCTGCAAGCCTGTCTAGTGTGCTGGCTTCTCTGAGTGACACAAATTATCCCCGCTTATACGAGCAACTTAGGATGTTAGGCCCGCAGGTCGCCTCTTCATCCTGAAAAGAAAAACGGTGTTTAGCGTAATACTTAAGCCAGGAGGCTCGTTTTAATTCAGGAACGAAACCGAAACTAACTTCTATTTTGGATTGAATTTCTCGCTATAGGTGTTCATTTCGGTTTCTTTTTTCATTGAATATGTGTCTCAGATAATTGTCGTGAAAAAATTGAACTGCGGTCCCTTTAATGGGTTTTGGAGGGCATTTAGATGATCACTTGCTTTAGCATTTATTCTAAGCGCACGAATAAAAGAATCAATCCAAATTTTACAAAATATCGCCAGGGGTGATGAGCTTAGAATATGTTCACTAAACATATGAATTAAGAAACGCTGTTCTCACTACAAAATACCAAGAAACAAAATCCGAGTTAGAAAACAAAAGTGTGTGTGTTTTTCAAGACAACGCGGGACGCCTATGACTTTATATTAATCCGGTGTTTATGTCTATCTTGATAACGATGTCAGACTTTTTCATATGCTAAAAAAAAAACAGTGAAACCTTTCTGTATAAAATCTTTTTGTTAAATGGAGTAATATTTTGATGGGGATGTGGCCTACATTTCCGCAATTTGTAATATTATAATGCAATTAAGATATTTTAATACTTCGTTTTTCAAACTAATATAATTTGTTGCTTAGGATCTAAGTTCGAACCCATGAACAACATGGTAATCCAAAGTTTAAACATTATTATGACTGGTTCCAACTGCAGCACTTTTCATTAACAAGTTATAATATAAAAATAGTCTAAAATAAATTAAAACATTCTAGCTAGTTCGAGAAATCCGTGTAAAATGGCAATAATTGTTAGTAAAGCATATCAAAGTTGTGAGTGACTTTTGACACTTGGCAAAACTTCTAAATTTGCCGACAATCCTTCCGCACCAATGAACAAAAATACAAAAAAGGGATTCCATTTTTGTTTTCAATTACAAACTTTCTTAGAACATATATTTTCTTTAATTTTTGAGCCCCATGCTTATGCCAATCTCAACCTTTCTAATTCGAAGGAATGCACCCGCTTGCACGTCTCCTCACTGCTACACATTTAATCGGCGTTGAAAAATCGGTGAAACAGTATAGTGAGTTTTGTTATTGCGTATACGAGCGAACGCTAGCACTGTGTGCCTGTGTTGATGTTGCGTGTTTTACACTGCCCGTGCGCGGAGCCCAAAATTGCGATCTTCGATTGGCGCATGGCGACGGCGCGCATTCGCAGCGGGGACAATGCAATTCTAACGCAAACGCACGGCGCTTGCGTTTGCTTTTATATGCAATACTAAAACTCTCTAAATATTAACTCACATGCCCATACCGGCTGCAGCATTACACTGGTAACGAGGAGAGTCTTGTTTACATTCAGAAATGACATTTCGCGAGCAAGTATAGCGAGCTGTTCCGCTGTGACCGCTTGGCGGGAAAGCCGGGGGATCCTCACTAGAGCGCTTCCCGTTTCCGCCGTGAGAGGGCGAGCAACGAGCTGGAGACGCGAATAAGGTGTGTCTCACTTTGTTCATTCACTGTATGCTGTTACTTTCTTGTTCAAGTATGATGGTTCCTCGGAGAATTGAAGAGAGAACCGCAAGGGCCACGGACGTGTGGAGGCAAGCTGCAAGGGCCGGACACCCAAGACAAGGACCATTAGTAGCCAGGAGGATAAAGTGAGAAAACACAAGAGGCAGCTCGTCGTCTGGGCCACAAGAAGAAAATCAGTAACCGTATGCTGAGAAATTTGGCGACATACAGGTTGATCCTTGGTCGTCATGAGCATTTTCTGTTCATATTCGTACTGAGCTGAACTGTTACTAGAACTAGGTCGACTCATCCTTCTGCAGCTTACAGGGCGCTACAAAATTACTATACTGCATTTCACCATAACTTGCCAAAGAGCAAAAGCTACGGAACCAGTGAGCCAATCGGAACATTTGCTGAGGGACGTGACAACATATCGTGGGAGTCCACTCCTCCTTCGGAGAGCTCTCACAAATCTTGCTTCGTTACTGTGATTAGCTGGAAGAGACCGCAGCGTTTTTTCTTTGTCAAGTTACGCTGAAACGAAGTGTAGCTGTAGTGTGGCCGTTGAAATTGACATTACGGCATAACATTCCTGATGAGCGTTCCGACATCTATCCTATGATCTATTTTGCAATTATGATTGTCGCAGCCACAAGTGATCACTTGACAATAATCCTCAACTCGTCAATGACAAGCTGCGTAAATGGTGGGGTAGGTGCAATAGCGGCAGTTGTGCATATCTGGGGGAAACAAACAGTGGCTGGGAGGGCTTTCCTCATCATGACCATCTGTCTCAGTCAGGGCTGTCTTGAAAACCCCTTTCAAGTCATTAGTCAAAAGGGGACTTTCTGGTATACATCTGACACAGTAATTTCCGGCATCTATGAGACACTCGAGGAGAACCTTATGCAGTTGCAACCTGCGAACCAGGTTGCAAACTATGATGACGACTTAGATCAAGTCCTGCTATGTACAAGTGGTTTCTCAGCATCTGGCATGCAAATTGTGGAGCAGTTATGGCAATTGGAACTTCAGGCTCCTGAATACCGGAGCTGTTGCCACCAGCACGAAAACCAGAGGTGGTTGTCGTGCCAGTAGACCTCGTTCTGAAGTCATTGTAAAATAACAATAACCAGTTGCTGCCATCATGTTGTGTTAGTTATTGGTCAAGAACAAGACTAATCCTCTCTTAAGCTTGGACAAAGTGTTCATTAATTCGTTTTCTCAAAGTCCCTTTGACACGGAATGGCACGCATAACCTAGCTCAGTGAGCACCCTACATATTAGTAGAGTGTTTTCAGTTTGTGCTAAATCACAAAAAGAGCCCATGCAGAATGAGGTAGTGCTATGAAAAAATAAATTGTTAATTCCTCATACCGGAGATACCCATCCTTTGGAGTTTGGATAGGAGCAAGCTGTGGTCTATGCTGTCAAAAGCCTTTCTGAAGTCTAACTGAACGATCTCGCACATAGTTTGCTTGTCAAAGCTGGTGCTGAGTGCATGAGTGACAGCTGCAATGTCCGATTCGCAGCTCCTGCCAAGGCGGAAACCGCATTGGTGGGGGCTAAGGAAATTCAATAGCTCAAGGTGGGCTAAGAGTCGCTTGTCAATGACTCTCTCTATTGTTCGGCTAACAATGTAGGTTATGGAGATTAGTCGGTATGAGTGGATGTCAGATTTGGGGGGCAGCGTGTTCCTTGTAGAAAGGCGTTACTGACGCAACTTTCCAGGATTTAGGAACAGAGCTGTGTTAGAGAAAATCATTGAAGAGGAGAGTGAGGACGGGCGAGATACGGCCAGTGCAGGCTTTAAAAATCCCTTGAAAAGAAAAAAAAAATTCTTCAAAAGCTTAATTGGGACACTCGTGACAAAGAAAAAATTTACGCGCAAAAATTGTTTAGGGCAATATTGACGGCTGAGGTTTATTTGAAATTCTGCGCGCGAAGACCATGACGTCACGGGTCATTCCGGATTGACCATCTCGGTCGCGAAGGCGAAGCCTATTCACCTCTCCTCCACGCGCCCGAAATGCCGAGAGAAAAAACAAGTGGAACGAAGGTGACTGCCAACTAAATCGCGTCTCCCGCTGTCAATATTGCTCTAAACTTTTTTTTTCGCGTAAAATTTTTCTTTTGTCACGCGTGTCCCAACCAGATTGTTTAAAAAAATACTTTTTTTTCAGGGGCCCTGTAAGTAATGTGCGATGGAGGCCGTCTTGTCCAAGGCGTTCAGAGGAGTTGACAAGGGCAAGGGCTTCGCAGGTTTGACTTGGAAGAATAACTATGAAGGAGAGTCTGGTTGCTGGAGTGGCCTCGACTGGCAGAGTTGTTGGTTGGGTGGGACAAATGTTAGGTGCGGTAGGGTCGACTAATGCTGCAGCCTGAGAAGAATGGTAAGTGAAGAGCTCGGCTATGTCGTCAAGGTTGGGAAAGGGCCTGCCGTCATGTGTGAAGATCGGCGCTTGGAACATTTTTTGTTAATGGTGAAAATATGCCCAGAAGTGTTTTGGCTGGCGCGTTGCTTTTGCTGCTGGTTGCTGTAGGTAACCATTATGGGAGATATGATTGGGATATCTGACTTCAGTACGTGATTGGTGGGTTTGGTGAAGATGAGTGGGATTTTGAGTTTTTTGCGCTTTCTTGAATAGTCAACGTTTATGTCTGATTAGGGCTGCAATCTCCTTTGTCATCCACTGAAGGCTGCCGCGCCTCCTGTTGGTCCTTCAGGTGAACACATTCCTGCTGAATTGCTAATATCATGTCGAGCCAGAGGTCGTAGGCCTCGTCAGCCGATGGGTGATCAAACACGATAACCCGGGAGCGAGGTGAATGAGCTGATTGAAATGAGGGAAAACGGTTTTTTTGGAACTGCTGGAACTTCTTGGCTTGATGATCTCGCTTAGGGCTTGAGCAGGGGATGTTGGTGAGGAGCGCACTGTGATCACTGCCTGGTAGGCTGGATTTGACCGCGCAGCGGTGGGATAAGGTGGATTTATTGGTGAGGGCGAGGTCGAGGAACGTAGAGTTACCGTTATGAGAAATGTGGGATGGGGCGTCACGAAGTTGAGCGAGGCCAGCAATTTCCAGTACGTCTAACAGCATGTCATCGAGTGGATCTGATGGGGTGGGAGTGTCAGGTTTGGATCAGTTAATGCAACTGTTGAAGTCACCAAAGATGAATGGTGCAGAGCGCCTGCTGGGGTCGATGCGCCGTCAGCTCTCTTGGAGGAGGGTGTACGATTGTTCACGGATGGAGGGTGGACAATAGGTGGAGGCCAGAAGAAGCTTTTTATATTTGCAAAGGACCTCGACGAAGATGGCTTCTAGACCCGGAGGGGTGAGGTGGTCGAGACGTTGGCAAGGCAGGTGTTTTAGCACAGCAAGGAGGACACCCCCCCCCCAGTTGAGGGGTGGTCTTGCTGGAATACAGAGAATTGCGTGAGAGTGATTAATTACCCATTAACTGCCCATCGAGGACTGAGGCGTTCAGTTGTGCCTCGCACACAGCGAATATTGTATCTGTGAAAGATAACTTCAGTGCTTTAAAATCAATTAGCTTGTTCTGTAGAAAGCAAACGTTGGAAAAACCAAACGTGATTGCAGTCTGCAGACTCCAATCATGCACTCCTCCTCGCACTACAACTACGCCAAACGCGGAGTTGTCGTACGAACGGTGAACTCATCGATCGCTGGAGGCGGGTCGGAGAACTGCCTGGTAGAGCTGGTGATGATGGTGGGGTACGCAGGGGCTCCGTGCTGCTTCGAGGGTGGGAAGAGGTCATCGGCGAGGGGTGGGAGCTGACACGCCACACAGAGCCACTCAGTTGATAACGAGGAGATGCGTCTATACAAAGCGAGAGATAAGTCTTCGCATTTACGGTGGAGCCACAAATCACAAACGTCGCATTGGAGAGCGGCAACATTGTCGAACACAGACCGGGAACAGCGGGGGCAGGCGGGACGTGGGCTGGAGTTTGAAGGTACATAACCAGCGATTACCAATAGCAGGATTAAGTGAGGTTTATGGCGAGAGGTTCGAGTGAAGAATGCTCAGTCACTAGGCTTAGTGCCGGGCCACCCCAGGAGGTCGCTTCCGCGGACGGCGATGTTTTATGGTGATGTAGTAGTCAGAGAGTGGCGTTCTAGGTTTTTACGGTCTGTCGATGGTAGGGGATATTTCTGCCGAAGGGCTAGTAGCCCCGTTAGGCAGATCGGAAAACGAAGAGCTGTAAAAACGCGCCGTCATCTAACCTAACCTCTAAACATTGCGCTGAAGAAATTGACTGGCTAGATCTAACGGGATCCGAAGAATATGGACCCGGACATTATGGTCCCGGACGATATGGTCTTGGACAATATGGGCCCTGACAAAATGGTCCCAGACAATATGGTACCGACTCCTAGGGCGGACAAAATGGTCCCAAATCATTTTCGCGGTATTTTTATTCTTTTTTTTTTTTGCTTTTAATAGGTTTCTAGATTGCGTGTATTTATTTTTGCTAAACGCTTATGACATGAGCCGTTGGTCATATTGAAGGTACTTTTTTATTGCTTGGTCTTCACACGTTTCTGTTAATAAATGTGATTCGTAAAATACTTATGTTGCGAGCCGTTTGTCAATCTAGAGTTTATATTTTTTGCGCACAATTTTCACCATTCGTTCTTCTTCTCGTGCGTTCAACTTGAGTTTAAACCGGACTACCGAGAAATGCAACAGCGACTTCTAACAATCTGCACACAGTACGTACAAGGGAGCCGTACCATGAATGAGTCTCTGATGGGCGTGGGCCATATTAACACGTTCCCACACCAAGTGTCGCTTCAAGATCGTAGACATTTTGTTGGAACATAATAAAACGTGTCATAATTTCAAAAGCACGTTTATTTCTATTGTTATTTTATAAAATTGCATTGAAACATGCGGAATCTGCACGATAAATGGCCTTCTTATCGTATTCTATTTCTATCAATCACCTTAAAAGTAATCGTTACAGATATCAGCAACATTTTAAACAGAGCGCCAAAAGTGTCGAAAAGAATACTTGGAACCATTTTGTCCAGGTCTGCACTCGGGACCAAATTATCCGCGACAATAATGTCCGGAACCATATCGTCCGGGACAATTTTGTCCGGGACCATATTGCCCAGGACCATATTGTCCGGGACCATAGCGTCCTACACCCAGATCCAGCACACCTCCAAGAAAACTGACCAGGTATGTCGAACGTTCATCAAGGGGGGGGGGGGGGGGGGGGGGGGGTAGAGAGGGGAGGGGGAAAAGACGGGTAGATCTAATGCACCTCTAAACACAGCTTTAATCTTAAGGCCCGTTCACACTCTTGCGACCGAGTACGACCGAGAGAGACGAGATCTGTTAAAACTTCTTAAAAGTTTTTAGGACGAAGTGCACACTGGCATTCTGACGCCATCTATGCGGTGACCCTGGAACTGCATTTCACAATAGCGAAGGTTTTGCGGGATTTCCGAGGTCAAATGTGCCTAATATCTGTAAGAAAGGCTCGTTTATAAGAAAGAAAGCATAATACGCGGGAGAAATATAAAATATGCCGGACCGCCAAGTTTACATTGCAACCCGACAGATGGCGCCACTGTGTCCTCTCATTGTAAGAGGTTTCAAGGGACCAAGTTTTAAGAGGTGGCAAGCACAGTGGTCGCAAGAGTGTGAAAGGGCCTTTAACCACCTTAGCCTGTGGTTACTGCTAAAGCAACTGGCTTGTAATCACCCTCGTTATGTGAAGCAATGTAGCGTCTGTGTATTTTTTTTGCATGGTGTGTAAATTGCTGTCTTGAAATGCCTTTATCGCGACTTTACCTCTACCAGTCTATACCTGTTTTCACCTCAAGAACCGTAGTAAAACAAGTCCGGCTCCCCGCGGAGCATTACTGATTTTCCACTTCACGTGGATAATTAAGACATATGTAGGTGGATTTTAGATTAGATATATGTTATCTTATCAAGACGCACACGTTCCAAACGCCAAAAGCGTCGCTTTTTCCTCCGACAACCAAATCTCTTAAGAACTACTTCGCACCGCGTATGAACAATGCGCAAAACTTGTTTTTTTCTTGAGGTGAAAACGGGTATAGACGATGTCTATCGATCTTCGGTTTATACTTTGTTTTATGGACATAGCTTGAAGGCTAACATCCAAAGTGTTTGTACTACCATGTCTGTTCGCTGATACCCGTCAACACCCGCATCATTGCATGTGCTGTTTGTAACATTTCCGTATCATTTGGAATATGTGGAGTGAAAATAAACAGTTGCCTGCTTGAAATAAGTCTTGTGCGAATAAATTACCTGCGATTGTCGTCCAATGGTGCGCACGTCACAATAACGCGAAGGAGCAACGCAAGTGGACGCGAAAAGCCAGTAAACAAAATATCATGGGGGTCGCCATCTTGAAAAACTCCCTAATGCTTGAAGCACACAACCACACATCCATACATATTAATATCTTTAACGTCTGGTGCAATTTTAAAACAGTCGGGAGTGTTGTGAGCGAAAACACAACGCTCAGAGTTGGTAATAACGTCATCTCGCGAATCTACACCCGCGGCGCTGCCGACTTTAGCAGTCCCAGCTAGTGTTCCCTCATTTGGTCACGGTGGCGCTGATGATCAACCGACGGTAACGCGCTCTGGAACCCTGCCCGGCGGGTATACACAACCAAGATAAAGGTCACGTAAATATTAAAGAAACACACGGATGACAACGTTGACGGCACGCGTATCCAACGTACATATCTGTCTTCTTTTGGTCTGTTTAGGTTCTCTCCCTTTTGTTTTCGGCTGTTGAAACGCATACCTTCTCCCAGCGAGGAAATTTTCTTTAAGGAATGCGTTTCACGGGGAACCATGTGTGTCGGGAGGACCACAAGGTGAATGTTTTTGCCCCTTCTCCAAGCAGACTCAGGTCAAAAGAAGTGATCCCTTCTTTCCCTCTTTCTTTTCTCTACATCTCTGCTAGATCTTTTGTCAACACTGATAGAAGGTAACAAAGCACCATACCCAAGGGTTCGCGGGGTGGAGGGCAATAGGGACTTTTCGCCGTCCTGCAATGCTCCCCGCAAACCGCCAAGAACCCGTAACTCAACAGTCAAGGCCATCGGCGCGCAGGCGCAGAAGCGGCTTCTTCGTTGCGGAGGGCTCAGTGGAGGGAAAACCGCGGTCTACGAAAACTCTCTATTCACTATTTCCCTGTGACTAATTCAGTTTGAACCGGACAATCTGATATTCATTTTTTTATTTATTTATTTATTTATTCTCAAGGCCGAGGCATTACAGAGAAGAGTGGGTGAAGCAAACACACGCAAAAGAATAATAATAATAAACGTCAACATGAACATAGGAGCAAGGTTACAAAAAATGGTTGCAAATGGCAGGTTTGACGCCGACGGAGTTGGAGATCAAGGCGATGGAGGCGAGGAGGTGGTTCCAGTCGGCGCAAGTTTTGGGAATGAAGGAGTGAAAATGTAAATTAGTGCGGCTGCTTGGCACGCCAACCTTGTACTGGTGGTCGCTGCGGGAGGAGATGTACGTACGATGGTGGCAGAAAGAGAGAATCACTGAGGGGAGAGTTAAAATGATAAATCTTCTGAAAGAGACTGAGACGAGACATTTTACGACGCAATGAAAGATCGGGTAAGTTAAGATTAGATTTCATTGAAGAGACACTGGCAGTACGGACTTAATTCAAAAAGATGAAACGCGCGGCACGGTTCTCGGTGACTTCTATTTGTAAAATAAGAGAGTTAATATTAGGGTCCCAGATTGATGATGCGTTTTCTAGCTTTGATCGGACTTAGATTTATAGAGAAGAAGTTTTAGGTTTAGTTGAGGCTAAAGAAAAGTTATGCCGTAGATAACCGAGTGAACGATTAGCGTTACTTGTGATGTGGTCCACGTGATTTTGCCATGAAAGGTTATCAGAAATCGTATTGCCTAGATACTTGTAGAATGAAGAAACTCAATTTTCGTTTTTCTTGTACAGCCATCGCACATTACGTAATCCCAATAAACATCGTCATCTTCTGTTTTGGTTTTGTCGAAACATGGCGTACGGCTCGTTCCTCGCGGCGGAGTTCTAACATTTTGGTGCCGAAACCCTGGATGACAACGATATAGTCACGACGGAATGACGACGGGGCATCCACAAGCAACGAAACGAGCCAAGGGAGTCGGGACGCCGCAAGAGAACGAGCCCCAACGACGCTACCGACATTATCACTCAACGAGGCCTAGTGACGCCGCAACGCCAGCAACAGCCGCGAGACCCAGAGACGCCATGGAACGACTAAAGCAGAAGCGGACGGCTCTGAGGTCTCAAGTAACGAGACTGATCTCCGACATCGACGCAGCTATCGCAAGCCACTCCGACGAGCGAAGCCTCAACGTATTATCGGTGAGGCTCAGTGAGTTGCGAACACAGCTGAGTAACGTGAACGCATCCATCGAACCACTGGTACCTGACGGAGACGTTGAGCAAAACTACGCCCGCACGATTGAATATGACGACAAGATCGTCACGTACATCGCCACCATCGCCCAGGAGGTAGAGGAACTCCGACGAGCGAGGCTCCCAAGCCGGTACAACGCGGATTCACAACGACGGCGACGGACACGTTGCAACCTCTAAGGTGAAGCTGCCGAAACTGGAGCTTCAACGGTTTGGCGGTGCAGCTACCGATTGGCAACCCTTCTGGGAACAGTACAAGCAAGCCATACATGACAACGACAGCCTTTCTAACGCTGAGAAGTTCTTGTACCTGCGGTCGGCGCTTACGGGAAAGGCAGCATCAGCGATAGCCGGCATTCAAGCAACGGGAGAAAACTACGATACCGTCGTTGAGCTTCTCAGGGAGCGCTTCGGTCGGACTGACGTTCTCATTCAAGAACACCTCTCCCAACTACTTGATCTGCCAGCAGTACGACACTCGAGCGAGGTGAGCGGACTGCGACGTCTCTATGACCACTTGCAACGTAATATGGCCGCTCTCACCGCGCTCGGGGTTAAGAGCGACACTTACGGAGCTATGCTCTGCGCTGCGCTACTGAGAATGCTGCCAGGAGAGTTAGTCATTGACTACCACAGGTGTCGACGTCCTACGGACAAGGAAAACGACGGTATCAAAATAGAGAGCCTACAATGCTTCCTGAAGCTCGAAGTGGAGAACCGTGAAGAGGCTCAACAAGTTCGTCAGCGAGAAGTCAAGAGTATGAGCCATACCAAGATGACAGAAGGAGGAAAGGCCTCTCTCAAGGGATCAGCCGCTTCTCTTTCCACAACTAGTCGCTCCAAGCAGACTGAACCCTGCGCATTCTGTGCCATGAAGAACCATGCTACACGAGATTGTCAGACATCAATTTCTCTGGAGGAGAAAAAGAAGAAATTTCGAGAAGCAGGACGATGTTTCCGGTGTTCGATCAAAGGACACACCTCAAAAGAATGTCGCAACAAAAGAATCGTGTGTGAAACATGCGGGCGAAGGCACATAACTCAAATGTGTGACCCATCCTGGAAGAGAAGTAATAACACCGCAGCAGAGTTACACTCTTCGACTGGCAGGAAGAGCGATAAAACACCTGCTGTACTACTTCAAACAGCTCAGGTCTGGGCAGAAGGGAAACAGAAAAGAGCTCTCACGCGCATCCTTTTTGATGGAGGAAGCCAACGAACCTTTGTGATGGAAGAACTTTCACATAAGCTGCGGCTCGAGGTTGTTGGTGAAGAAGACATTACTATCTACCCTTTTGGAGGAGCAGGAAACATCATCAAGGAAAAACGCAGAAGGGTACGAGTCTGGCTAAGGAGCCAGTACAGCCAAAAGAAGCACTGCCTAGAAGCTCTGGAGATACCAGAGATTTGCTCCGATCATCATCTTCTACCTGAGAGTGTAGTGCAAGGAGTCCAAGTACAGATAGCTGAGCTGGCAGACGTCACCTTGCCACCAGCCCAGTTAACAAGACATGGCATCGACATTCTTATCGGTGCTGACTACTATTGGACTCTTGTCCCTGGTAAGGTCCAAAAAGTGCAAGGCGCTCTAGTCGCTGTCAAAACAGACTTTGGATGGACACTTCAAGGACCGATTCCCTACAGCGGGTTGACTGCCTCCTGTTCTACTGCGTCAGTTCTGAAAGCCAATGTGGGTGGAAGCACATGCTCATTGTCTACCGAGCTCCGGTCATTTTGGGAGCTTGAAAGCATGGGCATCACCGATCCTAACCTCCCACAAAAGGAAGAGGAGAATGAAGTTGTCAGAGCGTTTACATCATCCATCAAGCTAACTACTGGACGGTACGAGGTGGCCTTACCTAGGAAGCCAATGAACATTCAGCTGGCAGACAATGAAGGAGTTGCAAGGAAGCGTCTGGTGAGCCTCACAAAGAAGTTGCTTAGGGACGATGTGATGCTGATTGAGTATGATAAGACAATTCGCCAGTATCTCCAGCAAGGATTTGCAGAAACGATTTCACCGAGTGCAGACAAGGCAGAGAACCGAGTGTACTACATACCTCACCGAGTTGTGTTACGACCTGACAGCCTCTCAACCAAAGTCAGAGTCGTGTTCGATGCGTCATCAAGAGAGCCAGGGTGTCTGTCTTTAATGACGCACTAGAGCCAGGATCAAACCTGAATCCAGAACTCCTGAAAGTGTTACTGAACTTTCGGATTCATCGTATCGGCCTCAGTGCAGACATTGAGAAGGCATTTCTACAGATATTACTGAGACCGGAAGATCGTGACGCTCTACGGTTTTTCTGGTACGAACGAATGCCAACGAAGCAAGAGCCGAACCCTCCTGTAGAAGTTTGGAGGATGACAAGGGTTCCTTTCGGAGCGACCAGCAGCCCGTTCCTTCTCGCAGCCACGCTACATCACCACTTGTCGATAACAGAGGACTATCCAGAAACAACGAAATCACTACCCGAAAGACTCTACGTCGATGATCTTATCACTTTAGCGAACACCGAGGAAGAGGCGGAACAGTTCTATCGACAAACATTACATGTCATGAAGCTAGCCGGAATGACAATGCGGAAGTGGAACACAAATTCTACGGAACCGGGTTTGTTCTAGATCAAGTAGAGTGTACCACTCCTAGCATCTCTCGAGTGTTAGGACTTGTCTGAAACAAAGACAGCGATTGCCTGGCGTTCTCCATGGGGCCCGTTTTGGACTTCCTAGACCGGAACAGCAACACGAAACGATTCATTCTTCAGGCATCATCTCGCATTTATGACCCATTAGGACTCCTTTCCCCAGTCACCGTGACAGTCAAGCTGATGTTCCAAACCCTCTGGGAACTGGGTGTCGACTGGGACGCACCACTACCTGAAGAGGTTCAAACAAGATGGACGCAGTGGCACACATCACTGCACCACCTAACGAAGGTAACAGTACCCCGAAGGTGCCTTGAACGTCCCGAGGATGACCGAAACGAAGTGCACATCTTCACGGATGCCAGTCCCAAGGCTTATAGGGCTGTGGCGTACCTGCACCAGCAGACTGCACCAACGAGGGTGACTTTGGTTTTGTCCAAGACCCGGGTGGCGCCGCTGAAGAAACTTTCTCTCCCAAGACTTGAATTGATGGGAATGGTGATAGGGGCACGGCTAAAGGACTACCTTACTAGGTCGTTGAACCTACAAGTCGCCAGCTGGTACCTCTGGACAGACTCAACAATCGCACTACATTGGGTGCGAGGTTCTGCTCAACAGTGGAAGCCCTTCGTGGCCAATCGAGTATTGGAGATCCAACAGCTGACTGATCCAGAGCTTTGGAACCATTGCCCTGGACTAGAAAATCCGGCTGATCTTCTCAAAAGAGGGGTGACACCCGAAGCACTCAAGTCGAGCGCGGCATGGTGGAACGGACCACTATGGCTTATGGAGCCACCTGCTGCCTGGCCAACGCATGAAGCGGGTGCTGATATGACCGCGGCAGATGAAGAGAAGAAACAAGTTCGAGTCCATAACGTAACACTAAAAGAAGAGCAGGTTTTGCCTATGCAGCGCTACAGTTCCCTCTCAAAGCTTGTTCGAGTTGTTGCCTGGATACGACGATTTCTGCATAACTCTAGACATCCCAGCCAAAAACACGAGGGTTATTTGACGACCGAAGAGGTAGCACAAGCTCAAACGTGTCTGATCCTGCAGGTCCAACAGGAGGCGTTCCAGAGAGAGCTTCAATGCGTTCGACGCTCAGCACGCATGGAAAGCAACTCTCCGTTACGGGACTTAAACGCATACCTGGACAAGGACGGGGTGCTGAGGGTCGGAGGACGCGTCGGTAACGCTGACATGTGCGACAATGCAAAGCATCCCATCATTCTTCCATCAAATCATCATTTTACCGAGCTTTTGACCAATGCCACGCATCGACGACTTCTTCACGCTGGTCCCCTTGAGACTCTGACAGAACTGCGGGAACATTTCTGGGTCGTTCGAGGAAGACAGATGGTAAAAAAGGTGCTGAAGAAATGTGTGATCTGTGACCGTGTCAACAGCCGAGCGGCCACCAAGCCAGTTGCTCCACTCCCTCGAGACAGAGTAACCCAAGCCGCCCCCTTTGAGGTGACTGGTGTGGACTTGCCGGGACCGCTCAACACAAGGGATAAAGGCAACAACAAGAAATCTTACATCCTCATTTTCACCTGTGCCGTTACCCGTGCCATTCACCTCGAACTAGTGACCGACATGTCCACCCCCCATTTTCTGATGGCCTTCAGACGATTTGTGTCAAGAGGAGTGTGCCGAGTCATCTTTTCTGACAATGCAAAAACGTTTCAGCGTGCTTCAAAGGACCTGAAGAAACTGTGGACAACGTTGCGTGGAGAGGAGATACAAGCCTACTTCGCTGATCGGCAGATACAGTGGAAGTTTATAATCGAGAGAGCTGCCTGGTGGAGTGGGTTCTGGGAGAGGATGGTCAGAGCGGTAAAGTCCTCGCTCAAGAAAGTTTTGGGTAACAGCTACTGCAACTTCGAAGAACTGACGACCGTCTTAACTGAAATTGAGGCTGTAATTAACTCTAGGCCTCTGACATACGTCTACACCGAAGCCACCGAAAAGGAACCACTCACCCCTTCCCATTTTCTGGTAGGAAAGCGTTTAACAGCACTTCCGACGAGCTCCAGTGCGGAGCCTGTGCCTCCCCTTGAGGGACACTATAACAGGCGGTGGCGTTACCGTCAAAAGATGGCAGATCATTTTGGCGTAGATGGAAGAGGGAATACTTGACCAGTCTGCGATCTGCTCATTTCACGGTGCCGACTTCATCCAGTGCCCTGAAGAAAGGAACTCTAGTGTTGGTCCACCAACATCTCCAACCGCGACAACTTTGGAAGACGGGAGAAGTTGTGAAAGCATTGACTGGACGAGACGGGCACATACGAGCTGCTATGGTGCGGCTTCCCAATGGTACCATTATAAGGAGACCCGTTCAACTTTTATACCCCATGGAATCTATTTACTAATGACTTGACGTCATTGTGGGGGAGAGTGAAGAAACTCAATTTTCGTTTTTCTTGTACAGCCATCGCACATTACGTAATCCCAATAAACATCGTCATCTTCTGTTTTGGTTTTGTCGAAACATGGCGTACGGCTCGTTCCTCGCGGCGGAGTTCTAACATAGAACGAAACTTGCATTAAAAAAACATCTTTAAGTAAAAAGTCACACGGTAACACAAGATTAGAATGACGTGAAATTCTCATCGACTTGCATTTGGTAGCGTTAAGTTCCATTAGCCAGGTACCACACCAAGATGAAATATTACCTAGGTCAGAATGAAGGGCGGAACTATCACCAGGATCCAGAATTTGGCGATGAATAACACAGTCGTCAGCAAAACGTTTTATAGATGAAGAAATGCAGTTAGGTCGGTCGTTAATATAAACAAGAAAAAGCAAAGGCCCAAGCACTGACCCCTGCGGGACACCGGAAGTTGCAGGACACTGAGGGGAGTTGCGATCGTTGGCAGATACCAATTGCGTGAGTTTAGACAAAACGAATTTTATTCATTTCAAAAATATTAGGGTCAAGGTTAAGCTTACTTAGTATACAGTGGAGCAGGCTATCAGAGACAGTGTTGAGTGCTTTATAAAAGTCGATGAAAGAGCAGTCAACTGTGATTAAACGATCCATAGCAGAGAATAAGTCGTTAGTAAAGGCAAGTAGTTGAGTCTCACGAGTCATTTTTCCTAACGTCGTGTTGATGAATACCGAAAAAAGAATTAGTTTCAAGGAAGAACACAATGCGACCGTAAATGACAGGCTCCATGAGTTTGCACGGTATGCTTGTTAGTGAAATGGGTCTATAATAATTGGGACAATGGGTGTTACCTGTCTTGTGCAGAGGAACCACCTTCCCCACCTTCCAGTCGTTAGGGAGTATACAGGATTACAATGACTGTGCAAAAATCTTTGATAATTTTATAGAAGAATACACTTCGTTGTTCTTCACAAAAATGGGATTAACGCCGACATCGCCTGGAGAAGAGGCAAGCTCCATATTTTAGATTAATTTACATATACCTGCCCAGACAATAACTATTGGATCAATCGGGAAGAAATCATAAACCGGAATATCGGGAACCAGAGCCGTTGTAATATTAACAAAGGACAGTGAGAATACAGAATTTAAAACGACACAGCAACTCTCCCTAGGAACGACTAGTTCGCTTTCAGTAGTAAGATCAATCGGTTTCTTTTAATTTCCGTTCACCACGTGCCAAAATTTGCGTAGATTGGTTCCCAGTAGTGATGGGAGGGCTTGATTAAAAACCGTTAATTCTGGCTAGTGACAGTGCATGCGCGTACTCATCTTTTGCACTATAATGAGCTGTCCATCTACCTGGGGTCATAAATAGCTCGCGTGGCCGGACAGGACACTTTTCCTTCTTCAGTAACCATTTCAGTAATGGCGTAACCATACATGGGTAAATTACAAAACGTAATTTAATTACTCATACAATTACTCTGCTTCAAAAGTACTTTAACTGCAATTACAATTACTACTACCTGAAAAGTAAATAATTACAATTACAAATTACATTTAGAAAGTAATGCAATTACTTTACAATTACCCTTTTCTGAGAGCGACCCGACTTGGACCATTTAACTTTGAACGAGATGTACAGAATGCAACGCATTTGTTCATTCCTTGCACCAATGCTTGAGGAGGCCTAAGCATAGCTCAATAAATGTCACGCATTGTACTTTCCGTTTATAAATTTTGTTAAATTCTTGATAGAACGACAGTTTGAGGCAATGAAGTACTACATTCTTATATTTTTAATAAATAATAATAAATTAGTTCATATGCTAGAAGACGAGAGATTGCTAAAGAAAAAATTGTGTTGACAGACGTTTGTTAGCCAGGCAAATCAAAATGAGACGATTATTCCTACATTAATGTTTTACAAGTGTTAATATAAAACTAAAATCCACACGTCCTAATACTTCCACATTCACATACAAACATCATGTTATTGTAAATTATTTACATTGATTTGAAATTATAATGGCTCAGAAATATATAAGAACCAAATCGTTGCTCCCGAATCATTGGTGACAATATTCACAGGTGCGAGGTCAGTCTTCAAAATGCTTATGCAAATAATATCCGAAGGCAAACCAACAGGAAATAAACTTGAAAATAATATAAAGATACAAATGTGCGACAGTACTAAAAGAGGGACAAAAAAAAACCCTCAAAAAGAAAAAAAGAAAAATAACTTTATAGACAATTGATATTCCCAACGACGGCCGAAAGCTGAAGCTCAATTCTTTTTGTTTCAAAATTATGGCACGTTTAAGCTATTGTATTCTGCTCACACCGCAGACGGCGCTACACGGCGCCGGTGAGGTAGGCTCCAAAGCGGATTGTCTCAGCCCGCAGTGTAAGCAAAAAAAAAAAAAAAAAAAAAAAAACGCGAAGCTATTTTTGTTGTGCGTACATGTGCGTGCGTGTCTGTGTGCGAATGTGTCATCGAGCGCTAGTATCGCTTGTGCGAGCGCTGAAGCTTTCAAAGGTTTCCGTCGACGCCGCAAAGTCTTGCAAAAGTAATTGTAATTGTGTCTGAAATTTCGCAATTACTGACGCTGGAAAGTGATTAAATTACAATTCCTTTTAGTCAAAAAAACATAATTACAATAACACATTACCAAGAGCAGTTCAATTAATACCCAGTACGGCGTAAACCAAGGCGACTGCGAGAATATAGTTTTACGAAGGGGTATGTAACGGTTAGTCAGCTCAGTTACTTTCGATTTAAACACTAGCCAATTTTCTTCTAGCGTTCGAAAAGAAAATTTTCTAATCAGATAAAAATACCTCGAGTTCGGCATTTATTACAGAGTAGTAAAGCTCTGTTATGGTCCCTAATTAGTAGAAAATGTGTGAAGTGAGGTGTTAGGAATATTGAAGTGAATAATAGAATGGTCGCTCACACCTAGTAAAACTGAAGGCAACTGAAGAAGGTCTGGGTGCGTAGTGAATACTAGCTGAAGGACAGTGGCACTTGTCTGAGTTGTACGGGTTGGACATTTAATGAGTTGCGTTAAGTTAAAATCTGAGCATGTGGAAAGAAAATAATTGCATTCTAAAGAGTCGAAGCTTGCAATGGAAATAGATGCATTCCAAGTGACACCGGGGAAATTAAAATCACCAAGGGCAAGTAATTTATTTACGGCATCATAGAAATCAGAAGAAAAACCAGAAGGTGAACTAGGGTAGCGATAACAAGCGGAAAAAGTTACATCCTTATAATTCACATAAAAGCACACTGTAATTAATTCTAGAGGGGAAGCAAGGGACACATTTATTTATTTATTTACCCTAAAAACCCTTTCGGGCATTACATAGGGGGGGGGGGGGCAATCATAAACAAAGGTAGTGCACTTTGTGACAAAAAGATGACGTTGGCGCAACATATAATATCAGAAAAAACAAAAATGCTTAGTGAAAATTAGGTAAGCAAAAACTACATACATCGTTATACATTGGTTAGTGCGTTGGTAAACATCTGGGCTCAGGTGATCGACACAATATCGCTGGGTAGGCTGTTCCAATCGGAGGCAGCGAGGAGGAGAGGGGAGTTTTTGAATAGGTTGGTACGAGCGAAAATGGGGCGTACTTTGAAGGGGTGATCTATGCGCGAGAAGAAACAAAAGAAACTAACTTGTCACTAACCCCTATTAAAAACGTCACCCCCAGTCCGAGTTCCCCTGTCACACGTGTAGAAGCTAAACTTCTTTTGGCAATATAAAACCTCACTGTTATCGACTTTTGCGGACAGCCAGATTTCGCTCAACACCACTACATCAGCAAGGCACGTGTCAATTAAAGATGACAAAGTGTCACGCATGTTTATAACGCCCCTGACGCTACAAAGCAAGAAATAAATATCACGTGGAAAAGAATCAACGGATGCGGTAGAATAGATGAAGGCAGATTACAAACACCATCCCTCGCTGACTGCTAAGGCGATGTCCGAGCTTGATGGTTGTTGCTTAGCATCACGGGAGCCTCGTGGGCGAAATATCCCTGAGACGCCTTCCAGTTCTTGGTCATAAATATAACACTTGTCATTTACGAACAATGTGTTATTGCCAGCTTGAACGTGGAATGCTAGCTGTGTCTTCCCAAAAACAATTAGGTTCCTCCGAGTCAAAAGTGTTGCAGGGAAAAAATTCTCGCTAGCACTAATGCGGTTTAAATTTAGCTTAGCCCGGAGTTGCATCACCTGGTCCTTCGTTTTAAAAGACGTAAACTTGACAATTACTGGTCTACATTTGTTGGAAAAAAACTGTCCCAGTCTAGGAGCACGTCCGATATCAAAAGACAACGCCTTGACAATCGGTTTGGTTGAACCTCTATCAAAACAGCTCGATAGCGCGTTTTTGATTTTTAGGGGCGAAGCTCTTTAGAGTCTAGCCTTGTCCGTCCGTCCGTCCGTCCGTCCGGCGTCCGTGCTCACTTAAAAAGAAAAATGTTTGCGCAGTCGACAGGATTCGAACCTGTGCGGGGAGACCCCAATGGATTTCTAGTCCATCGCCTTAACCACTCGGCCACGACTGCGGGACGAGTAGGGGGCTCTGAAATGTGTTAGTGACTCAAGAGCTGGGGTTTCTGTCATGGATGAAACGTTGCATGTAGACGCTCAACGTCTATACAGGAGAGGGAGCTGCGGTCAAATGCGTATATAATCGCGTTAAACTATGCATGCATTGGCTCAACGTTTATAGACGAGAGGGCGCTGCGGTCAAATGCTCAAATGCGTATATAACCACATTCCATACCACACATTCTCTTTCTGACATGGACCGTTGACTTAAAGGGGCACGGACACACCAAAATCATATTTTTTTTTAATTATCAGAAACGATCGAAAACGATGCCGGGACATTACCTTCAAAATTTGAAACTTTAAAATTCAGTATTTGTGAATTAAAAAAACAATTTCCAAATGCCGAATTTGAAGTTCCCGCGCGATCCGCGCCAGTGCAGTGAGTCAAATTTTGCGGTCTCCTGCGACTCGACTTTCGTTCGGACCTCCGCCGTTGCCACGGCAACCCCAAGCGAGGAGGAGGTGAGGGATACAAGGGCGCCGGCGGGAAAAAACCGGTTTTTCTCCGACTCGCCAAGCTCGCCAACGATCGCCGCCAAGTTTTCCGAGGGAGGGTACAAATCTAGGAAGCAACATCACACCGAACTCTGATTTCTGGTATTTCAAAAAGAGGGGCCGTAGTGCGTTCGCAATTGCGTTAAAAAACATGTTTTACAATTGCCGTTATTAAATGTTATAGAAATGTCACCTACAAAGCTTCTAAATTTCCTGATTTTTGACGTCACCGATCAAAAGAAGCAAGGAGGTGGCGGCGGGAGATTTAAACGCCAAAACTAAAAAGGCGCGCGCGCGCGCGAAAACTTTTTTTTTCGCGATGCGGTTTTTTTTGCGTGTCTATGACTACAAGTTGCATCGTTTTAGACAATAACAAAAAATATGAACTTTGGGTTGTCAGTGCCCCTTTAAGCGGTGGAGATGCGTTCCCACGGCTTCTAGCGGGTCCAAGCTGATCCGCTAGAAGAACCACTGACTCTGCATTTCACCGACCATAAAGCAGTAATAATGAAGTCGAAACGCAACCCGGAACTCAGCACTACCTATGAGCAATAAAAAAAATAAGCACCATCAGCAATCCCTATGAACAATAAAATCAGTATCATCAGCACCACCAGAGCTTCGCCCCAATCAACACCATTCACCACGTGGAGATGCAGTCATTTTTTTTTTTCTTCCGCCTGTGACCTCGTCTCGGATGCAGCGTCAGGAATCCCGTGAAAAAGCAGATTGTCGCGCCTTGACTGGTCCTCTATTTCAGTGAGGCGGAAATGCAAAGCGGTATTCGCTTTCCTTCGAACACTCTTCTTCCGTGGCAGTGCATCCATTTCTCTTTCTAAAGTTCCTCCCTTATTTCAACAGACGTAAGCCTTGCCCCAATATTTGTAATTTTACCATCTATAGTTTTTTGGCTCTGTCTTATTTCATTGATAGAACTCTAACTCTGGTTGGCCACTCTCGAACCTTTGTGATCTAGAATGAAGTTCGCCGATTACGTGCTTTTGAAGCGCCGTAGGAGTATGTTTTGTGTGTGTTTTAGCTCGCTTTTGTCTGCGTAAACTGTGCCAACTGCTCCGCACTCAAAGGGCAAGTGTTAGATTCAATGTCGCCACAGCATAGAAGTAATCGAAAAAAAAAAAAAGACGCATCACAAGACTCTAAGTTGTTTTGGGCAGAGCAGCACCATTAGCAATGGGTCATCCAAACGGTAACAATAGCAATTGTCAAGATTCAGACGTGCCTGAACGAAAAATAAAAAGAAACAAGATGTTAGGCATCTCGACCGCGCTGCCCACTCAAGCAGCTGTCTATTCCACATTTCCCTGTGAATAACTCCGTTTGAATCAGACAATGCCATATGAACGGTACAGGTGGGGTTTTGGCGAGACGTTCTCCCAACACTATAACCTTTAGTCTTCAATCGACGCGGAGTTGGCGACTAATCCAGTCGTCGACAGGACACCTTGAATTTCAATTCGCGGACAAGAGGCATGGATCGACGTTTTAGAGGTACTCCCAAGAAAGTTGGACGGTAAGTGTACGGCATCTTTATCATAAGTACGATAACGGGATATCTGAATCACCGTCTTTGCTTAGACAATGTGAAAAAAAAAGCTTGCCAAGCCTGTGGCGCGCGAGCGCTTGAGACTCGACTTCACCTGCCAGTCCGCTCGTGCGTTGGCTTTGGCAGTGCGTTCTTTGACACAGTCTCAGTTGAGACGTTGGTTCTAGCAAGCCGGCACTGGATTAAAGGCCACGGTCGCACTGAATGTGGCAGTTTACGTACTTTTTGGCAGGTCATTACTCATCTCCTTTTAAATACTGTTTTGTGGGATTGATGTCATTCGAAAGGCAATGCACTCCTCTTTCATTTGATATTATGTATGTATTGGTTTATACTGTTCATGCGCATTTGTAGCGTTGCAAATATGATGGCGCGGACCCTCAAATGCTCCGCTAGTTCATATTTTATGGACGATCCATTAAAGATAACACGGTTCTAATAGAGCAGTTTTGTTAAGATGATGTCGGAGCAGAATGTAACGATATACGTTTTTGGTATTTGCACTACTTTGTTTTTTTCATCTCTCCAAATATTGATCTAAAATTGACATTTTTCAGCACAAATATGTTTTTAAAGACAAGCGCTAGGGCAATGAAATTAGCTACAGATGTAGTGCTTATAATTGGTAAAATGCAGAAAAAAATGTAACGTTGTGTAAATTTTTTTTGTTTAGATATTCTACATCAAACGTAGCACTTTTTTGTGCTTCGAGTCATGGTGCTTCAAATGCCGCTGAGGAAATATTTAAACTATGATAAAATATTTTATAACATTTAGAACTACAATGGTTGCCCAAGAGGTGGACGGTGGCTTTTTATCATTTTCAAAGTCATAACGCTGCAGGAGCCCTTCAAACTTACCTGTTTTTGACGCATATCTTTTTTGGACATCAAACAGATTTATTGGCATCTAAAAACATTTATTGTTTGGAATAGATATACATTGCGATGTATTAGATTTCACAATGATCTTGCTTTGGTTTCTTGATAGGAGTAGAGCTTAGCTAATTTTAAAAACAATTAAAAGCTGTTTGGGTGTTTTGTTACGCTACCTGGCGGATGGCAGACAAAACAGCTGATTTCTAATGTTCAAAAAAGTTTCGAGGGCGGCGTTGGCGTCTGTCTCATCATCAATCTCCGTGTCTTTTTACCTTCCCATTTAGAAAATATATTGGTAGATTTAGTATCGATAAATGAATGGTTTAAGTACTGGGTCAGGTTAATAAATCTAAGACAAATAATTACACAAGCGTAGCGTGATATAATGTGTTTATTATTCGATATGATTGAAATCAATAAACAATAAAGACGAAGAGGAAAAGAATACACCCGAGTTCACTTCATGCCTAGAGTCACTAAATAAGCTGCTCTTAAAGTATCGGCACTCCGTTCCCCAAAATTGTTTTGGGCGCCGCCATTTTGGGTCTTGTGCAGAGCAAACGGAACTTCCGATCGTCATGATCCAAGAGTGCGACTTCCTCAGCATTAGATGCGGTGCTTGGAAGCTGATGCAATATTGCTATGCTCTGTCGCGGGTTGTTTAAACATTTGTGGAGGACGGAAAAGCGTTTCCTGTGGTTTTAGATAAAGCTTCAGATAACTGGAAACCATAATTTTAAGCCACAATATGGCCAAGTGTCGTTACCCTGAAGCGTAGCTAATTTACTGGCACTAGCGGGAACAATGAGGAAGAGGCAGGTGTCAAAAGGTAGTGGCTTGTGGAATCCACGGGGCTTACGTCATGTCCCCTCTAGCTATTTCAAGCTTCTTGAACAAGGGCATGAATAGTGTTTTAAAGGGATTGTCCGGTCGAAACCGGAAGTACTTAAGTTCTTGCGCTCGTTACGTCGAGGGAGCCTTCATGTAGACAAACGTCATTTTTATTTTGATATATGATCTCCCGTTATTAATTAAACCTTTCATGAGCCTATGTACGAAACTGCACCCCGAATTTCGCCAGTGTCAATGGCTGACATCCGTAGGTGCTGCGTGACGTCACAAAACGCAAAGGCCTGTCGGATGGTCGGGATAACAAGCGTTGGTCGATGGATGTCTTGTATTTTGTTTCGAATTATATAGTCTCCTAGGCTGTACCCTACTTAAATACGGTTCTTTTAATGCAGTTCCCAAGCATTTGCAAAAAAAGCCACGCCTTTTAGCAGGAAATTACTCGCAGACAGCCATAAGCTTCGAGCAAGCGTATGCCGTTTCGCGCAAACACAACTGCGACGGCCACCGATCGAACTAGAGGCGCTTGCAAAGCAAAGGATGCAGATTTAGCCTCTGAAGCGGCACCTAAGTACACGAAGCGGCATCTGGGTACACATGTCAGCGGATCCAGTGGATCGGTGATGAGGCTGCGGGTCGTTCCCTCAGAGGCGATGTCCGCGGGTCGAAGACAAACGGCGAATCGTTCAAATGCATGTCGTCACTTGACTTGGACGAGCTTGGTGAATCGTAGTCACGTTCCATTTTCTCACGCGGGTCAAACAGAATCGGGCTGCACGCGTGCTAAAAACAACTTCTGGCATCGTTTCCAGATGGCCTAGCTGTTGGTTTCGGTTTCGCTGCATAATCAAATTGATTGATCTGATTTAGGCGAGGAGTGGATGGACGTAGTTTAATATCGTTGGCACAGCGTCACACCTCAGCTTACGAGCCTTCTGTTCGCTTAGAGCTCAGCTCGTAGCTCTCTTCTGTGAGATGATTGCTGCATAAGCGGGATCTCGATCTTGACGGGAACCTATTCCCTACGCACGGCAACGATCCACTTCGCTCGGCACTGCACGCCTCGTGGAAAAGTGTGGAAGTCATGTCTTGGCTCGCACGTGCTGCCCGGTGGTTCTGGCACTCAACCGCGCAACAAAAAACTCACCCAACTACCAAACAAGTTGAGCACAACAACAAAAACGAAGCACGCTGAGGCAGACAAAAATTCTCGCTTTGTGTTTTGTGACGTCAGAGCTTCAATGTTGCCAACGAAAGCAGCGTTTACGCTAGAATGCGATTGGAGCAGCATAAATTCAATTCCTCACGCAGAGGGGCGTATAAAATTCAGATATTGCACGTACGATCCTTCTCGAGGCAATAACAATGATATTCAATTGTTTTCTCGAATACAAAATTTGACCGGACAATCCCTTTAAAGGGGCGATGCAACGATTTTTGTATTTTGCGCAGATACCGCTTAGAACGGATCTCTGACGTTAATGACTTGTGAAATACCCGTTCGTTTTTCACCACACGCAACCGAAGTCGCAGAAAAAAATAAAGAAAAACGAGCAGAGTTCACCCCCTCAACTCGCAGCCAGAACAAGCGGCCACGTGATCTGGAGCCCATTATATGCCGCCAATGCTGATCATAGCCACGCGCTGGGGTTGGCATGGCACAGGACACGCGCTGAGTTCCAGACATTATTATGGTTCGGCTGTTGTCGTCATTGCAGCGATTGGGCACGGGACACTACCCGAACGCTTCTCGAGCTATCGATTATCACGAGCCCAAATCGAGTGCCCACGCAATGCTCGGGTCCAATCTATGAACCGCATTCAAATATCGTCACTGGGCGGTACTGCTACCGCCGAGCTACGTCATCAGGTTTTGCGAAGGAGAGATTGAATGAAAACACTCGGTTTTGTCCTCGAAACTACAGCGCAACAAAGGAGTTTCTTGGTCAGTGGCGTTGCGTGCGAGTATCCTTGAGTCCCACTAGTGCCAGTAAGCTCGTGTAAAGTGAAAAACATTCCATTGGAATATCGTTGCACCGCCCCTTTAAGGGGGATTCAACCGCTATTTATTTGTACCCTTTTCCTCATAGATGACGCAGAATTTTTCCGGAACAAACGAGTTGCATGTTTACAGCTGCGTATGCAGGTCGGGCGCTCAAGGTGGGCTCGGGCCACGGGCTGTTCGCCGCCGATCTCGAGCTAGATCTTCTTCGCTCTGCGTCCGCCGCTGCAGGAAGTGGCCAACAGGCGGCGCGAGATACGAGCCAGTACTATAGACGCTTTAAACACGCGTTCGACTCGCGCTAGAGTGAGCCGCCATTGCCGACCTTCTCCTGTCTTACCGAGATTCCTAGCCACTGAAGCGGGCGTTGACGAGCCTCCACAAAGGCATATGCTGGGGAGAAGGACGCAGTAGCAGCTAAAGTGGCAATAACCTGTCCTGCTGTGGTAATGATGATGTGAAGCGAACGAAATAAGAGGAAACAAAAACTGAAGGTCGGTTATGGCGGCACCCATGCACAGCTGCCTGAAAGCGTCTATAGAGTTCCTGTATTAGCGGCGAGAAGTTTTGGTGGCGCCCTCCTATGGTTCTCCCTAGAGTTACTGTATAGGCTCCCTACGGGAGCCAGAGTTGCGCGTTCAGCCATTTTGAACTCCGATGTTATGCAGGAAAGGCACTCCTCGCGCGTGTAGGAGCGTGCTGTGTGGATTGCGGCCGGCGTTGCCCAAGTTATTCGCGGCGTGAACCACGGTAGGAGGCGCCATTGAGCAGCACGTGAATATCGTAATGTGAGTGGATGCCCGGTTTAAGCCCGGTTCACACAGTTGCGTTTGACTGCGTTTGACTGCGTTGCGGCAGCGAGACACCACACTCTAAAAAAAAAGGGAGGAGAAATGGAGGAAAAAGCGATGTTCCTCCCTGTCGCCAACGGAAGGGAGGAAATCGCACCCGTTCCTCCATTTCACCGATTTAGATGCAGCGCCACCTGGTGCCTCTTGAAAAAGGGACGAAACGTTCCTCCCCCATGTTCGCGGCGGCAGCGGCGGTGCCACCGCCGCTGCCGCCGCGAACACGTTCGATGGCGGTGACGGCAACTTGAGGGCTTGGTTACCGTCACCTAGAGCAATCCCACTACTGCCCATGCGCGGTGCTAGGAGAGAAAAAGCGGAGCTGCGGGGGCTAGTGGAGGTACACTAGTTTAACAAAACACGCGAGGCGTGTGTCTCGCGAGAATCACGCCGTATGTGCCCGCTTCGAGATCGCGCTTGTTCATGGTGGATGAAACCTTGCAACTGCGATAAGTACAGGTGGCGACTTATCACTGGCATGGCAAGCTCGACCACTTTCGTCGCGTTACTTGCTACATGACAAGTAACATAGTAACTCTGGAGCGAGGGAACAAAAAAAGGACGGACAGACACAAAAATCGTCATGATCATGGATTTTTTTTTTTTTTTTGCGTGATTATGTAGTTGCTAAGATCGCTGCTCAATTCGACTCGACACGTCTCTACGTTCCTAGCCCCGTCACCTCCGCGAGAAACATATACTCTTGAAATAAAGCGTACGTACCATACAGCGAAAGGTAATCCGTGCGGCGTTTATTTCAGTTCTGTGTAAAACAGAACAGCATATCCAGTCGATAGGAAAGAGCACTGCGTTGCGGCGAGTGGCTGCGTCCGACACACACTGTAGTCCGTCGACATCGGGATAACCACCGGCTTGCGGGAGCACGCGTTTTTGTTGTTTTTTTTCAAAACCATAACCCCGCACAAGGAATGACACTGAAATGACGATTCGGCGAAGGAACGAAGCAACGGATCCGGGAAACAAGGTCAACTATTCATTCGGGAAGAGTCCACTTGGAAGAAAGGGTAGTACAGACATTCCATTCTGGTTGCGGGGCGAAGTGGGGGAGGGAGGCCGGATCCGCGGTCTTCAAGGAACGGATGATTCACCACAGCGGGCGGTTCACCGCCGCTTTTTTAGTTTGTGCGGCATCTCCTGCTACTGTGTGCTACATATCAAATAACGCAGTCACACACACAAAATATAAAGTAAAAAAAAAAAACCGTCGCACTTTTGTTTTATTTTATGCGGCCGATTTAGTCTATTATCGCGCGGTTCCTCTCGTGTCGCGAAACGAGCGCGGCTGTAGTACACGACCAAGCCGACCCGGCGTCAACAACGTGGATTTCAAGTCTACTCGTCGCAAATGTACTGGACGTACTTTTAAAAGAAGCAAGGATGAACATAAGCTTACTCGATAAAAAATAACGTTATATTTAGATAGCGACATGAATACAAACTTTTATTTTAGCTTTAGTGTCCGAAATAGTTGCATTGCGTAAGCTCTCGTAACGCTATATTCTGCATCGGGTTGCAAACGTTCTCTAAAACATGAAAACGCGGCTCCGCTACGGTATATATAGCGGAGACCATACCGATAACGGATTGCTTATAATGAGTTGCGGAAGTGACTGAACGGTCTCCTAAAACTCTCAACACGGGCTCTTTAACTTTACATCGTGATATTTTCAAGCGGTTGCATTATATCAGCAAAGAGTTTCATTTTAGTTGTCTGCTGCGATACCAAAGTCATGGTTCGCGTGTCCTTATCACTCCCGGGACTTACTTTTTATAGGAAAAACGCTCCAGGTTAGAAAATTAAAACAATATTAAATTTCTCTAATACGGGTGACAAAGCATGACCCAAGATAAATTTTCTGCTATTGCAACGAGGCTTATTAAAACCAGTAACATTTTTTGTTTGAAAAATTAATTGAAATACTTGTGCAACAATTAAAATTAATTATTACCCAACCAAAACTGAAAATAGATTACACTGGCACTGAACACTCCAATCAAGCAATAACTTGGTAGCAAATTTCAGCACCAGTGTACTGCATTTCAGCACTGCACTGCCAACATGATTCTTCGAACTTGTTAAAAAAATAATTATTAAATTTTAGTTAATTAGACTAATAATATACATTTGCTTTGATGAGGCTGTTGAATTAAGAGATGGAGGCAATTCCAAGAGACAATTCAAATAATGTATCAAGGACGAGTAATATTTGCTCCGTCTCTCCGTGTTTATGCGACAAAGGATGCAGTCACCGGCCAAGTCGGATTCAAAAATAAGACTGCCATATATAGAGAGAGTGCGAACTTAGCACACGTGGAGGGGTGGGGGTTCGGTGTCGTTGCGTTGTTGCTGTTGGGGGTGTTCTGTTTGTGTTTCGTGTATTCTGTGTGTTCAGTGGTGTATGTGTATTTACCATGTAGCGTTCCAGAGTCGGGGGACACTGGAAAATAAAATTAGCGATTCACCAACATTTTTTTTTTCTGTTGTGAGCGCCATCTGGTGGAAGCTATATGAATTACACGAGGGGAGAAAGTTTCCTCCATTGGGCGAAAAAAGGTGGCGATTTTCCTCCCTTCTTAGGGGAGGAACGTTTTCTCCACGAGCAAAAATAGGTAGCAACTTTCCTCCCTTCTTAGGGGAGGATATTTCCTCCCGTTTTGTAGGAGGAAATTTCCTCCCTTTGTAGAGCAATATATGATACACGCGAGTTCCTCCTTTAAAGGAGGAAGTACTACTCCCTTTTTTTTTAGTGTGCAGGACATCCCTGCTGCTTATGTCGCGTACCAAGATGATTCCTTGAATAGGTGAGCGGCGTTTGGCAACTTCCGGTTCCTTAGGAAATTTTGTTTCGCCATTGACAAGTGACGACAATGAGCTGCAAGCCTGTGCAAGCATAATTCTGAAACCTCCAGACTGTAGCTTTTAGAACCACGCTTAGACAGGCTTGCAAATCATCGACGTCGCTTGTCAACAGCTAAACAAAATTTCCTAAGGAACCGGAAGTTGCCAAACGCCGCTCACCTAATATACGAAGCACAGATGTGCCGGTGACTCGCTTTCGGTTCTCGCCGCAACGCAGTCAAACGCACTCAAACGCGAGTGTCTGAACCGGCCTTTATTTCCATCGCGCTCGCCATTGCGGTGCAGCGTGATCGCTTGCTGTCAGACGCGGCGCAGTAGTTTTTTATTGTTCTTTCACCGGTGACACAAATCACGCGACCAAAATAGCTGTAAGTACCCATCCATATCCAAGACGAAAGCAACTGGGGAGGTAAAGATTATAATAAAACAGGGCGAAAAGCTGTGGCCGAGCGCGGTGGCCTTTTCGAACCACTTATCAGGTGCTTTCGCGACGGATCGTGTATTTTGTATTGTGTTTTGAATTTCGTTACAAGTGTCTGTTTCGCCCTCCGTACGAATTCCGCAGGCGGGACTCGGTAACGTCCTGAAATACTGGCTTTGATCCTAGGGTGTGTTGTGTTTAATTGTCAGTAATTATAACTGGACTACAGAAGTGTTTTCTTCACGCGCAGTTCAGATATACCTTGGCCCTTTTCGTCGCCGGCCTATCTTTGCCGAGGCGTAATAGCCACAAAAGTCGTCGTCGGATCGGCACGCCAGACGGAATAGAAAAAAATGATTTTCCATCTTCGGAGCGGTTGCTGCAGCCGGGCGCGGTGCACCCAGTCATGCTGCGACTGCAACAGTTCAGACAGCAGCTATCAATACAGCGCGCATAATCAAAACGCTCGATGAAGGATGAAGGATCAAACAGCGTACAGCGTGACCAACTCGTCCTGTTGAGCGTGACCACTGATCTCGATGAGCGTGACAGAACCAACAGAACGCGCTAACGGACTGGCTAACGGCTCGCTTGCGGGTAGCGGTAAGTAGCGGCTAACGGATCCGCGAGCGTCTACTTTGCTGCACGACACTTGATACCAATCCTCACGTGATCGGATCTCGGCGAATAGCGGCGAGCGCGGCACGCGGCACGTGGAATCCAACGCGCAACTCTGATTCACGTGCTGCTCAGTGGCGCCTCCTACCGTGGTTCACGCTGCGAATAACTTGAGCAACGCCGGCCGCAATCCACACAGCACGCTCCTACACGCGCGAGGAGTGCCTTTCCTGTATAACATCGGAGTTCAAAATGGCTGAACGCGCAACTCTGGCTCCCGTAGGGAGCCTATACAGTAACTCTAGTTCCCCCTTGCGACGTCATTACCTTGCAAACAACAAGTTCGATGGTGTTTGTAAATAGCATGGTGGAAGCTTGAAATCATTGCGCTCTCAAAGAAACACTGCCAACACCGTCAAAATTAAAGTTCTTTCATTTCTCTTATTTCCGTCGATGATAAATCCTTTTCTGACGTCATAGTCAGCGTTTGGCCAATCGTGGAAGGCCGATCACAGCGACGCTTGTGTTCGCTCTCGGGGCTAATAGGCTCCCTACGGGATCCAGAGTTGCGCGTTCAGCTCTGTAGCGCCGTCTTTCCTGCACGACATGTTGATCCCGCTCTTCACGTGACTGAATTCGGCGAATAGCGGCGCCGCGCGTTCGAGGCGCGCGGCGCGCTCATAAGCAGGTGAACGTACGCCGGGTCGAGTGCAACGTCTACTTTCCTGCACGGCACTTGATCCGACTCCTCACGTGATCGTATCTCGGCGAATGGCGGCGCGGCGGCACGTGGAAAGAGACGCGCAACTCTGGCTCCCGTAGGGAGCCTATAGACCTTTTCTTTAACGGCGCCGCCATCTTGAGAATTGCGGCGCCGACGACGCCGTCTAGCGGCTTAGAAAGAGAAATACCGGCTAGTTCTGGCAGCACAGCTATCTAGGTAGGCAACGGTGTGGGTATGGGGGGAACTTGGCTAGACTTGGCTATGGTCGGCTGCAATGACTTGGTTGGAGCTTGTCCGGTTGGATCCAGCTGGCTACTCCCAGGCCATCACCTTGCCTCCTCGAGAGAACGACGACGATGACGGTGGGGTGTTTTGATTGAGTTTCCACAGCGAAGTATATATGAGCAGTTTAATGTAGTCTATGCAGGTAAGCTCTCGGCATTTGATAGCTCCATCTTGAGTGGTGGCATGTAGACTTTTTCATACCTTTCACATACCATGGGGCTTGCAGTGATAACCTAATTGGACCACCTGCACCGGGAATTAAAATCGGTCCTCTTGTCGTAGACGAAATGGTCGTGAGCTTAAACGCGACCTTGAGTCTGATACGAATCTCTCGCTATTCAAGCTCGCAATCGACTGACTTCATAAACAAGGATCCTTGAGGGAAAATACGAAGCTCGATAACATTGCAGCCACACTCACGCTGCAGCTTCTTGCGCTCATGGCACACTTTCTGCTATTGTTCTTATGCTTTTAAAATTATTTATCCAT